>CM021109.1:140036843-140483518 GCA_007115665.2 Sequoiadendron giganteum | reverse complement strand
CAGATTAGATAATAATATAAATGCAACACATAAGACAATGAACACAACAAGATACCTTGGGAAAACCCTCCTCTTGAGGGAGAAAAACCTAGCAAATGATTCTCTTATATATATATGATAATGACAGAAATCTGCTTACAACACAGCCCAGCAATGGCTAAGGATTTCGCACTTTTCCTTGATGCTTAGATACAAATGAATCTGCTCTTCCTTGAAGAACAGTCTGCTGCTATAGGAATGATGATCTGCTGATTAAGTATGAACTTCTTCTATGAATGCGAATTCCTCTGCTGTTCAAGTAAGAGCTTCTTCTAGGACTACGAATTCATCTGCTGTTCAAGTATGAGCTTCTTCTAGGACTGCGAATTCTACTCAAGTATGAACTCTGCTCTTCATGTAATTGCAAACTTCTGCCTTAATCATAATAGAAAACTTTCTCTTGATTCGGATGTATTCAATAACCAAATGACCTTGTATATATATGTTACAATGGCGCCTCTTCATTTAGGTCAGCCCTTTACAATAATAAACAATTAAATATAATTTTAGGTCGGCCAATATAGGAATCAATGTAGGGTCGGCCCTTGCTTTATATTTAATTTATTTCTCTTTGGAAGTGCAGACCGACGCTGCAATAACATCAACACTCCCTCTCAACTAGGGATGAACTTCCATCTGCACAAGACACATCATATTAGAATGAAAACAAAATAGAATATCACCTCAATGTGATGTTGTCACCTCAACGTGACTTTTACCATGGCTCTCCCAGAGAGTGATACATAAGCACAAAATAAAAAATCATCACGGATTCCCTCACGTGACGCTGTCATGGAGTCACACACATGACATCCACCATAGCTTCTCCCAGAGGGTGGAAACAAGGGCTTTCACCTCAATTCTCTCTCAATAGAGAATTGCATTATCAAGGGCTTACACCTCAACTCTCTCTCAGCAGAGAATTGCATTATCAAGGGCTTACACCTCAACTCTCTCTCAACAGAGAATTGCATTATCAAGGGCTTGCACCTCAACTCTCTCTCAGTAGAGAATTGCATTATCAAGGGCTTGCACCTCAACTCTCTCTCAACAGAGAATTGCATTATCAAGGGCTTGCACCTCAACTCTCTCTTAGTATAGAATTGCATTATCAAGGGCTTGCACCTCAACTCCCTCTCAACAGAGAGTTGCATTATCAAGGGTTTGCACCTCAATTCTCTCTCAATAGACAATTGCATTATCAAGGGATTTCACCTCGAACTTCTCTCAAAGAAGAACTCATTAAACAAAGGAACACTGATACTGAGACTCCCTCTCGATCTTGGCTTCAGAGATTTGCAAAGAAGACTTCTGGAGATGTACTCCCTCTAGCCACCAACTCAGTCCCTCTAGTGTTTACTCCCTCTTGATCATTTCTTTGGTTGACATGACTTCTTCACAAGATGCCTCAAGCTTTTCATCACTAAGTAATCTCTTATCATCTTCTTCCCCCTAAACCTGTCCAGGAAGCATTTTAGATAGAGATTACTAACAGTCCATAATTATCCAAAGAAATATCAAGATTAGAATCGTACAAGTTATATCATGAATGAAATTTTTTCCAAAGATCTTATGCTAGTGAACACAACACAATTCAAGAGAATCTACTATCTCTCTTAATTACAAGATCCAAAGAATAAATAAATGATATAACTCAGCAACCAAAGAATACTTATCTTTTTAACTATTCTGATAGGTCCAAATGTTGGACATAGTGTGATACGTTGTACTTGAGCTCAGATCAATCCGTACCCTTCACATTTTGAACACAATGACGACCTGAAAGGTACATTGACTTCAAGAGATATCTCCAGCCATCAATGTAGTCCAATGATTGCAAGCTATGACTCCAAGCTTGATCATTTCTTCATTCGGTAAGACTTCGAGATTGCTTGATGCTCAGGTTATCTCAATGTTATAGCATGAATTAATAATTACAAAAAAAACAATTCATGAACATTATTCAACCATGCAATACTTATCTCATGGATTTCAAAAATCTCTTGAGTAATAGATAATTAATTCATTAATCATGACATGTCTTTCTTTCAATTTCACGGAAGAGCAAATCTCAGCAAAACAAAAGACAAACTTCACAAATTGGCATGATCCTACTTGCAATGAATAAATCTAAAGAATCTTATTACAGTGATCACTATTTACTAGTCACACATAATCCTAAGTAAATAATGTCAAAATTGCATAACTCAACAAATTGAATTTTACCCTAGAATAGTAAATACAAAAACAAAGAATACTTATCTCTTAAATATTCAGAAGAGTGGACACCGTATGATATGTTGTTCTTGCGCTTAGTACACAACCTTCACAGCTTGAACATAGGCCCATGACTAGAGTAGAAATTCACTAGAATCATTTTGGGGAGAGATCTCAATCACATCCGCAAATGAAGCATGTTGATTAGGCCTGGTAGGACAATCCCTCGCATAGTGACCAAATTTGTCACATTTAAAGCATTGAACACGAGAGAGGTCCCATTTCTTCTTGAATGTAGGGGCACCATCTGACCCATTATCTCGATTCCTTTTAAAGAATCCTTTCTTCCAAACTTTTCCTTTCTTCGATGAATGAGAGGCGAGGACATGTAACTCTTCATTCTTTGAACTTTGACCAATGCCCCTTGCCGTTAGTCTCGACTCCTCTTGAATGCAGTCAATCCTCAATTGATCAAACTTGGGAAGTTCAGATCTTGCACTGATTCCTTGAATGAACGCCTCCCATGAAAGCGGAAGACCATTGAGAGCAATCATGGTCAAATCCTTGTCATCAACAATATGACCAATGGTAGAGAGTTGATCTCTCAATTCGGAAATCTTCATGAAGTAGGTGATGACAAACTCTTCTTCCGCCATCTTAATGTGAAGTAGTTGTTGCTTCAAGGTTAGAGCACGACTGGTGTTGTTGATTTCGTACATCTCTTCCAATGTTTTGAACATCTCCCTTGCAGTATCCAACTTGAAGACAATTGGTACAATATGATCCTTGATGGAATCAACCAATACTTTCTTTGCCCTAGTGTCTTTCTTTCTCCATTGCAGCTTCTCTTCTTCCCCCTCAGGTTCAGGAACTTTTGTTTTCACAAACTCAGCCAAATCATTCTCTTCCAAGGTTAGCATGAACCTGAACCTCCATGATGTGTAGTTCGAGATCCCTTCGAGTCTATCCTCGATTTTCAAACCGTTCACCATCTTGAGAAAATTAGAAGGTAGACTGAAAAAAAGAACAATGAGGGTTGCAAACTAACAGATCTGAATCTGATCACAATCTTTTTCACACCCGCTCTGATACCATGTTAGTGTTTCTTAGATCAGATTAGATAATAATATAAATGCAACACATAAGACAATGAACACAACAAGATACCCTGGGAAAACCCTCCTCTTGAGGGAGAAAAACCCAGCAAATGATTCTCTTATATATATATGATAATGGCAAATCTGCTTACAACACAGCCCAGCAATGGCTAAGGATTTCACACTTTTCCTTGATGCTTAGATACAAATGAATCTGCTCTTCCTTGAAGAACAGTCTGCTGCTATAGGAATGATGATCTGCTGATTAAGTATGAACTTCTTCTATGAATGCGAATTCATCTGCTGTTCAAGTAAGAGCTTCTTCTAGGACTGCAATTCATCTGCTGTTTCAAGTATGAGCTTCTTCTAGGACTGCGAATTCTACTCAAGTATGAACTCTGCTCTTCATGTAATTGCGAACTTCTGCCTTAATCATAATAGCGAACTTTCTCTTGATTCGGATGTCTTCAATAACCAAATGACCTTGTATATATATGTTACAATGGCGCCTCTTCATTTAGGTCGGCCCTTTACAATAATAAACAATTAAATATAATTTTAGGTCGGCCAATATAGGAATCAATGTAGGGTCGGCCCTTGCTTTATATTTAATTTATTTCTCTTTGGAAGTGCAGACCGACGCTGCAATAACATCAACAAGTAAGAGGTGGTGGAATCAGGGTGCATGTCATGTGGCCTCATTGCTTATTCCACAAGATGTCCACATCAAATGCTTGAGTATGAATAGGTGATGGAGCTGCTAGAGTGTATGCCAAATGACTATGTTGCACATCCCATGAACTACTCACATCAATGGTGTGAGTTTAAACAAATGTAGATGGGGCATTTGGAGGGTTAGTTGTTGATTCAATTTCATCCACGTGTGCAATGTTTACTAAGGGAACATCTCAATCTTGGAGATTTAATATCTCCATACAGTTGCCTGATTATGGTCATGGTAGTGATCGGGCAATCATTGTGCTCTATGTGATGTAGGATGTCCTTAGAAATTGTAAGATCTATTAGTTTGTGGACCATGTTGTGGTTTAACCAAGCATATTTATGTACATGGTCACTTGGCTCAAGAAAAGTCCATGGAGATAGGGCAATAGTTCTTGCTCAAGGAAGTGATTCATTATCCCTTCTTTCCAGGACGAATAGCTCCCTTTGTTGAGGGTGACAATAGAAGAGTGGAATTTAATACCAAAAAACATGTTTATAACCCTCGCTCATAATGTAACTTCATCATAGTTCATTGTTACAAAATCCCCAAAGAAGATATGAATAATCCCTTCACAGAGATACAAGGTTTGACACTTTATCATTAGTGCATGTTTACAATGCACACTTTCATAAATCATTCCCTAGATGAGTAGAAGACGACACTTTATAATTAGTTAGAGGTACACATAGAAGTCCCAAAGAAGTCTGTTTCAAAACATGCACAAATGGCTCCATAAGTAGAAACAAATAATGTCATACATAAAAGTGCAGAACTAGCTTTCCAACACTTGTAAGAACATGAAAAATCAATAAGTGAGGAGAAACATATGCCCATTTATGTGAAAGTGCCTTGAAGACAGAAAGAGAGGAAAATCATGTCATGCTGACTAAACATTCATACAATGACATGGTATGGGTTGAGATCATTGTTGACGTGGCAAATGTACGTGTCAGTGCAAAGTTGTAGTTTGCATATAAAAGAATTAAGTCTTATTTTGTTAGAATATTAAATTCCTTATGTTAATGGTCATTTGTAACTGTTATGCTACAGTAGTCGGGTTTCTACTGTTGCTATAGTAGTCGGTAGGTTTAGCAGTTAGATATCATTAATATTACTATCTCTTGTATCTTCTATATATTGTAACTTAGAATTTTCGAGTTCCTTCCAGAACATGGTATCAGAGCCTATTAGGATTTCTAGAAATTTTGTGAGCCTTCTTTTGGCTGTAATTTCAAATTTTTTTTATGTGCCTGTGGGTTCTTGTTTTCTGATTTTAATGAGTTTTTCTCATTAAAATCAAAATCCTTCTTTGCAAATTTCAAGGGTTTTTGGGTGCTGCAAAATCGTGGTGCTTGTTCTTGAAGTCGCGCGGATCTGAAGACAAGCGTTTTTTAAAATCACGGGCTTAGAAAAAGGCGTTTTTTGCCCTAGTTTTTGGGCGCGACTTTTGTTTGTGCCACCTAATCGCATTTTTTTTAGTTCTGTCTGCATTTGGAGGGCACCCAAAATGTGTTTTCGCGTCCTTTTGTCTGTGTTTTGGTGTGTTTTTTTAATCTCAGATCTGACGCGATTTTCTGCTTTTTTATTTTAGGCTGCGTTTTTTGCCTTCCTTTTTTCACGATCTGCAGACTTCTGGCCGCATTTTTCCATCACTGCTGGGCGCGCTTTTGCCTCCTTTATGGTCACGTTTTCTGTCAAACCCCAGTCACGATTTCTTCCTGGTCTTTTGGATGCGATTTCTGACATTTTCTGCAATTTTTTTCTGATCTGGTTCATTCATGGCCGCCTGAAACTTTGACTAGGGTTTTGACCCTCAAGTACAAGTCGAAAAATTATTTTGATTGCAGATTCCTTCTGGGTTTTTCAAGATCTAAACTGGGTTGTCTTCCGTTTTTTCTGGGTACCTCGATTTTCGTGCCTCGAAATTTGTGCCATTGGGTGTTGATGAAATTTTCTGGGTAGTCAGAATTTTTTTTTGGTTTTCAGCATTCTTTTGTTTTGGTTTTTGTCATCAACGTGCCTCGAAATCCATGCTAGGGTTTCATCTTTGTATTTGTGCGTTTTTTGTTTTTGTTTTGCCTTCACCAGTTCGACCTTAGAGTACGTGATGGCATCTCTGACGAACATAATGCTTGAAAATAGCCAGAAGTTCAATGGGAAGAATTACAACACCTGGAAGCAGTGCATGATTACGATCTTCGAATATTGTTGCCTCGATCAGATCGTTTTGGGGAACTCAGCTTGTTCCACTGAAGTCGGAAAGGACCAGGACAAATGGGATGAACGCAATCGGGAAGCCGTTATGCTCATCAAACTCTCAGTCACGGATGAGCAGCTACCTCAGGTACCGTCTGGCAAAACTGCTTCAGAAATTTGGGATCATTTGGAGGCACTTCATGAAACCTCCGACAAGAGCAGAGCGTTCTTTCTCAAGAACATGCTCTTTTCCATCATAATGGATGAGAAAATGTCCTTACAAGAACATCTCACGAAGATTAAGGACATTCGTGATCAGTTGGAGGCGATTGGTCGAACAATGGAGGAAGAGGACATGGTCGTCATTACTTTGAAAAGTCTTCCGCGTTCGTATGAGCACTTCATCGAGACGCTGAATATCACCTCCACCAATGTTGATCTCAAATTTGAAGATCTTTGCACCAAGCTCTTGCAGCAGGATCGTTGGCGACGACAGTTTGGAAGCAGTTCCAGTTCAACCTCCACAGAGCAAGCGTTCTCTGCCAAATCTTTTGTTAAGAACAAAGGGAAAGCTCAATCTTCTCAGCCAAAAGGCTCTAGTTCTTCTCAGGACAGCAAAAAGAAGAAGAATGTTCAATGCAATTATTGCCACAAATATGGTCACATAAAGACTGATTGTCGAATTCGGATGGCTTTTAAACAAAAGAAGCAGGGAGGGTTTCAACAAAAGGCAAATGTCACGGAGCACACTGAGCAGAAAGAGTCTGCATTCTATGCATTTATGGCAAAGCGAATTGCAGATCCAGTCCAATCTTCTGCCTGGTATATTGATTCCGGGGCTTCTCGGCATTTTACTCATCGTCGAGATTGGTTCACCACATATGAACCATTCACTGATTCAGTGATCTTTGGAGGCGGCGAAGAGTACACCGTTGCCGGTAAAGGCAATGTTCAGATTCACTCTGGAGGAAGAAATTTACTCTTTCTTGATGTCTACTATGTTCCAGGCATGGAACATAATCTTCTCTCTGTCAGCCAGATCCTGAAGCATTCTCCCCAGTTGGATGTTATTTTCAGTTCGTCCACCTGCAGCATTGTTGATAAGGCGACACGTACTACGATTGCCATGGGACTTGAGGATCATGGTCTGTATAGACTTGTTGATTCCGGTGATTCTCAGGAACATGCTTTGTCAGCAAGGAGTACTTCCATCAGTAAACTTTGGCATCAGAGTTATGGGCACTTGAACGTGCACTATCTCTCTCAACTGTCTCGGGAGGGTTTGGTTGCTGGTCTACTTGAGATCCAAACTCAAAATCATGGAGTTTGTGGAGCCTGTCAAGCTGGGAAGCAGCATCGGACACCATTCTCGGATGGTGATTCTTGGCGAGCCTCCAAGGTACTTCAATTGGTTCACGCTGATGTATGTGGACCAATGAACACTCCATCTGTTACTGGGTCCAGGTACTTTTTACTATTTGTTGATGATTTCAGTCGGAAAATGTGGGTGTATTTTTTGAAAAATAAATCAGATGTGTTCAGTACATTTCAGCAATATAAGGCCTTGGTTGAGAAAGAATCAGGTTCTCACATTGTTACTCTAAGGTCAGATAATGGGGGGGAGTTTTGTTCAACTGACTTCTCTACTTTTTGTGCTCAACACGGCATCAAACAACAACTCACCACGCCATACTCCCCTCAACAGAATGGTGTCGTTGAACATAGGAATCGCACCATTACTGAAATGGCTCGTTCTATGCTGGAGTATAGAAATGTACCTAAGAAATATTAGACTGAAGCAGTTTATACTGCAGTCTACCTCGTGAATCGGTCACCCACACAGGCCATTAAGACGGTGACTCCAAAAGAAGCCTGGTCAGGACGTAAGCCTAAAGTGGGCCATCTGAAAGTCTTTGGTTCTACAGCTCATGTATGGATTCCAGACGACAAGCGTGCCAAGTTGGATTCCAAGAGCTAGAAGCTTATGTTTACTGGTTACAGCGATAATCACAAGGCATACAGGTTGATTGATGTGGAGATAGATCGTCTCATATTCAGTCGTGATGTTGTGATTGATGAGACTACTGGTCCATTTGTTCCTACTACCAGCCCTGAGGATCAGCCTATGCAGGTTCCTGATGATGGTGTTCGTCTTCCTCTTGGTTCCCCTGATGGGAGGGCTTCAAAGCATTTTGACTCTGAAGATGAGGAGTCTATCGGTCATGATATAGCACCACCTGATCTTCCTCAAGATTCATATCCAGATGACGTTGTTCCAGCAATCCCAGAAGATGTTGTTTCTCCTACTTCAGATGTTGGTACTTCTACTCGTCGGCCCAAGTGGTGGCTCAAGACTATTGGAGATCTTCATAATGATGAACTCGTTGAGGGTAGATCAGCTCGCAACAAGAGCAAGCAGCCAAACACAGTCAATTTTGCTCTTATGGCCAACCTACACAGCATCTATGAGCCTCAGACATATTCCGAGGCTAAAGGAATTCTAGAGTGGGACAAGGCTATGGAGTTCGAATACCATAGTCTCCAAAAGAATCACACTTGGGTTCTCTCTGATCTTCCTCCTGGGAAGAAACCTATCAGTTGCAAATGGGTTTATAAGGTCAAGTATCATGCAGATGGCACTTTGGATAAATACAAGGCCAGATTAGTTGCTCGGGGGTTCACACAGCAGGAGGGCATTGACTACGAGGAGACTTTTGCTCCTACTGCAAAGATGAGCACAATTCGTCTTCTTCTCGCTATTGCAGCCCAATTTGGATGGACAGTTCATCAGATGGATGTCAAGAGTGCCTTTCTCAACGGTGAGTTGTAGGAAGAAGTCTACATGACGCAGCCTCCTAGTTTCAAGGTTGCCGGAAAAGAACATCAAGTATGTAGGCTCGTGAAAGCACTCTATGGACTGAAACAGGCTCCTCGTGCATGGTACATCAAGATTGATTAGTACTTGGTTGATCATGGTTTTCAGCGCAGCCCTTCTGACACTAATTTTTATGTCAAACACTCTCGTGATGATATTCTCTTTCTTGTTGTCGATGTTGATGACTTGATCATTACTGGCAGTTCAGCATATTTGATTGCAGCAATCAAACACGATTTGTGTCAGGCTTTTGACATGACAGATTTGGGGCTTCTCCATTATTGTTTGGGTATTGAGGTCTGGCAGACCACTGATGGTATCTTTATCTCTCAGTCTAAATACGCTCGTAGTCTGCTTGACAAATTTCGGATGCAAGATTGCAAACCTGCCTCCACACCTATGGAGAAGGGGCTGAAGTTATCAGCCAACTTTGATTCACCTCCAGTTGATGAAATGGCATTCAGGCAACTGGTGGGCAGTCTCATCTACCTCACTGCCACTAGACCTGACATCAGTTTTGCCGTGAGCTACATTTCTCGCTTCATGACAACTCCAAAAGCTGATCATTGGCTTGCAGCGAAGCGCGTGCTGAGATATGTTAAGGGCACATCAAATTATGGCATTCTGTATGGCAGATGCAAGGATCCAAAGCTGATTGGTTATACTGATTCAGATTGGGCAGGTTCAGTGGATGACCGAAAATCTACTTCTGGATATGTATTCAGTTTGGGTACAAGTGCTGTAACATGGACCAGCAAGAAGCAACAAGCAGTGGCTCTTTCCTCGACCGAAGCAGAATATCGAGGAACCGTCAAAGCAGCATGTGAGGCAGTTGGCTCCGTCGGATGCTTTCTGACATGCACATGTCACAAGCAGGTCCTTCTCCCTTGTACACTAAGAATCATGGGGTGCTCAAACTGGCCAAAAATCCAGTGTTCCATGAACGTACCAAGCATGTCGAGCTTCATTGTCACTACATCCGCAAGCTGGTAGAAGACGGATCAATTCAGCTGCAGTATGTTCCAACAACGGATCAGACTGCAGATATTCTCACCAAGTCTTTGAGCCCAGATAAATTTGTTAAATTCAGGGGGCAACTTGGTGTTTTTGACCGATTGACCATTAAGGGAGGGTGTTAGAATATTAAATTCCTTATGTTAATGGTCTTTTGTAACTGTTATGCTACAGTAGTCGGGTTTCTACTGTTGCTACAGTAGTTGGTAGGTTTAGCAGTTAGATATCATTAATATCTACTTTCTCTTGTATCTGTTAGTGTTTCTTAGATTAGATTGAATAATGAAAGCACTTAAAAGAATTGCAACACATAAGACAATGAACACACAAAGATACCCTGGGAAAACCCTCCTCTTGAGGGAGAAAAACCCAGCAAATGAATCGCTTCTATAATATAGAACAATGGCAGAAATCTGCTTACAACTCAGGCCCAACAATGGCCAATAATGAATGTAATGAGGTCACACCTCTCCTAGATGCACAAGATACAAATGAATATATTCTTCCTTGAAGTCGGATTGCTGCTAAGAAGTGCGAATTCTGCTCTTGAAGAATAATGCGAACTTGCTTTAAATTGAATATCTTACAATGACAAAATGACCTTGTACTTATACAACACAAGGCGCCTCTTCACTTAGGTCGGCCTCTTTAGAGAAACATAATAAAAGATAAAATACAAATGAGGTCGACCCAAACAATAATAGATAAATGCGAATCAATAGGGTCGGCCCTTTATTCTCTTATGTTTATTGTTTGATATAAATTAAATAGCAGAATGGCTATACATTTAATTTGCTCTTTCTTCTTGGAATTCATGCAATGAAGTGCAGACCATAGTTGCTATAACATCAACACTCCCTCTCAGCTAGGGATGAACTTCCACCTGCACAAGACACATCATATCAGAATGAAAACAAAGAATATCACCTCATCGTGATATCAACCATTGTGGCTGCCTCCACAGATGGTAAGAACAAGTGCTCATCACTTAATGTGATGTTGTCACCTCAATGTGACTTTCACCATGGCTCTCCCAGAGGGTGATACACAAGCACAAATAAATCATCACGGATTCCCTCACGTGATGCTGTCATGGAGTCACACACATGACATCCACCATGGCTCTCCCAGAGGGTGGAAACAAGGGCTTTCACCTCAAATCTCTCTCAATAGAGAATTGCATTATCAAGGGCTTGCACCTCAACTCTCTCTCAATAGAGAATTGCATTATCAAGGGCTTTCACCTCAACTCTCTCTCAATAGAGAATTGCATTATCAAATAAGGATCACTGATACTGAGACTCTTTCTCAGTTAAGGCTGCATTCTCCACCATACCAAGTTTCTCTCAGAAGTACACAAACTTAATCCTGGCGAGAGGCTTGGTGAGAATGTCTGTCGTTTGCTCTTCAGTGCTGATATACCTCAATTGTATAGCTTTCCTTTGTACCATATCTCTAATATAGTGGTACTTGATCTCAACATGTTTTGTTCTGTCATGAAACACGGGATTGACAGAAAGCTTTACACAGCTTTGATTATCACAGTGTATAATAGTAGGCTCCATTGATTGTCCAAACAATCCTGCAAGGAGCTTACGAAGCCACACTGCCTCACGAGCTGCCACACAAGCTGCTATATATTCTGCCTCAGTTGTACTCAAGGCCACTGAAGACTGTTTCCTGCTACACCAAGAAATCATAGCAGTCCCCAAACTGAAGCAACAACCAGAGGTACTCTTCCGATCTGAGACACATCCTGCCCAATCAGAATCAGTAAAACCATGCAGCTCTAAATCCACACCTGAAGAATATCTCAACCCATATCCAATTGTGCCACATAAGTATCTCAGGATATGTTTAGCTGCTACAAGATGTATTTGTCTTGGTTCACACATAAACTGGCTAAGTGCACTCACTGCATAGCAGATGTCAGGTCTAGTGTTAACTAGATACATCAATGAACCAATCAACTGTCTATACATCGTAGAATCCACTGGTTCTGAACTAGCTGCAGCCTCTTTCAACTTATCTAGATTAGTCTCCATGGGTGTAGACATAGGTTTGCAGTCAATCATACCAAACCTTTTGAGAATGTCAATGGTATACTTGCCTTGACTTAGA
Organism: Sequoiadendron giganteum; assembly: GCA_007115665.2. NCBI lineage: Eukaryota > Viridiplantae > Streptophyta > Pinopsida > Cupressales > Cupressaceae > Sequoiadendron > Sequoiadendron giganteum. Next base: position 140,471,235 of record CM021109.1, on the reverse strand, counting down.
ATCATCTCATCTGGCTTTTGCCAAACTTCTAAGCCAAGAAAGTAATGCATGAGACCTAGATTCTTCATCTCAAACTCTGAAGCTAATTCCTTCTTGCATTTTAGAATTAGATGTTCTTCACCAGTGATAATCAGATCATCAACATATAAAACCAGAATCAAAGCCTCACCCTTTACTACCTTAAAGTAGAGGTTAGAATCTGCATCATTCTTTGAGAAGCCCAGGCTTGATAGATACTGATCAATCCTTTCGTACCAGGCATGAGGAGCTTGCTTAAGACCATACAAGGCCTTCTTCAGCTTACAAACATGAGACTCCTTTCCATGTACCTCAAATCCTTCAGGTTGCTCAATGTAAACCTCTTCTTCTATTACACCATTTAGAAAAGCTGTCTTTACATCCATTTGGTGAATCTTCCATCCTCTAGATGCAGCAATAGCAATGATGGTTCTGACAGATGTATATCGAGCCATAGGAGCAAAGGTTTCTTCATAGTCAACTCCCTCTTTTTGTGAAAACCCTCTAGCCACGAATCTTGCCTTGTGCTTCTCAATGCTCCCATCAGCTGCATGCTTGATCTTGAAGAGCCATTTAGAAGACACCACAGATTTGCCTTTGGGTCTAGGAACTATATCCCAAACATCGTTTTTTAAGTATGGATTGATATTCCTCAGACATGGCATCTTTCCATACTTGTTTGACTAGAAGCTTCTTCGACACTTGAAGGCTCTGACTTAGTAATCTGACTCATCGAGGCGACATAACTAGAGAACTTGTGAGGTCTCTTGCTTTCTCTGAAAGCTCCTCTTGGAGCTGCAAAACTTTCTGCTTCCTGCATTGTCCTACGAGCCCAAAGAGGTCTTTTCTTTCCAATCACAATATCTAGGGGCCCATCAGTAGGATCCAAGGGTTCAACTGGATCAACATCTTCTTTAGGTTCTGGAGCCTCCTTCAGGTTCTCTGGAATATGGTCAACTTCCATATCTTGAGGAGGTTCTTCTTCATCAATCTCCATAGGAGTGCCCTTGGACCTTCTGAAAGCAACATCTTCCTCAAATGTGACATCTCTACTAATCTCAATAGACTTTTGTCCTGGTATGAATATCCTGTAAGCTTTTGATGTCTCACTGTATCCTACAAGAATTCCTTTCTTCCCAGAAGGTTCTAGCTTTGTTCTCTTTTCCTTTGGAATATGAATATAGACTGGACAGCCAAAGATCCTCAAATGACTAACTTCAGGTTTCACACCTGAGAATGCTTCTTCTCTAAGATCCTGTGGGGACTCCTGTTCTGAACATAGACGGCTGTCCTCGATGCTTCCGCCCAAAGAGAGATTTGCAGGTCTTGATCATGGATCATAGCTTTCACTGCTTCCACAATAGACCTATTCTTTCTTTCAGCAATACCATTTTGTTGTGGATTATAGGGAACACTGAACTCCCTCTTAATCCTTGCTTCAATACAAAAATCTCGAAATGTGCCAGAGGTGTATTCTCCACCATTATCGGATCTCAATACCTTGATCCTTTTCCCAGACAGGTTTTCAACCCGTGCCTTGAATTCTCTGAATCTTTCTAATACTTCTTCAGATTCTTTAGATCTCAAGAAATAAATCCAAGTCTTTCTAGAGTAATCATCAATAAAAATAATATAATACAAGAAACCACTAGATGATGCAATAGACATTGGACCACACAAATCAGAATGAATAAGATCAAGAATACATTTAGATCTACTTTCACTAGTATGAAACGTACCTTTTGTGTTCTTGCCTAGGGCGCATCCCTTGCATGTACCTTCGTGTTCTTGATTGAATTTTGGAAGACCAGTGACCACCTTCTCCATGATAGGTAGAGCACGAAAGTGAATGTGAGCCAATCTTCGATGCCAAAGATCGCACATGCTGGGGCTGTCATGCACAAGCGCTTGAAGAGGACGAGTGCATAGCCTGTAAAGACATTCATGTCTAACTCCAATCACTTGAGCAGTTTTGAAGCTGGAGTTCTTTGCCCATATAAGAACTTTGCCTTTAGAGAAGGCAACTTGATAACCCTTGTCTTCCAATGCTGAAATTGAGACAAGATTCCTCTTTATCCCTGGAACGAACAGTACATCATTCAACTCTAATGAAATCCCGGAATCCAAGTGAAGAGTGGAGTTTTCAATTCCTTTTACAGAATATCTAGCATCGTCTCCAATAACGACTTGATCACTAGAGTTGCTCTCCACTAAATTTGAAAGGTGACCCCTGAAACCGGTGATGTGCCTAGAAGCACCACTATCAATCAGCCAAGTGTTGGTGTCGATAGAAACATTACTTGACAAGGCTGAATAGAACAAGTAATCACTAGAGTCCTTCTGAGGAGCAACTTCTTCAACATTTGTAGTAGCAACTTGTTGCTTAGGTCTTTGAGGACAATCCTTTGCAAAGTGACCATACTTATCACAACGAAAACATTGGATCTTGGACATGTCTCGTTTTCTTTTGAAAGCAGGAGCACCATCATTTCCGTTTTCCCGATTCCTCTTGAAGAACCCTTTCTTGAAGCCTTTTCCTTTCTTTGACGAATGAGAGGCAAGAACCTGTAATTCTTCATTCTTTGAACTTTGACCAATGGCCCTAGCCGTTAATCTCGACTCCTCTTGAATGCAGTCAATCCTCAATCGATCAAACTTGGGAAGTTTAGATCTAGCACTGATTCCTTGAATGAACGCCTCCCATGAAAGCGGAAGACCATTGAGAGCAAGCATAGTTAGGTCTTTGTCGTCAATCATGTGACCAATAGTGGAGAGCTGATCTCTTATCTCTGAAATCCTCATGAAGTATGTGATAACAGATTCTCCTTTCGCCATTTTCACATGATGAAGTTGTTGCTTCAGTGCAAGAGCTCGACTAGTGTTGTTGATTTCGTACATCTCTTCCAAGGTTGCAAACATCTCTCTTGCTGTATCTAGCTTGAAGACAATTGGTACAACATGATCTTTGACGGAATCAACCAACACTTTCTTTGCCCTAGTGTATTTCTTCCTCCACTGCAATTTCTCTTCTTCCTCCTCAAGTTCAGGAACTTTTGTTTTCACGAACTCAGCTAAATCATTCTCTTCCAAAGTGAGCATGATTCTGAACCTCCATGATGTGTAGTTCGAAATCCCTTCGAGTCTATCCTCGATTTTTAGACCGTTCACCATTTTGAATTTGAGAAATAAGAGATAGACTGAAAAAGAATAAAGTGAGTGTTGCACACTAAATTTGATCACGATCTTTTTCACACCCGCTCTGATACCATGTTAGTGTTTCTTAGATCAGATTGAATAATGAAAGCACTTAAAAGAATTGCAACACATAAGACAATGAACACACAAAGATACCCTGGGAAAACCCTCCTCTTGAGGGAGAAAAACCCAGCAAATGAATTTCTTCTATAATATAGAACAATGGCAGAAATCTGCTTACAACTCAGGCCCAGCAATGGCCAATAATGAATGTAATGAGGTCACACCTCTCCTAGATGCACAAGATACAAATGAATATATTCTTCCTTGAAATCGGCCTGCTGCTAAGAAGTGCGAATTCTGCTCTTGAAGAATAATGCGAACTTGCTTGAAATCAAATATCTTACAATGACAAAATGACCTTGTACTTATACAACACAAGGCGCCTCTTCACTTAGGTCGGCCTCTTTAGAGAAACATAATAAAAGATAAAATACAAATGAGGTCGACCCAAACAATAATAGATAAATGCGAATCAATAGGGTCGGCCCTTTATTCTCTTATGTTTATTGTTTGATATAAATTAAATAGCAGAATGGCTATACATTTAATTTGCTCTTTCTTCTTGGAATTCGTGCAATGAAGTGCAGACCATAGCTGCTATAACATCAACAGTATCTTCTATATATTGTAACTTCTTTTCATGATAATGTAACTTAGAATTTTCGAGTTCCTTCTAGAACATATTTGTCATGTCATAAAAGGAGAAACAAAAAAAATGATTTAGACTTGAGAAACAATTTCATGTTTCCTTTGAGAATGGGACATACATTATACGGGGAGCACTTGGATTTATATTAGTAGGTCATAGAATTTAAAAAAAAAATTATGAAGTCACTAACAATTTCTAGTGCTTGGATTCTTAAGATTTTAGATACATGACCATTCAAATAAAAACCAAAAAACCTTTAAGCAGTACCTTGAAAAGAAGCTGCCCACTCTAGATACATGCACACCAACAACCTAAATGAATTGCACTGTATGCATGGAAAATTTGAGTCACTTTGAGTGAGCGCCAAGTTTGAGGGACTGTGTACATGCACTCCAAGCTGCCTTGAAAGAATCAAATCCTATTGACAATGAATCAACCCTTACATGTTTGGGACTTTTAGCTCTACAGTGTCTATGACAAGTTGTCAAAATAAAGCCAATCCATTGTGCTTGGGAGTTGGTGTCGATTGATGTTGAGGAGTATGTTGACTCTTTTTGTCAAAGACTATGGTGGATTCATGACCCATGGCTGGTATGAAAGAGTTGAGTGCCTCAAATGGTGAAAATATCAACTCATACCCATGATCTGGACCCAACCTTATGCAAATAGTGCCACTAGGATCTATTTGAACTACGTGCAAGTATTTGAGAATATCTACCCCAAACCACGAGTCTTACAATACATGCAAATAGCTAAAGAGGGACTATCTTTTTTTGGACAAAAATAGTTGAATTTATAGTCAAAATTCATTTCTTGAACCACCTAAGCACAATGGTAATGTTAGAAATAGCCCAAATGTTTTTGGGAAAAAATTTCTTGCACAAAAAATAAAATGAACCCTCATTCCTGTTGGTAAGGTTTCACTTGTTAGATTTACAAAAATCAATAGTTTATCCTAGTTAATTTGACTATTTTGGACTCAATGGTGAGCTCAAAATAGCTCCACTATTCACCATATATTCCAAAAACTTGGATCTACATGCTTCCATTACCCAAAACAAGACTATCCCTATGATATGATGGCTTTGATATCATCCTAGAATTTTGCATAAACAAGAATTCTACCTAGGACATAATGCGTATGAGCTAATAAGAAAACAGGTGAATAGAATAAAGATATTCGATATTCGATATAATGGAGGATTATTACAAACAATAAGTTATAAATATATAGACCTCTTGAATGCATGAATCAAGGAGATGATATGTCAAAGACGTATGAGTTTATCTCTCAATCACTCTTAATCAGGATCTGCGTTAACTTAGTCTAACTAAGATAGAGCTGGCCTTGACTAAATATAGGTGGCTTTTGACTACAATCAATTAAAGGATTGATGAGTTAGTGGTGGCACTTGTGTACTAGAAGTTAAGGTGTACACATGTCAATATTAACTGCCTAGGTGAGGGAAGTTAAATATTCCTAATGTCCTAAGTAAACTTATTAACTAGGTGCAATATTACACTTAGGATGAGCACTATCCTAGGTGAAGCGAAATATTTACCCCAACACACCTTGTCAAATTATAGAGTTACTCTTTTCACTCCACAACTTTCATTTGTGGAGTGAGTCTATGATAGGGCAACTTAGAAGTAGAGGCTTGTCTTGTGCAAAAACACAAAAAGAGACAAAGCCACTTGATCAAGTTGAGAAATTGAAATTTTCAATCATAGCCCCTCTTGGTTTCATCCAATCTCAAGTTTTAAATTTGTGACATTGAGATTACATTTGATGCTTGGGAGAAGCCTCCCCTCCTATTTGAAAAGATAAATCCCATTAGGGGCATAAGTTGGACAACACACTAATAAGTTTGAATCTTGAGGACTTTAGCACCATTGGCGATATCATTTTACTGTCAAGCTCACTAGGCCTTAGTTAGAGGGCTGCAAGATTGAAAAGAAAGACAATCAACTAATCATGGTTGTTCTTTTTAAACTGAGAGGTCTATATTTAGTGTTTGTCCCCATTTTTTATGCCAATATGGATAAATGTAGTGCTTAGGCTCGAGACGTCACATTTGATTTTTTCTATGAGTTGTTAACACGTAAGTAAGAGAAGCTCATATTGATGGCCATACTTTCTCGTTCTAATTCTAAAATACATATGCTTGTAGTATATAACTCAAAGAGTTTGAAGCAGCTTGAAGGCACCATCCAAATAGTCAAAACTGTGCCAAAGATTGTCAATTGAAAGGCACTAAGTCAAATTCTCCTTTTTTCCAAAAGTCAAAGAAGAAGGAACCCAAGACATGCACCTATTGCAATGCTAGGACCATACAAATTCCACATGTTACAAGAAGATAGTGAAAGTGGAAGCTACACTGAAGAGCACAATCTCAAGTGAGATGAACTTGAACCTTACTCATAATCTTCTTCAAGTGATAAGAATTAGGTGCCTTTGTAGTTCTAGATTCACACACTCCATTGTAGCTCTTTTCTCCTTAACATGATTGGATTATTGATTCAAGGGCCTTTCATCATATGATCAAGTCATAATCTCACTTCTCTACTCTTAGTTATTGCAACATTATTCAGTAACTTTTATGGTTGAAGTAAGGTTTGGCCTTTAACACAAGGAGGAAGAACCATCCAATCTTGACTTCTTGTGCACCATTTTTTTCTGTTTACAAAATATTTGTTGGTGATTTGTTTGGATGTTTTAGGGGTAAGAAATGTTGAGGTAGATAAGAGATTTTCAATAGGTTTTCTGTGTGCCTACAATATGTATTTTTTGTTGATTTATTAGTTCACCTAAATAGTTTCAAAAGGTTTTCTGTGTGCCTACGATATGTATTTTTTGTTGATTTATCAATTCACCTGTTTAGGCTGTTGAGTTTTCATCAAATGGACCTGTAATTTGAGACTAAAATGATTAGCCAATCATTGCTATTGGAAAGGTTTGTGTTTTGTATTGGTTGGAGAAGGTTGATAGCTTTGGGCCTTTAATACCTTCTTTGGTCACTTTTGATTGGGATTGCATCTCCATTTCTGCTTTTGTCAACATACTGTTGGAGTTTTCAACTTGCATTGCTCAGTTAGTGTTCTCGTATTGATAGCACACCAATGACAACCACAGATATAGGCGTTGTGTAGCTAAGAGATTAGCATGGATAGGATGTAGTTATATGGAAGAATAAGGCCCAACTATGTAGGGAGTCTTCTTTGAGATTAGCACACAATTAACCATTTGAGACTTTGAGTGATTTGTGGATGTAACTTAGTCTCACCTATTTGATTTAGAATCATCAGTTGTTAGACTAGATTGATTGATTGCTTAGATGAGTTTATTGATCACTCAATTTGAGTGTCACTCTAGTAAGTTGTAAACTTAACTTGTAGATGAGTTTATTGATCAGTGATCACTCAATTTGAGTGTCACTCTAGTAAGTTGTAAACTTGGAGCCTTATTTGACACCTTGTTTGGTTTCTCTTAGCTAAATTCTTTGTGTATTTATCTCTTTAAAGTGAACATATTCTAATTTTAATTATGTTGCATATAAAATGTGAGCTTTTCTTGTAGGATGCTCCTCAAGTACAAACTCAATACCACATGCATGAGTGATATATACACCATGATTAGTTATTGTATGAAGATCAATAATCTTTGAAATGAGCTCGTTGCTATTGGGGTGGAGGTGGAGGGATTTCATTGATCTTTGAAATGAGCTCGTTGTTATTGGGGTGGAGGTGGAGGATGTCATTTATCTTCGAATCAGCTTGTTGCTATTGGTGTGAAGGCAGAGGATGATGAGTTAGTGCCCCTATAAATGGGGTTCTTTCCATCTTGGGATCCATTGATTTGAGGTGTTTGTGCTAATGAGAAGGTTCCTACTTTTTAGAAGCTATGGGATGATATTATCCAAGAGAAGACCAGACTGGAGATTATTTTTGCTAGAGTGGAATAAAATTAGAACCTAGCTCTCATCAAGAAGATGAAGAAAGCAGTAAGAAAGGAGGATCTAGGAAGGGTTAGAAAGAGAAAAAGGAGGAATCCAGTTCTTCTCAACAAGGGAAGAAAGACTTAAGCCATAAGAATGACCACTACGCTTCTTAGTGCCCTCAAAGAAAAGAGGAACAACAAGCAGTAGCAATAGAAGTAGTTTGTAGGAAGTGGAGAAGCTTCAAAAGTGGTTGAGCTTTTATCCAAGCTTGAGATAACCTTATCCATGGTATCATGCCTATCCACTAACATTGTTTTTGGTGTATGCTAATATGTGAGTAGTGGACAATTGAAACACATGATACTCAATAAGAAGGCTTTTAACATACTTCAAGAATGACAAGTCTATAGGTGGAGCTTGATGATGATGCCACATATGCAATTATAGTGACATGATTTGTTTCCACATGCCTTCAGATGATGTTCTTGAGCTTCAAGATGTCTTATATATTATTGGGTTAACAAAGAACTTGCTTTTAATATTAGCAATGACAAATCTTAGGTGTGTGGTCAAGTTTGATGGTCAACAAGTCATTCTCAAAGATCACAACCAAGATCCTAGTCAAATTTTGGCTAGAGGTGTTTGAGAGGGAAGCCTTTATAGGTTGCTTGCTGATTTGATTAATCATGGAACCTTGTTGAATGATAGTGACCAACTATGAAAGCTTGGTCACTTGCACTACAAAGCATTACCTCTCTTAAAGGACATGGTGCAAGGATCATTGGAATTCAAGATAGAGAAGACAAGTGTGCAAGGGCTGTGCACTCAACAAACATGGCAAGATTGCTTTCCCTACTAGCAAGCAGAAACCAAGAGGGATTTTTGATTTGATTCATTTAGATGTGTGTGGACCTATGCCAGCAACTTCATTGGTTGGCAACATTAACTATGTTTATTGTATTGATGATTCCTCTATGAAAACTTGGATTTATTTTATGAAGACCAAAATGAGGTCTTTGGGAAGTTCCAAGAGCTCAAAGCTCTTGCGGAGAATAAGAAAAGTAGGAAGATTAAGGTTATGAGGTTTGACAATGGAGGCAAGTATACCTCTAAGGACTTTTATGCCTTTTGCAAGGATGCAAGGATCAATAGGGAGCTAATTGCACCTTAAAACCCTCAACCAATGGAGTTGCAGTGAAGAAGAATAGGTCCATAATAGAGACAAAAAATGCCATGTTCCATGACCTAGGTTTACCCATGTTTATTTGGCTAGAGGCATGCAATTGTGCTATTGACATTTTGAACATGTGTTCTTGCAGGGTGTTGAAGGACAAGACTCCAAAGGACGTTTTTAGAAGAGTTAAACTTTATGTTTTTCATTTTTGAGTGTTCAAGAGGCATGTTTACATTCATGTGGCAAAGGAGGATTGGATATTTTCAATTTTTACTAGTTCAAATAGTCACTGGTCATACAAGCTCAAGGATTTTCCTTTTTTTTTTCTTACTTCACATTGCATGAGGTGCAGATGCATAGGATACACAAAAGTTGCAATGCCATCTAGCATTTATTTAATATGCAGTATTTATGGAAATTATTAAAAGCAGCTTCATAAATGATTTTCAATTTGTATCTAGTTCAAACTTTGAAGTAGATGGGAAGATGAATGATCAGTGAGAATTGGAAAATGGTAACATACCTTGAGCGGTTGGTGGTGACCCTACTCTTCTTCCTCTTCCTCTCTCACCTATTCTTCTCTATTCCTTTTCTTTTTTGTAGGTTCTTGAGGTTGGGCAGCCTTGCTGGGACCCCCTTTTAGGTTTAGGTTTAGGGTTATACTTTTTTTTTTTTCAAAATCTAAAAATGTAAAATTGACTATTTTTCCAGGCATAGGGGACATCCTGTTGTCTCTAATATGGTTGAGGGATGTTTGAAAATCTCCCTCCAAGGAGGAACATTCACGAAGACATTCTTGCTTTGTAAGAAAGTCTTGGGGATGGCCCCTTGTGGAGTTTTGGGCATTTGAGTTGGCAGGGAGATGTTTTATCCTCGTTCTGTCGCACTTGAGATATCCCCATTCCTAGGAACTTCACCAAAAAGTTGGGGATGTGTCCCTGGGCCACATTGGTGTAATTTGTTGTCATTTAAGCTAGATGAATTATAAACTCTTTCTAGAAGCAATATTCTTTTTGTTTAATGTGACTGCAATAGATTTCAGTTTAAGATATTGTATGAATTAAAGATGTTCAGCATACCTTTTTTTATTTGTTTTTTATATACAGTGAATGCAAGGGACTTGAATGTATTTAGCTTATAATTTGAGATTTTAAACCACATGATTGGTGGATGGTTTATTTTTATGTATTTCTGATTGGTAAAACTCACTTTTATCATTATTTTGTTGATGTAGTGGATGGTAGATGCAAATGAATTGCGAGTTGTTCATTACACACTTGGTCCGCTTAAACCATGGGATTGGTGGACAGCTTGGCTTTTGAAGCCTGTTGATCTTTGGCAGGTTATAACTATGCGATTTAGGATTCTTTAATTTCTTATATCACTTGTTAATAGTACAGTGATGTGTATAAAGTTCAAACTTGATTTGTATTCTTTATTACCTTTGTTTATTTAGCTTGCACATGGTTAGTATTAAATTGAAGATCGTTTAGTAGCCACTTGTCATTTTTGGTTCTTATTCAAGTGTGTTATACACTGTTAGGAGATCAATGCTCAGAATTAGTTAAATTTATTTCCTGGTTTGATTGGCAGGATGTTCGAGTGACATTGGAGGAATCCCTCCCGGGAACAGCTGGAGGAAAAGACCCTCATAGTCAGCTTGTAGTTAAAGTTCTATTTGTGCTTCCTTTGTTGGTTGCTCTCTTTTATGGACGCCATTTTCTATTTCAGGTAGTCACATCATAGATTCAAGATTATTGAATAATTAATTTAGATGGTAAGCTGCTGACAGTAAATAACACTTGATCTTTTGACCACTGCCTGGATATCATTCTCTAGTAAGATTACCATGATTTTCATTATCATCAAGCTGTTTATTAAATAGATAGGTAAGAAATTGATTCAATAGCAAGATGCTAATAAAGAGGTTGTTTAAATAAAAACAAACAGCTTATCAAATAATGATAATGAAAAGGATGCAATATGTTGCCTATGACAATTCTTTATATGATGGACAGGTGCAACAAGGCCTGCTGTGCAATGGGTCCTCTTGTGGATATGCTAGACAGCTTTATTACAAATACAAGTCTGGCAGCAGCTTGCCTATTTATTCAGCTGTTGGACCTACTGCATCAGTTGGTTCAAATTCACAGGTCTCTACCCTCAAGCATAACATTTATGGTGTTAGATGTTTGTTTGTCTCTAATAGATGAGAGGGATTATAATTATTCTGTGATTGGTTCTTATATGTGAGACATAGACAATAAATATTAGTTACATTACTGATTACGGCTAAGATTTTTGAACCACAGAACTTTTCTGAGGTTGGATCCAATAGTTATCCTCCAAATCTTACTAATAAGGATTGAATCACCTTTCATCTCTTTGAAAGCTGCCCTCCATGTTCTTTGTGTGGCGTAGGAACATCCAAGGGATTATTGGCACCTGTAATGTTTGAGATAGGTTGAGAGGAGGTGCTTATGTACCAAGTAGCCCTAGAAGCCCCCACAATGCCTTCTGTTTGAAAGTTAGAGCATTCCAAAGGGAGAGGGATAAGCACCTTAGTTTTAGGAAATATGAAAATAGTATCCCAAATCTGAGAAGTGAACTTCAGCTCATTTTGTATGGCAGATGACTTAAGATCTTTGTGTGATGGTTACTTATCCTTTAAATTCAAGCTATTGCGAAACCTTGAGACTTTATTATTTTAATTCTACAGCTTTCGTAGTGAATGATGATCCTTGCTTATGGACCTGGGGTAAACCGTAACAATGAGTGAGTCAATGCTTGATAATACACCCAGCTGAAATGTATGAGTAAGATAACAAAGCTTCTATAAAGTAACCACACCGTGTGGGTACAAGAAAATAGTGATTGGCACCTTGAGTAATTTGGATACTTCTGAGCACAGCCAGGTTGTAAGATGGAACTGTACCAGTTGGTTCTAGGGATCCCGAGTTTTTGAATTGAGCTGTGCAATTAAGTAAAACATCTTCCCAAGTATCTTTCTTTTGAACACCAAACTGCAGATACTTGTTTGCGTGACCTTTTAGAGAAAGTTGACCTTTGGAAAAAATTCTAGCAGGAACTAGACAATGCTGTCACTTGAACCTTTTTGATGTTCAGTGGTCTTGGCAAGATGGTCTTCCTCCTCATTTTGACAATAAAACTTTCATAGATTTCCAAGATGGTCAGTGACATTGCTTCCTGTACCCTAAAAATATCATAAATTTACCAAAATACAATTGAAATGCTCTTACAGACTAAAACTGTGCTAATAATGTTAATTTCAAAACTGAAATATTATTAGTGCTGCATAATGATTCTCTTGAAGTGAATAATTGTATATGCTATCCCTACAGTTTTGATTGCTACATTTGCATTTCCAGATCTATCTGTGCCCTGTGTCTTTTCCAGAAAAATAGAATTTAAGTATTTATTATATAAATGTTAGCTTGTCTAAAGATATGTTCTCTGATTATCTGAAGGAACAGTCTGCCTGAACTTATACTCTTTGATGTGTGATGGATAATATGAGCTTTAAAATCATCTCAGGCTGATAAGAAAATAGACGGGGATTAAAATATTACAGAAATAATTAATAATCCTCAAGCCATTCAAATTATAAAGACTAAGTGTAAATTTAAAATCATTAACATTTGCATATTAATTATATGCAATAGGTGTGAACTTGTTTTGGATATAAAGACTAAGTGTAAATTTAAAATCATCAACATATGGATATTAATTATATGCAATAGGTGTGAACTTATTTGGGATTAAACTTTATCTCTCTACTCTTAGACTCTCTTTTTAATTATAGGCAATATTTAGGCACGAGCCTTTTCGATTTTTCTCTGCTGCTGATTTTTGTTGAGGAAATAAGATGACAATATTTTTGCTAAATCCTTCTTGCAGTATGCCAATGGTTTGGGAGGCGTGCCCAACTTCAATAGGTTACCACCGTACCTAGGTGTTATGTCCATATTTGTCTGCTTTCTTTCTATGGCTGTTTCTATTGGTTTTGCGGCTATTCTTGTTCCACGACAGGTAAATATTAAGCGATGTGCCTTATCATTGGTAAATTACTGAAAGTTTGTATAGATGATTACCTAGAATGTTTAATTGTTGAGGATGGGACTAAGAAGCAATTTAATCGTGCATGCCATCTTGAACTCCTCACAGGTGATGCCATGGACTGGGTTGTCACTTTTGTATGAGTGGTCTTTCTTCTTTTTCATGGTTATTTTTGGCAAGTATCTTGACATTGTTAATGCATGGGGAAGAGCATCTTCTTCCAGTACCTTTGGTGGTGGTTCTGATTCTTCTCAGTATGATTCTGGTAAAGGTGTGTATTTCTTTGTTTCTGCAGCATAAGTATTTGCCATTATTGTACGTGATTGAAAATCTGAGCTCTGGACAGCTTCACGCTATATTTGAGGATATCTTAGGGTATCGTTGATTGATGTCCGATTTACATTGATTTTGTCTTAATTTACTTAATTGTGGAGTAGGTCATCAACGGCAGACTTCTACCTGTGATGCTGCAACATTTTATTATGGATTGGGAATGGCAGTGTTAGCTATACTTGCACCCAGCTTGCCATTCTTTTTTGGAGTTACTGCTCTATTTCTTCGGTAAGCTGATATATTTGATTTTACAAACACAGCTATTTTGGGGGGTCTACAAAACTCAAAATCAACTTAATTTCTCCAAACCATTTAAATTATGGATATGATTTTTATTTACCATGGAAAATCCAGCATTGCATTTAAATGCTGGTACATAAAAGCTTTAGGATCAATAGAATACAGTGGAAGAAAGTAAAAGAATTTAAATGCAGTTATTTTACTATTTTTAAACTTGAAGATAAAAACAGAAATTTCATTATCTATTGAAGAAAGAAAGAAAAACTGCATTAACCTCCTCAATGTCAAAATATGCCAACATGAAAAAGGAACATTACCAACTGAAATTGTAACTAAACTGCAGGAGCGTTTGAAGCTGAGGAAATAACTAAATTAGGATAAAAGTTTGTAAAATAGATTGAAGAAGCAATTTAAAAGTTGCATATTCAAATATTGGTGTCTGCATCTGTTTAAATATGGACTGTTCCAAGCCACTATTTAGAATTGTCCATTGACCATTTTTTCTTTGTGCTCTGTTTATGCTTGCTTACTTTATGACCCCTCATCTGTATGGCAATATGGATGAGATAGTTCAAACATTGTTTTTTTGAATATATTAGTAAGCCTTTTGTTGTTGGAGAGAGGTCATACAGAGTGTTCTGGGGAGATATATGTAACTGAAAGAAACTGTTTTGGAAAGTTTTGTGAGCCCTTGGAAACGATGTTTTCATTTCCAACAAACACAAATAAATGCTTTGTTATTGTTTTAATGTTATTTTAACCATAGAGTGATGTCCTTCGGGGTAATTTGCAACTGACAAAATTTGAATAACATTTGCAGTTTGTAACTGACTTCTAGATTTACCATATGCTATCTCTTTCTGTGGGTTACAGAATATTACAATATTTTTTGTTGTTGGATATGGTGGCCATTTTGTGCATATATGATTGGTTAAAGCAACACAGAATTCTTGTAACAAATAGTTTATGCCCTGCTTTGTCAAGACTTTGGGTTGGCTTTTTGTGAGCTATCAAACTGAAGTGATACCATTGATTGAATTCTGAGACAGAAAGACTATGCATAGGTTGGCCGTTGATGGTGAATTTGGTAACCATGGGTTAACTTTATTGTAAAGGTAATGTAACCTGTTTAAACATCCACAGGTGAAAGTTGGGAATGCACATCAAAATGAAACTTATAGAATGTGGAGAGGGAGCTATAGTCAACCATCTGGATCAGAGAACATAGGGTTGAGCATATAGCTAGAAATGGAGGATTGAGGTAACTTGCTGTCTGCATGTGGAGGGGGATGCAAACTCACTGATATATTTATGTTATATCCCCATCCATTACATCAAAATAAAAGAATAACCTCGAGATATGCTACACCAAACAATGCTTTTCAAGGAATGACTATATGTCCCTGCTATGAATGTCCAGACTCCAAGCCAAGCACAATATCTTTCCATTGTTCCATGATCATTTACAATGATAGAAGCCTTGATATATAGGGCTATCATCTATAAACCTAGGGTTAGGGTTAGTCAACCCACACAAAAAATGTTACTCATATGATCTGATATAACTTATTCCAGAAGTTACCTGTTTGATTCAATAAAACCACAACACACTATTTCAATTAAAATACCATATTATTGCATACCTAGATGTTTAAATAACTTAAATTTTGTTAGTTTTTTGAATGTTTTGCTAGGCTGCTGTTCTCCTTCACCAGGGTTTAGAAATCAGCAATTTTATTTTTCCAATAGTTAGCTGGGTACAGGTCTTCTATTTAGCATGAAATTGCTTTTCTTATGCTCAGAGGGATTCTTATTTTTCAAAGAGAGTTGATTTATTTGATTATTTCTTTTACTTTATTTGCTATCGGCTTTAGTTTCTTGAGGACAAAGCTTCTTTTCCTAAACTTGACACTCCACTGAGATGGGTGTTTGTAAAGCTTAGAAGCTTCTCTTATTCTATAAAGAGACCTAAAGGGCATAATTCGGAGCAAAGAAGAGCAGTTTTAAGTCCAATGTAATTCATTTCAGTTTAATAGAAGATAGATTTTTGAGTGTTTGCTGTTCATGTTTTCAGTAGTTTGTGTTTGCAGGTTAATGTACTCGGGTCAGCTGTTTTGATTGAAGTTCTGGTTATACCATGAGGGCTAATTTTCTGAGTGCAGAATCTGTTTACTGTGATCTGAAAAATTACCATGGTCTTACAGCACATTGATTTAAATCTTCTAGGTCTGTGTATGGAGTGGGCTGCTGCTTGTGAGAGTGAGTTGTCACAGAATTTTGGTGCCCTTGCTTCACTGATTGAAGTGGGCTTGAGCTGTGAGATGCCCTAAGTGCTCCATTGATTGGAGTGTTGATCCACACCCATTATAGGTTGCCGATTTGAATTATTCCTAGCTGATCTATCTAGTTTTAATGTGTTTCCAAAGTTGTAGTCATGACTAGTCTCAGTCTCAAAGAGTGTGACTGTCAAGAGGGTGCTTCCAGCTTTATACCTTGGAAGTACAGATTGTAAATGGTACTGGAGGAATTTGATCTTTGGTTTATTGTGGAAACTAGGGTTGCACCTCCTGCGGATCTTGTTTAATTGGCCAAACATAACAAAAGGTTAGCCAAAGTGAAGATAATCATCTGAGATTTGGTGAAGGACCATTTGATTTCTCATATCATAGAGAAGAGGACAACAAAGGAGATGTATGATGCCTTGAACACTATGTATTCAAGAGAACATTTCCCGCAAGATGATGCTAAAGAACAAACTCACTGCCTGATCTGAAAATTGTATTCTATTTTTACAAGTGAAAGGTTGGTTCAATCTAATTAAGTCAAGGAGTTCAATTCAAGCATATATCTGTGTTGGAAAGACATTTCTGTTAGTTGGACATATTGAAGAGCTGTGTACAAGGTTGTTGAAGATTCAGGATGATCCAAAGCAACTTGGGGATGAAGACGATTTTTGTACACAACTTTGAAAAATGGAGTTTTGGCTCACATTGATAGGTTGACTCCTGTTGACAGTTTGGTTACCTTGGCGAATGCTTTGATGCCCCAATAAACAACTAGCAATAGAGGCGAAGTAGACAATTTGAACATGGCAATTAAAATTGAAAGTATTGTCAGTTTGCTTTGTCTTCTATAGGTTAGGTTTCTGAGTTCTTGATTTCTGTTATTTGGGAAGTTCAAGCATCTACTTAGGGAGTTTGGCAATCTGTTTCGCGAGTTGGATCTCTCGTTTATCTTCATTGAAAAAAAATTATGCAGGTTCAACCATTGTTGGAATAGGGTTTAAGGTAGAGCGGCTTGTTGATGGATGGATGGAATCACTCGTCACTTGTTGAAGAGTTGTAAGAGTCAGATATAGACTGACGTTCATTTATATTGATTGTACTTAATTATTTATAGTGGGTTTTGGAGAGTACTTACTCATCCAACTAGATTTTTTCCCCTTTTTAGATTTCTCTAGACCAAACCTTATGTCCCATTCTTTGTCAACCGTTTTACTTATATTTCTATGCTCCCTATTGTTTTGCTTTGGTACTGCATTTCTTGTATTGTAATCACTTGAAGGATGCTTAAGTAGCTGTATTAGTAATTCATAATTTGTGAGCTATTTCTATGTTTCCATTTGCTTTGATTTAGTACTGCATTTATTATTTTGCATTCACTCGAAGGATGCTTGAGTAGCTGTATCAGTAAATCATAATTTGTGAACTATTTTGGAATATTTAGAGTATTTTATGGATTGGTACTACGCGCATGAGTGTTACAGTCAGAGTGGCTACTTACTTTATGAAGATGACTGAAATTTGTAATGACCCCACTTCGAGATAGACATTGAGGCATCACATTACCTTTTGATAGTCGTATTATCTGCTATCACCGTAGTATTGTTCAGTTCTTCTCCTTTGTACAAACATCATGAGTATTACTAGTTCCTGTCATATGAGTACTAGCTCCTGTGATGATCCTTTTTTTTTTACGAGATTGCATGTCATGTTGCAAGAACACAAATCTGACTTCATATACATTACGAGTCAATTAGCTCTTGGGGTCGGTCACTCCATCCACGTAAGCCATCAATAAGTGAAGAAAGAAGTCAAAATTGAACGCTTACCAGTAGAACCTCTTGCAAGTGAAGGCGGGACAACAAATCCATGTGCAACATTCACAATAGTGATTGGAGACTAATTTGATATGAGAATCGAACCTCATTGATATAGCTGCTCAAGCCTGGGAAATCGCAGCACATTTTGGATGCTTATGGTTATCATTTGGGATAAATAAAGTGACGTGGGCAGTCAATAGCCGACTTGTGAGTCAAAAGCAGTCTTTGACAGGTGGCATTATATACAAGCTTCGTTCCTGAAGTGGCCACTGCCTCTAACAATCGAAGTATAAAAAGGATATCGCTGCTTGGAGGAAATACATTCAAGTTGTCAAGGCATAATTGATTACTTAAAGTCTCTGTTAATTAAACCAAACCATTACAATTAAAAGGCAGTGATTATAATTTACAAGGGGCTGTGATTCTTCATGAAAGGGCATTGCTTGGCTATAGCTATCGATTATGGTGTTGAGTGTTTAAATAATAAAAAACATGAATTAATTATGGCTCAAGGGCAGCGATTAGAGGTTGGAGTCATGTCCATTCCAAAGGACATCACAATTTAAATGGACACAACTTCTCACATCAAAGGATATATTAAGATATCAAATTCATCCAAGGAAGATCATGGAATTGAATATTTTTCGGACAGATATATATATATTTTAACTTAGCAGATCAAAGAGCTCAAGGAGCCCGAGATCCTCTAATAAGGATGCATGAGTAATAAGCAAAATTCAGAAATAGCACCTATGTCTAAATTGCATGTATATAAGTTTATATTCAGAAACAGCAATCTAAGATCTAAAGAGGTCTAAGCCTCTTACAAATTTAAGGGCATGATTTTAATTAATAAATCAGACACAGCTATTATATTTACATTCAAATTTCTATTATCAAATTAATATTTGAATCAGATTTCATTATTCAAAGTTTATTTCATTGTAACCTAGAAACTCTTTTAATATTGGATGACAAACTTTGGCAATCCAATAAAGAATAATTGAAAATCGATTGATCCGAAGCACGGGTAATTACAAAATTCTAGATTAGCTTATTGCAATAGTGGTGGAGGTGGATGATGATGAGTTAGTGCCCATAGCTCTAAATGAGTTCTCATGTCATTTTTTCGAGGTGTTTGTGCTCAAGAAGAGCTTCCCACTTTTGGGATGATTTTATCAAGGATACCAAACTAGAGATTGTTTCAGCCAAAGTGGAAGAGAATTATAGCCATGCCATCATTGGGAAGATGAGGAAAGATGGAAAAGAAAGGAGGACTAAGGAAGGGTCAAAAGGGAAAGAACTAATTCTTTTCAACAAGGGAAGAAATACTTCAGTGGTTTCAAATGCAACAAGAATGACCACAATGCTTCCTAGTGTTGTGAGAGGGGAAGGGAAAGTAGCAACAGTAGCAAAAGAAATTTGTAGGAAGTGCAGAAGCTTCAACAGTGGATGAGCTTTCATCCAAACATGAGACAACTTTCTCTATGGTTTCATGCATATCCACTAACACTATTTCTTGTGTTGGGTGGTATGTGGATGATAGAGCATCAAGACACATGACCTCCAATAAAAAGGATTTCAATAGACTTTAAGAAGGCAGGTATATAGGTAGAGCTTGGTGACAATGTTACGTATTTTGTTACAAGGACGAGATTTGTTTCTTTTCGCATGCCTTCAAATGATGTTCTTGATTTCCATGATGTCCAGTATATTGTTATTTTAACTAAGTACCTATTTTAGTGTTAGCCATGGTAGAACTTATTATCAAAGATTGAAACCGAGATCTTGGTCAAGTATTGGCTAGAGGTATGTGAAAGGGTGGCCTTTACATGTTGATTGTTAATCTAATCAAACATTGGGCCTTGATACATGATGGTGACAATTTTTGTGCGCTTTGGCACGAGAGACTTGGTCTCTTGCATGATGGAGCATGACCTCTCTTGAAGGATATGGTGTAGGAATTGCACGACTTCAAGATAGAGAAGACGAGGAGTGTGCAAGGGCTACACATTTGAGAAGCATGTTAAGATTGCTTTCCCTAGAAGTGAGCATATATTGAGAGGGATTCTTGATCTGATTGATTTAGAGACGTGTGTAGACCTATGTGAACAACTTTGATGGTGAGAAACATTGACTATGTTTCATTTATTGATGATTCCTTAAGGAAAATTTGGATTTAATTAACAAAGACCAAAGATGAGGTCTTTGGGATGCTCCAAGTATTCTAATCTCTCATTGAGAATTAGATAAGAAAGAAGATTAAGGTTTTGACGTCTAACAATGGAGGTGAGTATACCTTTGAGGAATTTTGATGCCTTTTGTAGAGATGTAGGGATCAAGAGGGGATTGACTGTGCCTTACAACCCTCAACAAAATGGTGTTACAAAGAGGAAGACTAGGTCCACTATAGAGATAATAAAGGCCATGATTCATGACCTAAATTTACCCATTTTTTTTTGGGTAGAGGCATGCAATTGTGTTGTTTACATTTTAAACAAGCATTTTCATAGGGTGTTGAACAACAAGATTCCAAAGAAAGCTTACATAGGCTAGAAATTTATGCTTCTCATTTTCAAGTGTTTGGGAGTCTTGTCTACATTTGTGTGCCAAAGGAGAAGATAATGACACTTGAACCCTCTAGCTTGAATGTTTCTCATTTTCAAGTGTTTGAGAGTCTTGTCTACATTCATGTGCCAAATAAGAAGAGGATGAAGCTTGAACCCTCTAGCTCTAAGGGCGTGTCAGTGGCATTTAGTGAGTTCTCCAAGGCTTACAAGGTCTATGATTCATCGCAACTTAAGATAGTAGTTAGAGCCAAGATTTAAAGTTTGATAAGGAGACTTGGTCCTCTAAGTCTCAAGAGCCTACTATAGGAGTTGAAGAGTGTTGTACCCGATCCAAAATTTGATTGTGATACTTGAACCATCTTTGTGGGTTATAAATTTTTTGTCCAAATTGTGTTGTAGTTAGAAAAGTTAATTTTTAGCAAAATCAAAATTGTCATGTCAAAATCCAACAATTTCAAATTAATGTTTGTAATTTGCCCATTGATTTTAACTTTAGTTATTAATAAGTAATTGATAATTTATTATTGATTATTGGTTAATAGTTAAATTTTTAATTAATAATTTATTAGAATTATTATTGTCAGTCTTTTTTAGTTTTATATTATTAATTTTTAATTGATGATTATTTAAAATAATAATTAATTTCTAATTGATAATTATTAAAAATAAATATTTTTTAATTAATCTTAAAATTATTATTAGTCTAAAAATTTGATAATATTAACTGTTAAAAATAAAAATAAAAATAAAATCAAGAAAAGAAGAGACAAGCTACAGTCATAAGTTAAGTAACAAAGATTTATAAAACATTGCCAAAGTCTTCATTCTAAAGAATATCAATAAGGCGCACTTATGACATTGCCGTTGCACTTTATAAAAAGTGCACCTTAGGTAGAAAAAGTGTGCCTACCAATGGATGCACCATTTGATTGTATTTTTAACTTCATAAAAAATGTAGCAAAGACTTAGAAAGTGTGCTTGTCCTTGGCATTCTTTCAATTGCCATATGATTTCTTTATTTATTTATTTTGAAACCAAAATTGCAATCGACCTAGCTCAAGTGGCACCTTTGGTATGATCAATATCATTATTATTTTTTAATTAATTACTAATTAATAAGTAGTATTTTCCTAGGCAAAATGAAGATAGAAACAAAGCAAAGTGGTGCTCAATTTAGCCTATGGGCCCAAGTCAAGGATGGAAGGCAAATAAAGCAAAATAAAGGAGAAAAAACAACCAATCTAAGTGCTCCTTTCAAAGTGATGCCCAAGATGAGAAGGATAAGTTGGAAAGAATGTGTTGGAAACTCATTTTTATATAATTTTGGAAGAGATGAAGGTAGAATAACTTTGAAGTTTGTTTTAAAGTTATTGTTTTATTATTCTTTGAAGCATAGTTGAAAAACTTGCCAAGCCCAAAAAACTTGACTCGACAAAAACTTGGCAAAAAACTCAGCAACTTAAAAAATTACTTAAATTTCATTAAAAACACATTTTTTTTGCGAAATTCAATGATAAGATGCATCCAATGAGTCAATAAATGAGTACTTAAAAGAAACAAGCTGAGTCTAGTTGTATTTGATTGCTTTGAAAGCAAATTAGATACAACATGGCATCCTCATGTGGAATGTGTTGATATCGATAGTCTGAAACAAAAATAGAATAGCAATTTTTTTTTTGTAAAACTGAAAGTAAATACTACATTAATATATTTGAGTTTTTACAAATTCACATCTTCCTCTTCCCATGTCTAGTTTTCACTATAGGGGAGAGGGTCTAGTCGTAGGACTCTACTGTGGCTCCTCAACCTCCATTCTAGATGTAGATGTTGGCGTTGCTGCTGGTGGCACTGGCAATGACTCCTCCTCAGGTTCATCCTCAATGTCATCCCATGAGAATGCAAATCCTCTCCCCTCCTCCATTGCCTGTCTCTCTAAATCATAGATATCATCCTTGAAAAACAATGGAGGCTACTCATCCCACCCGGTCCAATCATTGTAAGGATCTATTTCATCCAAATCAATTGGATTATCTGATATTTCCTCTACCTTTTTTGTGTGCAGCCGAAGATTATATTGCACATAGACAAGGTCATTGAGGCGTTTCTAAGCTAGTTTGTTCCTCTTCTTCGTGTGGATGGCTTCAAACAAGCCCCAATTGCCCCAATTGCACTCACAATTGGACCAACTACAAGGTTGGCATAAGACACGAAGGGCGAATCTTTGGAGATATGGGGTATTTCCACCCCAATTTGTCCACCAAACATCTACAAAAAAAAATATTAAGAGTTAGAAACTTAGAAAGGAAAGTCAAAAGTTCAAAACATATTTTATCAAATCATCAATAGTTGTAACTTGTAAATTTCAAATTTTATACGTGGTGGCTTATTGTTTATTGCTCACTTTGCCAGGTTTGTAGAAAAGAGTGCACCCCTTTTTTCCCTATAATTTTGCAATTCATTAACAATGAGGTTTGCCACCTCAACCTAGGCTGTCATCCTCTGAATGCAAGTAGTGAGGCGCTCCATAACCTCTCTAGTAGGATCTGAGTAGGTGCATGAATGGAAGAAATAGGGGCTCAAGAAGTACCTTGCTGCATGGATGGGTTGGTGGAGTTGATGGTTCCACCTCCTATCAATAATCTCCCATATGGGATCAAATTTGAGGCTGCCCCCCTTATAATAATTTCTTATAGCCTACTTGGCCCTATCCATGGCCTCATAAAGATATCCCATTGGGGTCTTATCCCCATCTACCAAGCAAAGAACTCTAACCAAGGGCTCCGACACCTACAATATAAAAATGCAAAAAGATTAAAGTTACAAATTTACAATGAAAGACATTGAAAAAATATAAATATTCAATTTGAATTTAAATTCGAAGATTTGAACTTTGAAGTTACCTTCACAATCTCTGTAGCTCTTTGTGCAAATAGGTTGTTGAAGACTATGTGTGCAACCCTCTCTCCTTTCAGCTTCTTCGAATAAGTTGAGTCTAGCCATGCTTGACTCACAAACATTTGTTTCAAAGCCGTCAATGAACCAAGAATTCTTTGCAATGTTAAGAAAATTGTTGCAAACCTTGTCACACCGGATCTCACTAACTCTTTCCCTTGGGTGTGATCCCTCATCAAGTGAAGAACCCAAGGGTGATTGTAGATAAATTTAGTGATCCTCCTTGCATCCTCTACAATCGGTGTGACCCAATTTTATTTGCCTGTCTTCCAAAAGAAGGTCAAGGACATGTGCTACACAAGGTGTCCAAAAAATTGTGTGGTGTTTATCTTGGAGGATTCTACTAGCTGCCACATATGCTACTGCATTGTTAGTAATTATTTGCACAACATTTTCATTGCAAACATGCTCCAACATTTGAGCCAAATTTTCTGCATTTTTCACTATGTTGGAGGCATCCATTGATTTCAAAAACACCACCTCATTTTTGCAAGCTACCAAAAAATTAATGATGGTGCGGTTTTTACCATCTATCCACCCATCAAAAAGAATAGTGCAGCCATATTTTTTCCATCATTCGCTTTGTTCTTCTACCGCTGCCCTTGCTCTTTTAATTGCATTATTAAGCAACCTACAAGTACAAAGTGAAATTAAGTACACAATTTAATTTGTAAACAAAAAAATAGCTTAAATTAATTATAAATTGCTATAAAATAAAGAACATAAATTTATCAAAAAAATTAAATTAAATTGTGGGAGAAGGCGCTTTGTAGCCTTTTCTTGCAATTGTCAATGAGGTAACCAAATTGTGCCAGTAAGGAGAACTTGCCACATTGAAAAGGATGTTGTTGAAATACCAAAAATCCACACAAGCAATGTTTGCCTGCTTATGCACCTTCCTATTCCACCCAGTTGCCTCTAAGGAAGGTTGTGCTCTAGGTGTGTTTCTAGGCACAAAAAATCATGTATGTATGTAGGTGCTGATCTTGGTGCTTTACTAGAAGTAGATGAAGGGCTCGTGGTGGTGGTGGTGGGTTGCCTTCGGATACGTGGACCATGAAGAGAGCCCACTATACCCTGAAGTGCATCATCATTTGACTCAAGGTTTGATTGGAGCACCTTGAGAAGAAGCTGTGGCTTGCATGGCTGCCTTTGCCCTCTTTTTTTGTAATTTTTTTTTTTTCTGTAGCTGCAAGTATGGCATTCATTTGTCTTTTTATTTCTTCAGTGGTGTTAGGACAAGGCCTAGCATCACGCTGAGGGATGCTTGCAAGATGGTATTTGAGGCGGTTGATGCCTCCACGTAATACTCACATTTAATGCAATAAATTGAGTTAGGTTCACGTCCTTGATAAGCATATTTCCAAGCAGAATCTCTAGCTCTTGGAGAACGAGTGCCTACAAATGATGGTGGCAGCACGGATGGAGCAAAGCTTGAGGCTGAATCGGATGTAGAAGATTCTCTATTTGCCATTATTAATTAACCTACACACACAAAGTGAAAACACAATTTGTTAGTTTTCTAATAGAAAATTTAAAAACAACCTAAATTATAGATTAAATCAAAATAGATTACTTTAAATTAGTAAAATTCTAAACTAATTTAAGATTCTCAACATTTTCATAAAAAAAATGGATTAAAAAAAAACTAGGGTTTGAAAAAATGTGAAAACAATGAAAAAATCAGAAATCTATTTTAATGAATCTAAATCTTGTTTTGATGAATCTAAATCTATTTAAATCCTTTTTTGTAGTGTCCCTTATCCTAATTTGCCCTAGAATTCGCCTATTGATCACAAATTACAACAAATTAGGGTTAGGGTTTTCACCTTATCAATAAATATCTCCTTAATGGTGTAATTTTGGATTGAATCCTACATTCGCCATATGAACAACATTCACAAATATGTATATATGCTTGTTAGGATTAAATAATCACATTTATAGATTATCCATAATGCAACATATTAGGAAACTAGGAGAAGGGACATGATGGGTCTGCCCAAAGCCATAGGCCAAGCCTAAAATGGTGTATACCACAGCCCTCCCCCTTGGCGACTTGTACCTGCTTTCCCCTTCAATGTCACAACCCCTAAAGACACTTGCCATCCTGTGGGATTGCGCGGAGGTCGCAAGTGGGCTTTTTGGCTCTCTACCACTCCACCCCTGGCCCCCCTTCTTGAGGAATTGGGCGGAGGTTGCAAGTGGGCTTCTGGCCTCTACCACTCCACCCCTGGCCCTTCCCACAGGGTGGGTTTCAGACAGTTAACATAATTCTGTTTCAATCATAGAGATCCTTCTTTATTATCAATAAGTAACATGCATACATAGGTCAATGATTGTGTGCAGAAATACATTTATTCTTCCTTTCTTATGCGAGACTATACTTATATAGATGTAAGCCAATAAGTGACAAAAATACACCTGAATGTAAAATAGATCTGATATCTTCTTGATGGTATATATAGTTCTATTATGATTGTCTGGCTGGAACTGCACGAGTTCCCTTTTGTACCTGTTTTTTGTATCTTCTTCTATTTGCTCAGATATATTCTCCTAGTATTCAATGCCGCTGTGCCTTTGTGTTTCTTGTATTCACTGAAGTATGTTTTGCTAAGGTCCGATCTGTGCATATTACTCAGGAGATATCGTTAGTGTGAATCAAACACATATGAATCTATTATCCATATTCGTATTAAGGAAACATAACAACTTATAAGGCTCAATAATTGCTGCAAGCATCATTATTGCATAATTGTATTATATATATATGTGATCCTACTAAACTTTAATATATATATCCAGATACATACCTATTAGTATAAATTGACTATACACATATTTACATGTTCATCATATTAGATAACATATACTTCCCTGTGCTTGCCAATTACTTTCAATATCAGATGGCTGTTGTTTGCTGACTTCAGATTATATATATGTAAGACTTGATCTCCTTCTCATTCGATACTTATTCCAATTCATTGGTCTGCATATATCTCCTTTGAGATCTGAATATTTCTCTTTTTAGATCTGCTGATGTAAATACTTCTCACAATTCCTTCTTTGGTCTGCTCCAATCTGTTCTTATTCCATTCTGTTGCCTTTCCGAGTGCAGATCCTTATTTATTTTCAATGCTATATCCCTTCCTATTCTTACATTTATTTGTCTTTCCTTTATATATCCTTTCAATGAGAAAGGGTCACACCCTTTCACTACTGTTATGCTACCTTTAACTTAACTACTCTACTCGCTGCTTCTTTAACAATTACTAATTGCATCCTACAGATCGCTGCCTTTATATACATTAATATCTGCCTTTGAATGCTGATCTGTTGGCGTATGTCTGATTTATCCTTCCTATTCAACCCCCCTTCAAACCATACTTCTCATTCAATTTTATATCTTCATAACCTTCTTGAAGGCATGCAACTCCTCTTAAGAGAGATACCTTTTCAAAATGGACATACCTTCTAAGAGATCGCTGCACCTTTTGACTAATCCTGTCTTTTAGTTAATACTTTATTGCTGCTATTTAATATAGGCTTGGGCGATCACATTTATTTTTGCAATCTGCTTTAATATATATATATATAATTTTATGTTAAATGGCTCTTTATTGGAGCAGCTTATTCCTCCAACATCATAATGGCTCTTTAAGGGAGCAGCTTTTGCACATTTGAAGTTTGATGCAAATTCACTTTAGGGTAGTGCAGACTTGATTAACTTATAACTCTGGTGCAAGAGCTAAAGGGGAAGCTTAGGTGAAGTGTTTTGCTACAATTCTGTCATGGTTTAACAGGTTTTTATCTTGAGATCTTTAACATTTGGTGAATCAAACTCTTTATTGGCTTTGATGTGATATATTAAAATTGTATGGTTTGTTTTCATATCCACAGTATAGCACATTAAGGGTAGTGAAAGATACATGAATATTTAACTTTATCCAGAACAGTAAGTTTTTCAAATGTTAGATTCCTTTTCTTGGAATATGGGCAGTGATTGTAATTTGTAGCAAAGCCTAATTCATTATTTCTTTTTCATCTACTGTGTCTACTGTGTGCATTTGTAGTAGAAAACACTACTTTGCTTTACATAAATTTTCCGATCAACAATTTCTTGATCCTCTTTTGCCTCAATTTGGCCATATTTCATGATAACTTAATTGCAGTTTTATCAGGGTAAATTTTTTATCAACACCAACTGTTTTAAATCCGTACTTTGGGAGTCGCTAAGTTGTTACTCTAAATGTGAAATATATGTTGATTTGTTGTTTGGGTTTGACACTTCATTTTAAATGATTGTTTTATATTTCATCTGTATTTATTATTTTCTTTTGCTTGCTTCTATGTTTTGAACTTTGTGGTAGATAACAAATGTACTTAACATCGTGCATAATATAATTATTACATGTTTGTTTTGCACAGGTTGGGTTTGATGATTGGAGGAGCCCTTGTCTTGGTGGCTTATATGACGTATGCTTCAGAACATCTTGCAATTCGTTCATTTCTCAAAGGGCGCTAATACTGAAATCCATCTAATATATATTTGTTTCGGAAGTTAAACATGGAGGATTTGTTTGCTGTAAATTTTTGTATTTGTATTTTGAAGTCATATGAAGCATGTTTAATTTATTTGTATTGCTAATTATGAATCATAATTTTTGCACAAACTTCTGGCTTATGATACAAATACATGGGTGTTATTCATCTTCAAGTGACCACTGAAGTTATCTTCTCGGGATCTCAAAATTTTACCATAGTGTTTTTAAGGGGTATCTTTTCATGGATGCAATTGAATCTTTTTGTTTTTGAGGCAATTTTGACCATTTCCACAAGGGAAGAGAAGTTCTTATCCCCAATTTCTAAGCTAAATGATGTGAATAAGTTTTTGAAGAGTTGTAAGCACTTTTAGATAGACTTAGGCATATTGGTCTGTGGGGTGACCCGCCCACCTCAAAGTGGCTAACAAACGAGTGTCGTGAGGATGTAAGTCACTCCAGTGGACATTTGCAAATTTTCACCAGGTGGAAGATTTCCTATCACTGACTGGGCATGCCCTATTTTGCAGTTTTTGTCTATTTGCCAAAGCTCTATGGGGATTGGTTTCTGGAAATGGTGCGCTCCCTATGCTGTTGATATGGAGTGGAGTTGTGGACCGAGTAGGGCAAGGGATTGTCAAGATGAGCCATGGTTCTTTGGTCGGTTGGCATGTTTATGAATTATTGGATGAGTTATGATCTAGAGTACTTTCTATCCACAGTTTAGTGTTGGGTTTGCTATATTTTGCTTTACAATTTGGAACAAGCTGACTTTGATATGTATTTGAAATACCTCCTGGGAACAAGCCAGATCTTTTTGTCTCTTTCCGGCGTCTTTGAATATGTTTCTTTATCCATTTAAATAAGTATCAAGATATCTCAAGTGAACATGTCATAACTTTGTATCTGTTTTTCCCTCATTATCTAGAGACTAACCCTATATTTAATTGAAAAATAAATACTTGTAAATGATCAAAAAATTATCGCAGGAGAATTATGGCCATTTCTTTATTGTTTTTAGATGTGGTGACTAAGTTTCAGGTAAAAAGGTATTTTGCCAGGAACGTGGTCCAAGGTATCGGGTGGATAATGACAAAATATTTGTCGTCGATATAAAAGGAAATAAAAGAAGAGATTGTCAATTAACTTGACCATGGTTATGGAATGGTGAAGGCCTTTTATGCAAATACTGTTCGTAACCAAGTTGGGTACTGGATGTAATACAAAATGTTCTTAACTGAAATACTTGGGAGCATACTGAAATTGACTTTCTAATTTTGAAGGGTATGAATTAATGTTAAAATTGACATTCTAATATACAAGGGTATGAATTTAATATTTAAAATTGACTTTTTAATTCATTAAAAGAAAATTATTTTCTACTCATGTAGGTTAATCAAATTATTGAAAGCATTTAGCCTAGAGTAATCCTAGATAAAGCAGTTAAGTTTAGAAACAATACTGAAATATGTTATAAAATCGACAAAGGGCAGGTGTACTTGGCTTCTGATGAGGCGAGAGGATTTTCTGTTGTATCTCATACTCTGTCCTAATATTGATCTCTACCAGCAGACCTACAATTGTGAAGCCGCATTGGCAAATGATGGGCTCTTTATTTTGGCGCAAACATCCACCTGTAGTTTTAATTTGTGCACTTATAGTTTTGATAATCTATCTGTGGTTTAGAACATGATTTGCAGCCTTGATTTTTGCACTTACGGGCTTTTGAATACATTTTGTCTTCGATATTTGAGAACATGGTGGCTGTGCTTAGAAGCATTGTTAGAAGTGATTATGTTAGGTAAGGGAAGTTGATTAGCATCTCACCTTTTGTCTTAGTAAGTATTTAAATCAGTTCAATAATTTAGAACAAGTTGGGAGACATGCCAAGCAAAAATTATTATTTTTTCCAATTTTTAAGATGTCGATGCAATCCACTAGACGGTGCAGAGTGATAGCAAATGTATTAATACTGTATAGATAAAATTGGTTAGGGTTATGTCTTTTTATATAACATTATACCGTGCAATTTTACATATTTTACCTTGATTTAGTGGGAAATGTCTAGTTAAGAGGCAAGCTGGTTTGGGCCCAAAACTAAATCTAATTTTGGAAAAGGGGGACCAATCCATGTATGGTTTTGATCTAGATGCAGGGTCACAACTGCAGTTTTGAATTGAGACTAAGGGTGGGGTCCTATGGGGGGCTTCAGGATCTATTTTGAAGAAGGGGGTCCCATGAAACCAAAAAAATAATGCTATAGGATAAATTAGATTCTTTTCCTCAACAATAGCAGTCCCTACTTTTTAGCTCAAAAATTTAAGTGGGTGCAAAAGGGGTGGGGCTAGAAATTGCCCCACCAGCTTAGGCTTTTTTTGCCACTTGTCTGTCAATCACGTGAAGTTTTAAAAATTTCAGCAATTAATTTTTCATTAATTCTATATTTAATATTTATTTACTTTGCTAAATTGTATATGCTAAATAATAAAGTTCATGAGACCACCAACTTCCATAAATATACGAGCTTAAATTTTTAAGCTTGAACTATGCTTCAAAATTCATGGGAGCACCCACTTTAAAATAATCCTAAAAAAAATTGAGCAAAACCCACTAAATTTTTTTAGAAAGCCCCTCTCCATGGGACCCCAACCTAAAAACAACGTATTTAAAAGTTGGGTTTAGAAAATCGGGGAACAAGCATGTTGAATTAGATAAGGTACATGTTGGATGCTACCACTCAGATATACATTTGCATACCAGACTATTGCACTAGAGACAATAGGTCATGAGTCCAAAAGGGGATAAAAGCCCTCACATTAATATAGAAAGGTATGAAGTGGTGGTTAAATTGACTTTCAAGACTTCCTAATTATTTAAAATCATTAAGTGATCCAAAACATAAATTTATCTAGGTTGAAACAAAAAGTAAAATATGCATAGAGAGAATTCAAAATGTGCTCGGGAGGGAGAAAGAACGCGAGCGTCTCTGCTGTGGTTCGGTCCGCTGGGAGGCCTGGTGTGGTGGGTGCTACGGTTTTCGTGGCTGACTGTGTGCTCCCGGATGGGGGTGTGGTTGGGGACGTCGACGACCGTGGTGTTCCTCGCTCTGCCTCCTCCTCGCGCCTTCTCTGGATCACCGTGCTTTGGTTCAAGACTCTTCGGCGCCCCTGGCTACCTCTGCACCTTGCAATGCCCCCGGTGTCTTTGTTCCTTCCCTGTCCTTGGCGCCGGTGACTGGTGTTGACGGGATTGGGGGCTCTGCTCCTGCCTCTTGTCTTGTTGTTGCTGGGTGTCCTGCGGGGAAGGTAAATACTGCTGCTCGGGTGGGTGCTACTGGTGGACAGGTTTGGGGGCTCTGCTCCTGCCTCTCGTCCTCCTGCTCTTGTGGGGAAGGTTAATTCTTTTGCTGATGCTGCTCGGGTGGGTGCTCGACCCCCTTCTCATAGACCTCTTCTCAGTGCTCAGGACTCTCCTGTGGTTGTGTGTGGTTCAGAGATTGTTGAAAATGAAGAGTATTACTCGAAAACAGGGGTGGTTTGCAGATTCAATGGCCTGTGGCCTTCCCTCCCAGATCTCCACGATTGGGTTGCGGCTTCTTGGAAGCCCTTAATTGCTGGGGAAATCGAACTCTACCCTAGTGCTAGGGGCTTCTTTATCGCAACCTTTGGCTCCCCGTTTGAACGTGACTGTGTTCTGGACAGAGGGTGGATGTGGGGTATTCATTCTCTGATCATAAGGCCTTGGTCTCGTTCTTTCAACCCCCTCACGGAGCAGTTGAACACCAGACCTATCTGGGTCCGTCTACCGAACCTTCCTCTGCAGTTTTGGGAGGAATCATGCTTCGAGGCCATTGGCAATTCCATTGGTCATTTCCTAATGGTGGATTCCACAACCAGGGAGTTTGGGCATACTACAGTCGCACGGATGCTAGTTGATCTTGACTTCTCCAAGCCTCTCCATGGGGATGTTGTTTTGCTGGTGGAGGACAGACTGTGGAAGCAGCTCCTTGACTATGAGGGTCTCCCCTTTCGGTGTCAGAGGTGTTTTTCGGTGGGTCATCTGGCCTCTGCTTGTCCTCATGCCCGTCGCAAGGGCGCTGTGACTTGGTGGAAGGATGCTCTTTTGGATCACCTCACGGTGGGCTCTCCTTCGGTTGCTTCTTCGCTGGGGGTTGTTGAACATACTTCTGATCCTCTATCGGACTTACCTTCAGTGGATCCTCTTTTGGAGCTTTCCGGTGATGTTGGTATGACTGTGCCTATCCAGTTCGCTGACACTGGTAATTCTGAGTTGGTCTGTTCTGCTGACGCTGTTGTCTCTGTCTGCCCTCTGTCGGATGCCTCTGCTGTCCCTTTGGATGTTTTGTGCCTAGGTGCTCCGCCTCCCTTGCTTGGTGGTTCTCCTGTGGTGCCTGGGGTGGATCTGCTCCTTTCCCCGGTGGTTCTTGACTCCGGGCCTCCTTGGTCGGTTGTCCTTAGGAAGAAGAAGGCCCCTGTTACTGCTTCTCGGCCCCAGACTCGTGGTGCCAGCCTCGACCCCTATGTTTCTGGGTTTGTTTAATTTCTTTGGGTTTCTACAGCTGTCTGTCAACTGTTGCTGGTTCTTCCTCTAGTTCAAGATTCTTCTTGAACTATATTTTCTTTGGCCTTTGAACCTTGTGTAAAGGGTTCAACACCTTGTAAATGCTGCTTAACTTTTCAAAAATAAAAAGTAAAATATAAAATTAACATTCTTCGATGTTTAGTGAAGTAGTAGCAATATGCACTTAACATGCAATGGTTAAAAATAGTAATAAATCTTATTAATTTAATTTATATTCATGGAAATAGTAGCTATGATATGGATTGCCATATTTTTGATTTCATAAAGTAAACAAATTGAAGACATCAAAATTAAAGTCAAGCTACGACCTTAGTTGTGATTATTGAGCTTTCTTGCAAAATGAAAAAAAAAAATGATTGTGAAAAATTATGAAGCACAAGTATCACAAGCCTTTAAAAATCCATGACATTCATCGCAATGCTTCTTCAATTATTGATCTATATAATGCTATCATGCTCTAGATTATTGTAGGTATAAATTAATATTCTCACTAAATCACCTTTAGTTACAATTTACTTAAAACTAATAAATGGGTATGATCTCGAGATTAAGTGCTAGATAGAATATTAGATTCACTTGAAATGATTAAAAAAATATCTAAACTATAGCAAGTTTAATGCAAGTAAGAAATGATTGATTTATTAAGCATTGTTAAGAGAAAAAATGCAATTTGTAAGCACAACCCACAATGAAGCGAATTCTACATTGGAAAGGTACAAGTAGCCTTTAGATTGTTATTAACATGACATTTCTAACACAAGTAAGCTCTTGTCAATATCGATGACGTGCTTAGCAACATAATACACATATACATAGGCTCATTAATTGTAGATGACATTGAAGATACTCTTTGAAATTTATTCTTGCGAAATGCTTCAAAAATTGTATGTGTACAACCACCAATCTTTAACTAGTATATGGTGTTCTCCTAGCGAAATGGTTCAAAGATCTTGGAAAGCAATTTAAAGTCCTACAAAATTAAGAATTAATTCACATAAGCTTACTACACTGCAAAGAAATAAAGGGACACTCCTAGGAAATCCTTGGGTAAAATGAACTTATAAACTATAGAACTTACTTGCTATAGATGGAGTTTATTCAGCCCTAAAATGTAGATTTATCCAAACTTTTTAATTGTAATCTCAATTTGATCCGTTGAGTCCAAAATTTGGACAACTAAAGAAAGCTTGGAAATTTTATTGTGACTATAAATTCTCATAAAAAAACCAAATAGGAATATAAGGATAATATCATGTAACACCATAAACAAGATACTAATGTATGCTCATTAAAGCACATATATTGGTAGGGAGTTAGGTGCCCCCAATAGTACCCTTCTAAGGTTGTAATTGGAAGTAGCCATTAATGCTAGATAAAGATCATGTAAGAACACACAAATGTGAGATACAACCATGTTTTAAGAAAAAAAAGTATAATCATTATAAAGTATAAGATACCATCATTGCTTGCATAAAGATGAGTAAGTAGGGTTAACATAAAATTATAAAATGTGAGCATGACAATTATGAAAGATCTTGTGATCATTATAGGAAAAGATCATGTCAACAAAACATTATAAGAATATCGCATAATCATTAGAATCATATGGATAATCAAGCAAAAGTATCATCATCATCGTCATAGTAGTAATGTGGCAAATGCCATAAAGAATATACCCCTAAGTGGGAGATACATCTAAATATTTTGATGTGTTTGTGTGTGTAAATAAGAAAAACATGGAAGCCCCAATCTAGGGAAAACTTTAGTGGCGAATCTTCATCAATTGGTGAATTCTAGGAATTGGGCAAGTCGAAATTGGCGAATTTATCGTACCCAGCAGGGTGTCCAAATCGCCTGGATTTTACAAACTATTGGTCTAATGCATGTCCATTCGTCATCGGTTTTTTATGAGGCATGTTTAGGCAATAAATTTGCCATAACAGACTATGCGTTTCCAATGGACCGATTAATATTTTCGCCTGGAATCCCGGGGAGCATGTCATAAAACACGAACATATTCACCAATACTATTAAAACAACATTATATGAGGACCCATTTCGCCAATTAAAATTTACAAATAGTTGCTTGTGAAGACCCATTTCGCCAATTTAAATTTATAAATAGTTGCTTATGAGGACCTATTTCACCAATAATATTTAAAAATAATTACATTTGAGGACACATTTCGCTTTGAAAATTACAAAGTATCGTTGTATAAGCACGTGGGATTCGCCAAATTTTTAACATACCATTTAAAAATCCCGTGGAATTCACCAAATATGGATTGATATAAATACAATTGAAACTATTATTTATTCTTACACATTTTGTTCGGTTCTGAGGTTCTACTTCTCGATTCAGAAGTCAGCGAAAGCCAAAAACGTAGACTTAAAGGTGAATGATCATTTCTTCATACTGTTATTAGTTATTAGTTATAATAATAAGATTCTTTATCTGTTTTCCATTCTTGCTTTAGTCTTAAACATGATTTCGAGTAGGGAATGGGATCTATATTCTCTGTCGGTCTGTCCTTTTTAAACAAGAAGAAATTTTTCTAGCTTTTATTCGAAGTGAGAGATCAATATGTCGAGCAACAAGGGTAAGACTCCTCAGGGTAATGAAAAGACTGGGAGGCCATCAAAATTCCCAAAACGTGGAGGTACCATTCAGTCTTACTTTGGAATCGAAAAAGCTTCTAATCCATCAGATCAAGGTGGAGCTACATCATCAACTCTTCCACCAAATATTATTGAAGATGGCATTCACAATACCTCACTACCACAGGAAGGTCAAGGTGAGATTGTCATCGAGTTAAATCAAAATGTATCAAATAAGGATGGCAATACCACAAAAGATGTTCCAAGGGATACCCTGGTTAGCCAGAATGAGATAATTGACTTGGATGAGGATGATGTTGGTAGCAAGAAAAGAAAAGGAAAATCAAAATTGGGGCGCGAGTGGGAAATGACAAGGAATTTTCAACTTGGTTGGTTGTCGAAGTACCTATTCATCATACCAGTGGGGGTATCAAATGAAAATGATATTGAAAGGGCAACAGAGGTCAAATGTATGATTTGTAGTTGGAAATGTGGAATAGACAAGATGTTGCAGCTAAAACTTGATAGTATAGAAAAACATATCGGTAAAGTTTATGAAAAACAAATCATAGATGGAAAGGACCAATCAGTCGTACAATGGAAATCGAAGGAAGAATGTCTTCATGTTAAGTATGTCGTGGATTATGAAGAGCATAACCATAAAATGTCGAAGCTTGAAAAATGTCAAGGTACACTTGAGGCTCATTTTGGAAAAGCCATGGCAACACAAATCTGTCAAAAATTGTTCAGATAAGTGTTGTTTTTCATATTTTTTCCAGGGGGCGTCCTATGACAGACTACCCATAATATTTTGATTTATTATCTTATTTGAGTGTTCCCCACTTTCCCTTCTCACATTGGTTAGTAAACACTGGATGGGAATGGGCGAACTGTCTTGCAGCAGTGGAAAAGGAAGATTTAAAGGAGAAAGTAAAAGAGTCAAATTTCATTGCATTATCTTTAGATGAAGTTACTATGGTAGACAATACTTCTTGGGTCTGTATGCATTTGTATACTGTAGAACAAAATGTTCGCCAAGCTCATTTTCTTTGTATTCATAAAATGAAGGACAATTCAACATCACAAAATCTATTTGAACTAGTCAAGAAATCTTTGAATGAAATTGCAGGTATGGATGAATTGACAATTGCCAGCAAGTTGGTGTATGTAGGAGTTGATGGGGCTGGAGTGATGCAAGGTCAAAGGAGTGGTGTTTGCACAAAGTTACAAACTACTTGTGCACCATACATACTTGGCATTCATTGCATAGCCCACATAATGAATTTAGCATTCAAAATTGTAAGAAAGTTTCCTACAGTATCAAAAGTTGAAAATCTAGTTCGCAAGATCCACGCATACTTCTGTCGAAGTCCCAAACATTTCTTTTAATTTCAACATTTTGTTGAGGGAATAACACCTGGAAACAAGCTTCTCAAGGATGTCGATACTAGATGGATCTCCTTGCATGGACCAATGCAACGAGTTCTTTCAAAATATCAATCCTTGATTGGAGTGATGTACGAGCATCGCAACACAGTAGACAAAACTCCTAACCTCTTACATAGGTTAAGCACTATAGAGACACTCTTGAATTTAGCTACTCTTCTCCCCATGCTGGATGAGATGAACAATCTTGTGAAGAAAGCCCAAGACAAAACTATGTATATTTATGAATATGCCAATCTACATAAACTTACATGCTTGGCCTTCGATCTTCTATATCTAGATCTAACACAAGAAGGTGCAAATTATTTGATGAGGTAGAAAATTACTGATTTGAATAATCCTGATAATTATTTACAGTTTAATGCAAGCAGACACTTATGTATCTGTGTGCGTGGATATGAGATACCAATGTACCATTGTAAGACAACCAAGCGCTCTAGTAGAGAAGTAGCTATTAATGAGGAAAATTTTAACATTGTTAAATCTGTTAGTGATAATTTGAAGGAAATTGCAAAA
Source organism: Sequoiadendron giganteum (assembly GCA_007115665.2). Lineage (NCBI taxonomy): Eukaryota > Viridiplantae > Streptophyta > Pinopsida > Cupressales > Cupressaceae > Sequoiadendron > Sequoiadendron giganteum. The sequence goes on along the minus strand of CM021109.1, from coordinate 140,434,221 downwards.
TCTCTTTCCTTAGAGATTCGTGAAAGATTCCCTTGAAATGAAATACTTGAAGCCATGGGTATTGTGTATCCTCAATTTTGGGTAAACCGAGATAACCCAAAATATTTTCATGATCAAGTAAAAATCTTGATCGAACAGTTTTCGAAAAAGGTAACATACAATGAGCAGACAATAGAAGGAATTTTAAATGAAAATAAGCTTAGAAAACAATGTAGGAGTTTTGCAACAACTATGAGGGACCAGTATAAATCCATGGGCAAGGAGAAGGCCTTTGAGCCAGGATCAATAAAAAAGGTTTGGACAAGCTTAGGTCAGAGTGAAATATTATGTGGTTCGATATCAGAATATTTCAAACTTGCTGATTTATGTCAAACAATGATATTGGGGTTGGTAGAGGATGAGAGAGTTTTCAGTACATTGGGGTTTTTGAAATCAAAGTTAAGAAACAAACTGGATATTTGGAAAATTGCTTAAGGATGAAAGGAACTGTGTATAATGTCAAAAAATTTCCATTTGAAAGGGCACTCACAATCTGGAGGCCCACATGTGAAAGAAGAGGGATTGGGTTGTGTAACACAGACACTCCAATTCCAAGCGGTGGTATTGGTGACAGTGGGACTGGGACAGATGACAATGATATTGAAATTGACATAAATCACATAATGAATGTTGAATTTGAGACACAGGTCGAAGAAAGTGAAGAGATGACTCATAATCAAGATGACTCTTTTACTTTATCTCAAGATGAGCATCAGTTTGAGGACCCTGACTGTGTTTGGGAAATGGAAGAGAATTAGCAGGTTTTAGGTATTTTTATTGCACTTCATGAATCAGTTTCCATTGTTCCAAAGTCCAAACTGTAGTTGATGATATTTTATATTGTATTCAATGAACATTGAAATTGTGAATCATTGCACTTCATGATATCTTATTTTATATTGCACTGCATGAATCATATTCCAAACTGTAGTTGATGATATTTTATATTGTATTCAAATAAATTGTGAATCATTGCACTTCATGATATTTTATTTTATATTGCACTTCATGATATTTTATTTTATATTGCACTTCATGAATCATATGCCAAACTATAGTTGATGATATTTTATATCAAGTATTCCATCATCCATGAAATTGTGATATTGAAATTTAAATTTGATCTCTTAAAAGGAATTTTTTTTTTTTTTTTTACAAAGAAACTAGCCTTCACCGAGTCCACCCCACTTATCTTCCACATATCAATAATCACAAAAATATACCACACTTTGATTTTATGAACAAAGCAAATTGTAGAAATTTGTGTGACAAGATTCATATTATAGCCTACATTACATCCATAAACAAATTTGAAATTATGTAGTGACATAGTCCTTCCCCCATTCCTAACAAAATTGAATACCATCGGCCTAACAATGCATTCATTGGTGGAACCCCCATCACAGCCTCGCCGATGGCCCGATGAAAATAGCTCACAACCTACTATTGGTGTAACAATATTCTATTGGGGTGACTCCTAAGGTGCTCTCCCCGATATACCGATAGAGTCAAGTTATTAACAAAAGTAACCAATACCATGAATTATCGAATGCATAAAGTATATCGGGGGAACTAGGGTGTTGTATTCCATCATCCATGAAATTGTGATATTAAAATTTAAATTTGATCTCTTTAAAGGAAATTTAATTTTTCTTTACAAAGAAACTAGCCTCCACCGAGTCCACCCCACTTATCTTCCACATATCAATAATCACAAAAATATATGACACTTTGATTTTATGAACAATGCGAATTCTAGAAATTTGTGTGACAAGATCCATATTATAGCCTACATTGCATCCATAAACAAATTTGAAATTCCGTAGTGACGTAGTCCTTCCCCCATTCCTAACAAAATTCAATACCATCGGCCTAACAATGTTTCATCGGCGGAACCCCCATCATAGCCCCACCGACGTCTCGATGAAAATAACTCACAACCTAGTATCGGTGTAACAATAGTCTATCGAGTTGACTCCTAAGGTGCTCTCCCAATATATTGATAGAGTCAAGTTGTCAACAAAAGTAACCATGAATTATAACCATGGGCATGAATTATCGAATGCATAAAGTATATCGAGGGAACTAGGGTGCATCGGGGAAACATTATTTGGCGTCCCACCGATAGAACGAAGGATAGGTGTCCATCGGTGGAGAGGGTGGCTATCAGTGAAAGACTGATGTGACATACCAGGGCATCATCAACTTCGAAATATTTGAAATAAATATTCTTCTACGATGACAAGATCGAAAGACAATCCACAGATGGTGCATTTATAAACCAGAATTGAAGTGAATTATATCACAAGTTGATTGCATAGTTGTTGCAAAATACTGAAAGATTTCACTTAGGGAAGAAGTACAAAGGAAAAAACTTGGAGTTCTGATGCAACATAGACTGGTGGGCTTTGGAGGCAAATCGACGAGACTCACGTAATTAATTCAAACCCAGCTGAGAATCTATTTTCATCAAAAGCTTAAGATTTAAATAATGGAAGAGAGTACAAACAAACCCAAAGCTAAAAAATAGAAAACCGAAAAGACTAAGACTTTGGATCAACTGGCTATTAAAAAGCCTAAGAGACTCCCAAATGAAGACCTGATAGATCAATGCCCTGGGTCGAAGCCGAGACCCAAGAGGAGTGCTCAAATGAATCCTTCCATGGATTGACTATGGGACAAACATAAGGGCTTAGGGGATATTTGGACACCGCATTGAGGGTATGACCTCTTCATGTACCATTACAAAAAATAATTTAGGTTTCAACTAGTCTGCAATCCATGGAGGTTGAACCTGGGAAGACTTGTGGTGGCCAATGTGTTTGTGAATGCAGAGCTAATTAAAGCTCTTGCTATCAGATATGACCCCAAGAAAAGAAGTATTCAGTCACATGGTGGGGGTGACATGCTTGTTATTTCTAGGGATCTCATTTCTAATGTATTTCAGTTAGAGTGTTCACTGAATTTATCATTCACAATCAAGGATCTCTTGACAGAGTATCGCCACATGGATACTAGCTATAAGAGATGGAAATTACCTTTGCATAGGCCCAAGGATGAAGGAGGCCAACTCAAGAGGTTATCTAGCAGTGAAAACCCTCATTTCCATGAAGATTTGTTCAAAGAGTATTTTTGATACACCTATTATTTAGTTGGTCAAGTTTTGGGAGTAGAGGTTCAACCTCTCATGTCGATTTCCCCAATGGTCTTAGCTGCAAACATACAGAGCAAGGATGCCAGACCATTTGATTATGCTAGCTACTTGATCAACGCCCTACATTGAGGGCTTGAAAAGATTAAAAATAATAGTGATAATATTAATTTTGAACACTATTCTTTGCTTATGCATTTGCTTTTGTATGAGGGACAAGTTAGAGGGGTCTGGAGTGAAGAATTAAGGATAAAAGATATAGATGAAAATGGAGATTTAAAAATTGTACAAATGTGGACTTCATTGTGGGACAACCGATTTGGTAGGTCTCATTACCTTTATTTTGAAGAATTTTTTGTAAAACTATTGATGAAGTTGCTGGGATATCCGTGCAATTATAACCAAGGATCCCCAAAGGTACAAAGATTTCTAAGACCAAAGGAAAATGACCGAAGAAATAAAGTGAATCATAATTGGGGAGACTGGTATGCTTTCCCTGATTGTACAGTGATAAGGGTTTATGGGTTCGAAGGGCTCCACACTTGATGCTACGAGTAGTTCCTGACCAAATTGCTTATTTAAAAATTGTGAGGTAATTGGAAAAATATGATGCCAAACACCTAAAAGGACATAGCAAACAATCAACCCAACACCTTATGTTTTGGAGACTTTACAGTGGTTGCCAATGAAGGATATGGGTAAATTGATGGTAAATTAGCACATCACAACCTACCTCTAGGTGATGTAAGGAAATAATTTGATGCAGAAGGGTTTATTCACAAGGCGAGATTATTGCAGGGGCTATCAACGTATGAAAATTTGTTCTCAATCGAAGATGTGATAATAAACCATGATGAGGCTTGCACCAAGGAAAGAATGACCACCTATAACAAGATTATGCTTGCAGAGGAATAGAAGAGAAAAAATGTCCCATCATATTCAAAGGCATTTGGTGAGATACAAGATCCTTTAACAAGAATTGAGCAACTCATTTCTCATGTCAATGAACTAGTAAAGGATGTTCCCCCAGTTATTTTTGATGCGCCTCATCTAACCTATTCAAGAGTACAAGTTGAAGACATAGAGCCCTTGGATTACATACCTTCACAACCTACTCCCGATGTATGTTTTTCTATAGATACTGATATAAGTGAAGAAGAGCAGGGTGATGAAGAGGGTGAGTAGGTCAAACAAATAAGTGCTCCTGTGATTACACAGTATGAGCCCCCTCAAGAGCATAATATTGTAAGATTTGAGGCATCAAATGAACTATCTAATGATGTGAGGGTTAGGGCTAGACAAGAGTTTATTTCTGATTGTGATTTTGTTAAATCTTTTGAATTTAAATCATTTGTTTATGAATATAAAGGCAAAAAAATGAGATAAAAGATATAGGATAATACTCCTGAACAAGAGGCAACCGCTCTGGAGGAATTGAAAAGGGAGGTAGATAAGGAGATGGAGTCCATCACTCCTAAAAGAGGAAGGGAATTGCTTCAAGAAGCTAGAGTGTTGCTCCTGCCAGGGTGGGATATTAGCTCTTCAATTGTATTTGATAGCTTCAGTAAAAGAGGGGATAAGACAATGAACTTAAGAGAAGAAGCAAGTTATAAAATGTATTTAGGATCTGGGTACGACCCAGACGAAGCCACCTTGCTTATTTGGTCATTGTATACCCATGATAAAAGACCTGCTATAATTATTAATCTAAACCAAGTGTTTGGAAATCTCTTGATTCAACGAGTAGGGGATACCAACCCTATGGAGACAGTAGAATTGAACATAAATGTGACAAAATTTACCAAAGCACAGATCAAAAAACTGATTAAGGAAAATGACAAACTGAAGAAGGAGCTAGCAAATCACAGAGAAAGAACATCTTCCTCCACATTAGAGTTGTACTCCCCATGGCTTGAAAAAGATAAGAGAGTGCTTGATGCATTGGTTGATGTAGCCTATTGGAAGAATTTCCATTTGAAATCCCAGGGGAAATGCAAAGAATTGGAGAAAGAAGTGAAAACCATCAAATATAACACTGTATTTGAAATTATAAAAGAAAGATTCAACAAAATGATGAATTGTGCTGATGAATATTGGAAAGTATTTAAATAGACACACATTGCATTGGTGGAGAATGAACAATTACAACCTAGAATGATGGAGAAAAAAAAGGAGCTCGTAGATAAGAATACCATGAAAGGACAAATATTGCTGACATATAACAAGCTGGTAGAATCAAATAATGGATATCATAACAGGCTTAGGGAAGATTTCGACTGCTTTGATTCAGTCTCGACACTTCATAATGGCATTGGAAATCCATGAGAAAATGATGATTGGAAGGAAGAGCTTGTTGGGCTTCTAATTGCTGCGTTGCAAGAAATCAATGACGAGGATATGGTTTTACAAAACACTCATAAGCAGCTCGAAAAAATAATATCTATGGAATTTGATATGAAACATGCGATCTCTAATGTGGATACCTATGTTGAACATGAGTACATCCATCACCTCTCTGCAGTCAATCTGTTTATTAGCCAAACTGTAGATGTGTCAGAATCAGATTCAATGGGACAACCATCAGATTCAGAGTAAGAACACCAACCGACAACATGATGAGCGCCCTATCATGGAGTAGAAGCTTTGAATAGTTCTTAGGTGGTCACGAGCTTCTGCTTGGAGATTAATGGATCAGTGCATTCACCTGCGACATTTTTTTACTTGAGTTATGTTTAGTTGTCAAACATCATGACTTTTTGTAATGGGTTTGTAGCTTGTTGCCTCTCATATATAAGAAAGAGAGAGATCAAGAACCGAATTTGAGATCATCACATCATTTTTAATTAGACTTTAGAGTAGAAAATAGTAAGAAGATAGATAATAGATTGCACCAATTCACCCATCTATCTCATATCATAAAATATTTTTTATAATGCATATTATTTGAAGATCAATACAATGGAGAAGGTTAAACACAATTACTGATTTTATTTTGAGTGTTCAATTGTTGTGGATTCATATGCTTATATGTTATTAACTTATTTGGCTGTCTCCAAAGTGGCTATTTATGTTATTCAAATTGAGTGTGTGGAAGTACATTTAATTTGTTAGTACATTGAATTTGAATTCTTTAGGAATAGTGGTTGTGACCATGGGGTTTTAAATTTATTTATGGATATGATCAAGTAGTAATGTGGGCCACAAAATGGATCTGGTCACACAAATCTTTGCAATTTGTGCTAATCATAAAATAAAATGTAGTATATTTTTGTAGTATGTGGGATGTGGGTGAGGTGTAAGTTGGTGGATATTCATCAGGATTTTTAGTCCCAACATAACAAAAGCTAATAGTTCAACATCCAAAACTTAGAAGCTCTACCAAAAAGTAAATATAATGAGTTGATAGTTCAACATCCATAACTTGGAAGCTCTACCAAAAAGTAAATATAATGACCTAACAGTTCATCACCTTATAGTTCATATTTTAATTGTGTTAAAAGTAAAACTTGAACGTGTAACTCAGTGATTCATCACTCAACTCAATGCTTAATAACATTTTAACAATAGTATTAGTATCATATACAACAATGAACATCAACAATCGTTTCATCATTAATGTGTATCTCGTATTTGAAACCACATACTTTTTCTTCAAATGATAAAATAAATAATACAAATAATTGAACATCATCACATTACTGAAGTCTGAATTTGAGATTTTTTATTGATTTTCATATGAAGGAGTACATATAGGCATTGGAAATGTAAAATCTTGCCAATGCCCAAAGACAAGTTTGCATAGAGTTGAGTTGGAACTTGGAAAATCATATTATCAAAAGTTCAAAATTAAAAATCAAGTCACTGTATCACCTTTTCAAGCAACTTCCACTCTTTAGGTGGTGGAATTGCCATTTGTTCAAACTGATGTTGTTTGACTTGAAGTTTTGTTGACATTTCATGATTGTAATTGGAAGTGGAACCTGTCTTGAATTCTTCAATCAATTTTGTATTCAAGGTTATCAGTGTTCTGATGGAATCCAAATAGTTCACCACATCTGGGTTCTGAGGAAACTAGTCCAAATCAAACTTCCTTAAACCCTCCATCTTCTTTCTGAAACCATCCTTTCCAATGAATCAGTCATTTGTGTCAAAAGCCTCTGGAAAACCAAGCCCTGTGAAGTTCCTTACCTTTTCATCCACCAGCTTCATCTTGTCTGCAACTAAATACAAATATTCCTTTGTTCCACGCATTCTCGTACACTTTTCAATGATAGATGACAACTTCATTGAGGTATCAATCCGATTAGTAATCCCTTTTGATTTCAAATCATTGTCAGTAGCTTTGTAGATTGTTTGTAGAACTTGATTTACAAATTTCTCTAATTTCAACACATTTTTGTTGTCCACTAAATATTTGTTGAGCTTCTTATAATGTTGTTTGATAGCATCAATCAATTGAAAGATGTCACACAAATGATCAAACCTCTGCATTATTTCATCCCAGATATTTTGTTTCATATGCCTCATTGTATCTCTACAAAATGTAGATAACTTATGTTGACAAGAGTTAATTTGTTCTTTTGCTTCCGTTAGCTCTGTCTCCAATCTTTCATTTGTTTTTCTCCGTTTCTCCAATTTTTGTTCCCATTGTGCATTTCCATTCACAATGCTTAGTCCTAATTTTTTTGAAGTGGATTTCTCTTCATCATATTTCTTGTTTCTCTCATCTATCCTTCGCTTTAGGTCATTCAATTCTATCTCATTTGGTTTATCCTCTTTTCTTGTTGATGTAGAGGTAGATTCTTTTATTCTTTTTTCTAATTCATTGCTCTTGTTATTTGCTGCTTTCCTCTTTGCTTTCTCATTTGCTAGGTCTGCCTATAACTTTTCTATTTGGTTCTGCAACCTTTTCTTCTCTCTATCTTGCTTTAGCAATGATGTGTACACCAATTCATTGTTCTTCTTTGATACATTAATTTTGTCAGTATTTTTAAGGCTAGAAAAATCCAATTGAAAATTGGTCACCTAGTAATCAGATCGATCCATCTGATTTGTTGGTTTGTTTTGAACTGTGGGAACAACAATTATGTACTCCATGATTTATTTATTTGTGTCAAATGTGGGTAATACCATGGTTGTTGTAGGATATGAAGTTATAGCAGACACACTCTCCATTAGTTGCTTCTTTTCTTTTTTTATACAAGTCTAATTTCTTTTTAAACTCTTCAATGAAATCATAACTTGGGGAGGCAGGAACAATGGAATGTTTGAATGGCGAAGGAATAGGAGTACTTGCAGTTGCTAATGATGTCGCAACAACACTTACTAGTAGTGGGGGAGTGCCTGGAAATAACTCCTTTGTGGTGGATCCACTGATAGTGTGACTTGGACCTGTCAAAATCCTTTGCCTCTTTTGTTTGCCTTGATCACTTGGTGTTTCTGTGGTATCTTTTATTGTTTTCCTCTTGTGTGTAATTTGTTGTTGTAGCACATGTTGACCACTACCAGTACTACTACCCATACCATTGCCACCAATGGTAGTTCCAGTTGCACTAAGCTCTCCACCACGGGCATTGCCTACTTGTGATTGTATCTGACCATGAGGATGAGGATTAGAAGCTCTAAAAAATTGAATTGTATTCCCTTCGTCTCCTTGTTCACCTCCAAGCCCAAGGCCAAATTTATCAACTGGTTTTCTATGCTCAACATCTGTTACCGTCTAGGGGCCTTGTCTTTGGGACCCCAAAGGACCACCTTCATAACCCATTTTTTCAACTATGGCTGCTCCTGAAGTATATGCTTATTTTGTGGCCTCACTTAAACAAGGTTTGTAATTGACATGGATTTGTTCTACTTCTTCCCTATCATCATTAGATTCATCATCACTTTCTTTGTTTCCATGTTCATCAAGATGCTCTATATTCCACAATTTGCTAAACTCTTTATCTTCTTCGTTATCTCCATACTCTGCAAGAGCTCTTGGATCACCTAGCTCCTTCCTCATAGACCAAAAGGAAATAATTTTTGATCGTGACCAATTTTTATCTGTAACTTCTCTAGAGAACTTGAAATTTTTACTCTACTAGATGGTTTATCACTTTTTTCATAAAAAATGTTGTCATGTCCTAATTGTCTTTCGGTGCAATGCCATAATTTGTGCTGACAATTGTTCAAAAGAAATACCATTCTCAACAAAACTTTTATCCATTGCTATTTTGACCTCATCCCAAGAATCCTTGTTTCTCAAGTTTTCAAGCAAGGGTTTACTTTGATGTTGAATTCTACTTGCAACATTCCTATTGGCCACAATCATTGATTTAATTATGTCACATGGATCATATTGCTAGTGACAGATAGCATCAAAATAAAAAATTTCAAATGATTATGTGCCACACTAAATGCTTTTCTCTCGAATGTGAACCCTCCACATGAAAAAGGTAAAGAAGGAATTCAAGTATTCTTTTGCTGATTGAGAAAGTGTAGTTCATCAACACTCTGCACCTGCCTTACATATTCCAATGCAAAAACCCTTTCTGTCACATGTGTTGTAAGTTTGTATGGTACTCCCGATCCATAAAATCTTTGCACAGTATATTCTTCCATTAAGTACCAATCAACCAATTGTATTTCTTTTCATATTTGAATGCAATTACTACATGACATAGGCAATCTACGCATTGGAGTATTTGTAATTGCTTGATGCAATGGAGCCAAAAAGTAGTCTACAAAATGACTGTAGTTCCTTCGAGAATCATGCATCCTTATCTCAGTGGTCCATTCATATACTGGAGCCATTTTCTTTTCCTCAGCATTACTATAGGGTTGAATGTGAAGCTTGTTGGTCTGAAACATTCCTCTAAATTTGAATAGAAAAAGATAGCACAAGTAGGTTGTGAACGTAAATGTCTTGGTGGAACCTGCTTTAATCATTAAAAATGATTTATGCATGGATTCTAAATTGTTCCGAATAAAATTATATTTGACATGTTGAACACCATAATGGATATTAAATACCATTTCAAGGAGGCTTGCACCCACTTCCACATTGCTATCCAGACCGAGGCAAAAAACTAGCATGAAAATAGTATCTTGAACCCATGGTTTAAAAATATCCAAATCATATGGAGGCTTATGATCACCTTTCAATTTGTTTCTATCCTGAACTATTTTATTTAAGAACACATTTTTCTCCCTTTCTTCCATTGTTTCATCACTAGCAAGATTTTCTAGGTCAATGTGGATGTCTCCAAATTCTTCGATTGTAAACCCCAACACTTTTCCAAGTTCTTCTGCATTAATGGATAGCAATAATTATTTGCTATATTTATTAATAATTTCTCTTTTTTTATCATCATAATTTTGGGCACAGACCATGATAAATTTTGGGCAAGGGAAAGCCTCATGTAACATCATGCGCCCTAATCTAGTTACCCACGATGCACTGATACTATTAAATTGCGTTTGATTTGCAGCCTTATTCTGAGATGGAAATCTAAGTTCTGAGGTATGCCTACCATACATTCCAAGATCATAAATATCATGGTACCAATAAGTGAAACTTGGGGTTTTAATCAATTCTGCATAATGTATTTTTTTATCGAACATTGCTCTAGTGGTACTGGTGGTAGACATGCTTATACAATGTGAAGTTGTGAAATTTGAATTCCCTAATACCTATTAGTCCTCAATTTTTCTTAATTCTTAAGTCTCTAAACCCAAACTTCAAATTTTGACAAAATAAGATTTTAAGAAATGTCAAACGATGAAATGTAGCCACAAGAATTATTTCACTTACCCAGATTCCGAGTCATGACTCTTGAATTTATTAAAGGAAACAAAATTGATTTGAATATATTAATAGACACTAAAGTTCTAAACTCAAAAAATAACTCTTTACTGCAAGTGTAAATGAATAACGAAGAATAACACAACACAACCATTTATTTTATTGCAATTGGATTTCAATGTGACATTGTTACATATCTTTTTAAAGATGAGTATCTGTAGAGAAGGCAAAATCCTATTTTTTTAAAATAACATATGTCAGTGTGTCACTTTACATAGACACAATTTAATAATTTATTCCAAGTTGTTGCTCGTTACAATGGATTACAAATTGATTCCAATTTCCAAGCTTCCGCTGCTAACAACTTACTACAAATGTAACTCTAAAAATAAATGCATGATTCCAAGCTTCTGCTGGTGACAACGTAATACAAATGTGGCTCTGAAAATAAATGCATGATTCCAAGCTTCTGCTGGTGGATTTGCCAACCATGTTGGGGGAAGGGGGTTCTAATCATTCTGGGGAAATGGGAGCTGTGAAGATACAAAATGTAATTATCCCCTTTGAGAACCAGAGTCATGTAGAAGATGTAATACAAATGTCTCTTTGAAAATAAATACATGGGACTTGCCAGGCCAACCATGCTAGGGAATAGGGAGCTGTGAAGATACAAGAGGAGTAGCAAATATGCTCCCATCTTTTTCACGCAATTTCCATGCATTGGTATAACACTTACCTCCATCAGAGCTCCTCATCTTGGATCAAAACCTATCTGAGAAGTCAGGTTAACCAAATCAACTTCTTTCCAATTCCACCCATTCTGAACTTGAAGGAAATTTGCCTTTCATTGATTACTTTGTAACTACATAACTGTAGGTAGGAGAATTTACAATATCCCCAATAATATCGCATCATCTTCTTTGTGAATCCTTATTAACCCTAGAAAATGAAAACCCTTATGACACTATCCACTATCACTATCCCTATTTATGAGCCACCAGTGCCGCTACCAACCTGGGTATAATGATAATCATGATTTGTGTACAATTAAAATGTTTAATTTGATTGACGTCTAGCTACATGCAAATTGTACCTAAAGATGACAAGCTATCAAAATCACCAGTGCCACTCAAACGATATGAAATCATTACAAATCTTGTTCCATTAAAGCTATGAGCTGTCCAAGAAATTGCTTCGGATGTTCATATCACATATGGCATTAATCGCCGCCACTGCCAGCACTAGTAGTACGACAACCACACTTTCTTCAAAAAGATTGAGAATTTCAATTAAATGAAATGTACAATGTTGAGGCATTGAAAAGATAGAATGAGTGATGAGCGATGAGCCTTGATCTTGCCACATGTCCGCATCTAACGGTTCTAGTGTTATTCCGAAGGTTTCAATTTGCAAGTCTAGTGCTTCAGAGATTTACTTCCAGAATGCAACTCTTTTTGTTTGTTGGTGTAAAAATTTGTCACTTTAACCATGAAAGTAGATGTAAGATATTTGTGAAAAATAAGTAAAGAAAAGCAATAGTTTCTCTTTTAACAAATGCATTAATCCGAACACATTGCACAAAGTCTCAAAGATGAAAATATACGCATTCTGACCTAACATATAAACATTGAAGAATAATCATGAAGAAACACAATTCATTCATAATTAAAAGGAAGCATTAATAAATACATCTAGATTTAGAAATATATTATTTTATCTCTCTAATGCCAAAAATGTGGATTCACAGACCCGTCACCACACACCTTGTACAATCAAAAAGCGCTCAAAAGCTGAAACACAATTCATTCATAATTAAAAGGAAGGATTAATAAATATGCAGATTTAGAAGTCTATTCTTTTATCTCTCTAATGCAAAAATGTGGATTCACAGACCCATCATCCCACACCTTGTACAATCAAAAAGTGCTCAAAAGCTGTAACTACCCCCCCTTATCATTACGTTTCACAAAAGGATTCATGCATGTTGTTAAACCGCTGGAGGTGCTAAGACTCTGTATAGTTCTAACTGCATTTCCATAACTAAATTGTTAAATTCAACTCATTCTTCTTCTTCTTCTTCTAAAACAAAAATCACCCTGTTGTACTCAACATAGCTAGTTTTCTCTTTCCACGCCATTGAATGCAGTTGGGAAATGATGTCGAGTTTCTCTTCTTCATGCTAATTCAAATTTATTTGCATGGTGGCCATAGGTTCATCTTCCCATTCCCTGATATTGCCAGGAAGTGCCATTTTGAGGAAACTCTGAGTCTGGAGTTGAAAATGCTACCACCTTTCCTCATATGCAGAGCTCACTTAACTTCATCGAAAGGAAGTGACCATTTATTTTCCAAGAAAAAAGTGCCAATCTGCTACTAAAGATTACTTTAAACCTCAAGTTGGCGTTTGAAAGCATTTGAGAAGACATCCCTTAATGGCACCGTACAATTCATTAAATGAGTTGACACTTCAAAAGTTCTGCATATCGCTCAGGTCGCCCCATCATTGAGAAACATAAATCTTTAACCATTTGTACGGTAATAAAATCTCAACCATTGATTTCAAGGAATCTAATGGTTCTAGTGTTATTCTGGAGGTTTCAATTCACAAGTCTAGTGCTTTAGATATTTACTTCCAGAATGCAACTACAGTTGTCCATCAAACATTCATCAAACGGTCCCTATGATTTTTTATTGGCATATTCGTTTATTTCGCCACTGAATTTTTTTATTAGTTTGAGATTCTATTTAATTCGCCAATGAAAATATATATTTTTCTTTGAAGAAAGGTTTTAATCACCAACAAATTTTTTTTTTTTGTTTTGAAAACAAGATTAATTGGCCAATGGAAATTTTTTTCTAGTTTGAAAAATGGTTTTAGTCACCAATGAAAAATATTTTATTCGATTAATTTTTTTTGCAATTCTCCATGATTTTCCATAGATTTCTAGGGATTATAAAATATTCTCCAATTGGGATTATCTTTTTTTCCCAAAAAACAAAAAAAATTCACCAATAAAATTAATATTTTTTATCGCGAAGTATTCAGGATTCGCTAGGATTTTACACCTTTGTTGAGGGGGGGGGGGGGTTTCTTAAAGTTTTCCCTGCCCCAATCTCAACCAATGATAAGGTCAGTATCCATCAAATAATCAACAACTTAATTATGTTCCTTGTAACCACCCTCAAATAAGTGGATTTCATTATAATAAGTAGTAGTATTTTTGTTATGCAAAATTATAAAATGTGAGCATGACAATTATGAAAGATCTTGTGATCATTATAGGAAAAGATCATGTCAATTTTTTTTTTATAAGAATACCGAATAATCATTAGAATCACATGGATAATCATGCAAAAGTATCATCATCATCATCATAGTAGTAATGTGGCAAATGCCATAAAAAATATACCCTTAAGTGGGAGATACATCTAAATATTTTGATGTGTTTGTGTGTGTAAATAAGAAAAACATGGAAGCCCCAATCTCAACCAATGATAAGGTTAGTATCCATCAAATCATCAACAACTTAATTATTTTCCTTGTAACCACCTCAAATAAGTGGATTTCATTATAATAAGTAGTAGTTTTTTTGTTATGCCCCTAATATTCTATCTTCCTAAGTGTAATAAGGTTAAACACTTTTGGCATGCTTAAGCTTAATATTTTTATTTATTAATTTCAAATATATTTTTAGGTCAACTTAATTAGGATGAAGGGATGTGTCCCTACAAATTTATGCATATAAATAAGGAAGATAAAGGTTTTCCCAAACCATCATAAGTTATAATATTGAATTCATATCATCATATCTGATATTTGGAGGTCACCCCCCTTGAAGTGGTATGATAATTGATTAATTTTTGACTTTATTCCCAAGAAATATCCTAAAAAGTGGTATAAGAGTGACATTTTGGGCTAGTAATTTTGTTTTTGCCATGACTTATAGATCATTATGAATTTGGAAATGATTTTGCTAATCTTTTGAGAAATATATGAGGAAGCTACCATAAAAAAATAGCTTTATATGATAATTTTTAGTGAGCTATTGTAATTTTATGGTTTTTCATTAAATTTCTTTATAGGCCACATTTTTCAAGGAAAATTTTACATGTTTTTAATAGTTTTGAAAATCTTATGAAAAATTAGATGTGGTCAATTGCAAAATATATTTTGTAGATTAGTAGTAAAAGTTTGGTCAAAGGAGGGACATGAAATCCAATTATAGCTCTTGTTTTAAATTTTTGTGGCTACAACTCACACTGGATACTTCCCTCCCCTACCTAATAAAAAAATAGAGTTCAAACAATAGACACATCAAAAGCTACACCATATTTTGGGTTAGATAACTTTTCTATTGATATAAAGTCTAGTGACTCTTTACTATCCACCATCTAAAGTTGAGAGGAAAACTCCACTAGGATGTGAAATAGTTATATATTTTATTAAAGATAATTTGTTTTCCCATTTACAAAATCTTCAATTGAGGGTTTGTATATGTTTAAACGATAACTATTATTTGAATTGAAGCCTCAATGAAACCACGTAGGTGGGTACAACCCTAACTGCCAAAATTAAGGGATAAAAAAACCTTTTCAAGGTCTAAAATTAAACTTACAATGGACATATGTAATTTTGATGGAATTGATGTAAATTCATGGATAAGTCTCATGGAATAATATTTTAAGCTTTAAAATATACCAAACAATGCAATAGTTCACATAGCCTCACTAAATTTAGAATCTAAAACATCAATGATACAAGTGGATGATGAGTGACAAGGAAGGGTAAGTGTTTAGTTGGAAAGAATTTAGTAATGAATTAACAAACCACTAAGATCAACCATGGAAGGGAATCTATTTCATCCAACTGATAAATTTTTAAAAAATAGGTTTTGTAGCTAAATATAAAGCTCAACATATAAAATTGATGATCCAAACGTAGGATGTGACACCTTTTTAGAGGCTACAACTCTATATCAACATATTTAACGATTGAATTAAACATGATGTTCATTTGTTGGAACCTTGTACAATTAAGAAAGCTATTCAAAGAGTATTACATATTAAGCAACACAATTTTTCCACCAAAAGTTCCACACAAGGTCAAAACATAGGATGTAAAGATAGAAATGTGACTAATCTTGTCAACAAAAATGGGACCAACTTATTTAACTTAGGATAGATTACCAAGTTCTCTCCTCAATAGGAGACGAAGAAAAGAGAAAAAGGTTATGCTAGTATTGTGATAATAAATAATCTAGAGGTCATAAGTGTGTTAATAATGAGAAAAAATTTATTGGGGAGGTTAAAGAATAGGGATAAGCTGCTATTGAATAATCAATTTTTTGAACCTGAGCATAAGAATTCAGAGGAGGAAGAAATTGCTACTATCTCCTTACATGTGTTCAATGGCACAAGAACACCACAAACACTCCAAGTGATCGGTTATATCAAAAAGTGAAAGGTGATAGAGTTGGTTGATAAGGTAGTACACAAATTTTTTGATATAAGGTTGGATAATGAGTTCAATTATTGTGTAACTAGTCTCTAATTTTTAGGTCATGATAGTTAATTAAAACAAATCCTTTGTGGTGGTAAATTTCATTATATATAATTTCAATGGGAGATTATCAACTAGCTTAAAAAATGTTTGCTATTGCAATTAAGGGAGTAGATGTACTTTTGGGTGTGTGATGGCTTAAATAATTGTGAACGGTATTTTTCAATATTTAGGACTTAATCAAGGATTTTAGTACAAATGGAATATAAGTTTATAGGGATACAGTCACCTCCAAATCAAATTAGTAGCTCCCACAAGATAGATAAATTACATAAGAAAGGTACTTATGATATCGTGACACTACATTTTGTAGAAGCACAAGATGTGAAAATTCATAATCCACCAAAGCTTTAAGAGATCATCCAAGAACTCAAGGGTCTACCTCTAGTTAGAGATCATGATCATACCATTGAATTAATACTGGGATATATTCCTTATAACGCTAAAACTTATCATTGTCCATATCATTTAAAGTTAAAAATCAACAATTTGGTCAAGGAAATGTTGGGCTTAGACATTGTTCATCCTAGAAAAAGTGCCTATTAATTTGTAGCGGTTAAGGTTATAAAGAAGGATGAGTCTTGGTGAATGTTCCTAGATTACAATGAATCTCAACAAGCTCATTCTTAAGGATAAGTCTTCTATTCTTGTTATTGATGAATTGAATGGTGTACTTTTCTTTGCTACTGTTTGTTTCAGTTTGTTTGTGTTTGGTTGCTAGTCATTTTTTCTGTTTTTGGATATTATGCTACTTTATTTAGTTACGACACATATACTATGTTAGTTTTTATATTTTGCTGATGATACATTGATGACATTGTTGATCATCTGATTACGTTTGTGTGGCAACATTATGATAGAAATTATGTGTGTTAGGATTTTATGTTGTTTCAAAGAAATAGTGTGTTTATGATGATGTATCCGATGTTGTTTATGATGTATTGTTGCATGTTAGTCTTGGTGAAGGAGACAATGTAGCATTACTCACTCGTGAGTACCTTGCTACGCTGTGACTCTCGTTCATAGTGTGATTGTCGATATATGTGGATATGTTTGACAGTACTGTTTCACACAGTTTGCAGGTACTGGACATCTACTCCACCTGCTTTGTCAGGTTTGAACATGCCATGATCTAATGAAAACATGTTGTTTCAGAGGAAATGTCAGGTCCTTCTTTGGCCATTGTTCCTTTATAGGATGAGTATCTGTTTGTCACTTGTTGTTGTTTGTTGTTCGTTTCGTCATGTTGTTCATGTTTGGAAATTGATTTATTAATTAGTTGTATGATTTAATTTATAAGTTATTTGTTTTAATGTAAAATTATTTAAATGTTAAATTAAAATAATTATGTTTATATAATTTTATAATTGAAGTTTGATTATTGTTTTAAAAGATTTGATTAATTAAATTTATTAAAATAGGATATTAATTAAATGCAATTGTTGATTTTATTGTGCAAACTTAAATGTTTGAAAAGTAGACAATTTAATTAGTTATTTTCAATAGTTTATGCATTAATATTTGAAAACTAGAACTTGCAGTGAGAGAGTGTTATCTTGTTCAATTGATTAATTTGAACTGTTTGATCAATTTTGGTTGCATGCTGACAGCTAGTTAAGTTTTGGTAATTGAGAGTTAATTGAAAAAATTAATTAAAAGCTTTGTTGATGCAAATTGTGCACGACAATTGGATTTTTCTGGAAAAGTTGTATTCACGACAGTTTTTGGGAAATTTTTTTTTCGCTTCTTCTTTGTGTTTTGGTTGAACAATTTGGAGACAGTGAATCTGATGGCTTTGTGCGTGTTAGAAGGTTTTCAGATTCAAATTTCTCATGTCTTGCTTCATTCTTCGTTGGAATTTGAGAATAGTAACCAGATTTTCTTCATTGTTTTTTCTTTTTCTTGAATTTGAAAATTCTGAATGTTGTTTATGGTTTTGGATTCTCCACATGGTAGAAATTGCTTGCTTATTACCCTGCATTAACATTTGAAACAAAAACTGTTATTGATTAGTTTTGAATGATCGAAGAAAAATTATAAAAAAATGAAAGCAATAAGGAAACCCAACTGTAATGAAATTGATTTTACAATTATTAATTACTTCATCTTGAGGAATTGCTCATGATCTACTATGTGATAATTTGATTTCTTTAAGCTTTTGGGAGAATTTGTAAATCTTGTTTTGCAGATAATTCTTATTGTTTTTCAATCAATTCTTGCTGTTGGCTTTCATGGTCATGCAAGTGCGCATTCTTATCATTACCCATGTCGTTGATGGATATATATGTTATTTAGAATGTTCAATAACCCTCCTTGGCAACCAATTTTAGGAGCTTTGGTTTGTTTGGATTCTGTTTACTGATGGTGTTAGTTTGCAGCTAGCTCGCCATTATGGCATTCAATCTTTTTATTAAGTTTCAGATTTGTAGCAACTTGGATCCTGAGTTCTCTCGAATGAGGACATTTATCTTCTTTTCTGACGCTATTCTCATGTAGTCACTACATTCACTTGTTTCATGTTCTGAATGAAGTGGTTAGTGTTGCTCTTTTTCTCTCATTTTCTATCCAGAATACCGTACGACTGATCTTCATGAAGTCTCCTCATTCATTTTTTCTTTTTGCTCAGTCTTTTTTGATCTGCACATAGTTAGTCTTTTGCAATTCTCTTCTTTCTTTGCATGCTGGATCTGCGTATGGTTTTTAGTTACCTTATCCATGTTGCTGTTTGAATTTATCTCTATGCATGTACGTTTGTTTTTTCTTAGTCACCCGCTGTTTTCCAAATCGTAGGTTGCCTGGATATGCTTGTGATTCGGTTTTTACCTAATTGTAGATTGCAAATTAACCAAACGCATGCACTATCTATTTTATCGCTTTCTCCATGTGCATGTAGTAATTGCTGTAAGTCACATATCTTAAAGTATTCCTTGCTATGATTATGCGGATATTTTTATGCAAATCTTATCTATTGTAATCACATATATGTCACCCTTATACATTCGAGATTAAGCATAACACTTAAGCTAAGGGGAATCGACGTTTTGTTTGGGTCGATGGTTTGACTGTCTGATCATTCATTCACTTTCAAAGCTTCGAGTTATGTTTCCAGCGCTGTTCGTTTAAGTCCACTTCTTATTCATAAGGGGGTGCACAACATCCATCATGCGGTTGATTCGTTCTTTGCATGTAAACTAACTCTAGAAAACTGTATGATATTGTAATCTTTCATTATCGATTCCTCTGTCAATTCAATGTGCTTGTTAAACAGCGCATCAATTAATGGCTTCGATCAATTTATTATGATAATGTCTATATATATATATAGATGCGCAGGTCTGTGGTTTTGAATATTTCTATTATTGTTTAAATAAAGATTAAAGTATGAATTTGTAATTTAATATAGAAGATATTTGTTGAAACGAATATAGGGTTATGTAAATGTTCCAAGATTTTTTAATTTAGGTTTTGTAATTAATCTATTTTTAAGAATTGATTTGTACAAATTGTTTTTAAGTATATATATATATATATATATATACGTATTAGGAATGATAGACTCTTACAAGGTTGATTGTTGAATATAATGATTATTGATTTAATTGTTTTAAATGAAATGAAATAAATAAGACATTTAGTTATGACAATGTATTATCTATTTATGAAATTTTAGATCATGATGATTAGAAGAATATTTTTATTGGATAATAGTATATTGACTAATGATTAAAGAAGTGTACTTTATGTTATGGAGTTTTAAAATTATCTTCCAGAGGCTAGGGAAAGTAATTTGTTTTGTAAAGCGTAAAATGCTTGAATATTGTTGTTCTCTTGCAAAGACTTGATTTGGGACTTAGCCGTGCACGCTATGATTTTACATTGGTGGTATTTTGAAAGTTAAATGGTCTACGTCATGTTTATGATGTGTATATTCATGATTTTTCTTTATGTGCATGATGGCTACCCTATGTATTGTCAGTAAGCTATGTTATTGTATGTAGGAAGAGTGGCTTGCGATAGTGCCAAAACCCTAAGAGGTAAATAGGGTAACCTATTAAGAGTTGTAATCCAGTGAGAACCTTAATTTAATGTACTAGGGGTTGGGTAGTGTTCACTAAATAACTCAGATAATTGGATTGCCTCGCCTTATACCTTAGTGTTTGTATAGATTAAGGGTAGATTGAGATGGCCTAGAATGACATGCTCATTTACTATGTCTTCTTGAAAAGTAGTTCGATTCCACATGAGTTTGTTTAGGGGCCGAGAATCAGTAGAGATTTCCAAGGTAACTCGGTACGAGGTCCGATAATCTAGGAAGATTCACCAGGGTAACTTGATACAAGGATCGGTAATCTAGGAAGATTCACTAGGGTAACCTAAAGTAAACTGTGTGATGAAACTCTTATCCTAATACATGTATGTGGTCTCTTGTGTAGAGTTACCATTTGTTATGAGGTTTCCTCTAGGAGCTTGTTTGTAATCATGTGGTTTAGATATCGTTATGTAATTATGTGTACATCAAGCCATGTGATGTTATGTTCTATCTTCATGTTTGTTTGACTGTATGGACCTGATATTATCTCCTAGAATGGGGGGTAGAATTATGAGTACCACATGGTTGGGAGGAACGTACTGTATCCTCCATTGGGTCCCCTTGCAGGTGATGCAATACGTGTTTTTATTGTTCTTATGACAGGTTCCTGATTTTACATTGTTCGTGGAGTTGGATGCTGAGCGTACTCATGAACAAGATTGACAGTTGTGTTATGATCGTCATCTTTAATGTATATATTTCTGATGGTTATGTGATACCTTATTGTGATGTTATTATGATGTAACGAGATTTTTCACAATATCACTTGATGTAACTTGAACATGTAACTTAACTTTGTTATGAGTATGTAATTGGATTGTTCGCCATTGATATGATTTATTCTTATGTTTAATGTATATGGTTTTATGATGTGATGTTCTTACTTGTGTATGTTACGTAGCGTTGTCACGGAACCCTGAGAACGTATGTGTAGATGTTTATATTATATTCATGCTATATTGAATGTATTTAAAAAATATTGTTTAGTTATTTAGTTACATTGTGTGTTGTTCTCTGGGTTCCATGGCGGGGCGTTACACTATTCTTGTTATTGATGAATTGAATGGTGTACTTTTCTTTACTAGGTTAGATTTATGTTTAGATTATCTTCAAATTTGACTAGAGGAGCATGATGTACATAAGAGTGTTTAGAAGATATGATGGTCATTATCAAATCTAAGTTATGCCATTTGGTCTCACTAATGCTCCATTAACTTTTCAAAGCCTCATGAATTCAATTTTTTGCCAATTTCTTTGAAAAATTGTGTTGTTATTTTTTGATGACATCCTCATCTATAGTAGAATATGAGAATATGTAATTCACACAAAAGAACCCAAATTTGATAAGAGTTGAGGGAAAAACTTTCTAAAGGGGACAAGAATGTTATGCCTTTAACATTCTATCTTCTTAAGTATAATAAGGTTAAGAACTTGTGGTATGCTTAATATTAGTATTTTATTTATTAGTTATATATTTCATTAGGCTAACTTAATTGGGATGAAGGGAAACATTCCTACATAGTTATTTTTATAAGGAAGATAAATAATTTTCCAAACCATCATGTTATAATATTGAGTTTATATCATCATAGTCTAATTTTGGGAGGTCAACTCTTCATAGTGGTTTGATATTTTATTAATTTTTATATTTATTACCAAGAAATATCCTAACAAATTTGAATACAAGTGCTTAAAATATGTGCAATAGGTGCCTTTATATTTTGCACCCATTGCTCTTGTTCCTTTGAAAATTAAACTTGCTTGAGATTATAATTGGTCTTTAGTACCTAAGCAGTAGATGACTGTTTAGATGTAGCATTGGGATTTTTAAATTTAAATTTCTTTACTTTTCGATAATGGTGGTATTTTACTTTCTTTGGCATAATTTTCTTTATTTTCTTGAGATTCTTTGCGAGGTAATGGAGGAAATGAAGAGGGATTCATTTGCTCCATATGTTTCCTTACAAACCTTTCTTTATTCTTTATTTTTCATCTAAATTTGTATTGACTTATGAACCTTAACTTTACTATCATGGAGAGCTTCTTTAGGAGTTCCCACATAGGTCTCCAATGTAAAATAACCCATTTTAGAAATAGGCACATATGCATCTCTTTTAATATTGACAATTCTATTACCATGAACATATTTTAAGAATTGATGAACCATGAAAGAAATTGCCTTCAGCTAATCATGCCAAGGACTTCCAAGTGCCATATTAAATTTGTTATAATATAGAATAAATTGGATAAAAATATCACATTCTTTAAGCTCCAATTATAGAGGCAAGATTGTGCATCCCAAGGTATTTGTGTCGCCAAAAAGTGTAGTCTTTGGGACTTTTTCACTCATTTTGGCCTTTTCCTTTTGATTTTGGCCTTGTTTTGCCTCAATCCAGTCTTGAAAGCTTGCAATTCAACAATAATCTAACAGTCTTTTACTAAGGTGTTGTGAAGTGTTGTAACACATCTTCCCACTTTTCTAAGACCCTTTCAACATAATTCACCTAAACAACCCCCTTTTACCCCTTTCCAATCCTTGTGTCAAGGTGTTGTAAAGTGTTGTAAGGAATTTTCACACTTTACTAGGCTTATCATCAACTAATTAACCCTTTTCTTATGTTAATTTGTCCCCTTAATGTACTTTTAGGCCCGACTTAAGTGTGTTTCGGGAGGAAAAGCTGATAAACTTGATTTAACATCACTTTATTCCCAACCACCACTTGAAATTGTCCAAGTGGACTAGGTCGCCACCTTGGGCGACCTAGTCCCTTTTGACATAAATTTCAAATTTAAGACAAAAACCTAATGGGAATTTTCCTCCAAAACTCTAGTGTCGGCCTATCATGTTGTATTTTTGGGAAATTTAGGGTTTAGCATGTATAAGTAAGGGTTTTCATCCTCATTTTGACCTCTCCCAAGCTCATTTTCACATCTCTTCACAAGTACTCTTGCACTCAAGCTTCCCAAGCAAGCAATCAAGCACAATGGCATCACAAGCAACCCCCATTGGAGTTTTTCTTGCATGTTGTAGACTTCAACAACAAAGGATTTGGTGAGCATTTACATTATTTATCATTCAAGCATCTCTCCTTTGATTTCTATTTCATTTTGGGTTTAAGTTACCATCAAAAGGGTTTTCCTAAGGCAAACCTCTATTCCCTAACCCCAACATTCTCTTTGCCTTTGCATGTGTTTTGTAGGTTGTACTTAGATTTAGCAAGATTGAAAGTGTTGGAGAAAGTACAAACATTCCACCCAAGTCACATCAAGGCATTAAACCCTAGAAGGAGCAAAAGGACAAGTTACAAGTCATTTTTGGGAGTTTCAGACACATACTGCTATAGAGGAGGAAAGTACCAACTGGGACACACATAATCAAACCCTAAATCTTCCAAAATGAACCCAGTCCAATAGAATTTCTTGACAGGAGGGCTAGGTCGCCCAAATTGGCATAAGTGTACTTCTGCTAATTCCAGAGAATTTCCAAGACATTTTGGGGCCTCTCATCTGCAACACTCCATTTCCAGGTGCACAAGTTCTAAAATTTCTAGTTTACTTCCAGAATTGCATAAATTTAGGGCATATAGTTTAGCTTGCATTTAGTTACATTTTCTTTTTTTACATCACATAGATTGGATTAGTATCATTTCATTTTAGTTTTCAGCCACACCTTTCACACACATATCACAACCTAATCCATCCTTCCTTTGAATGCAACCGCCAAAAACCATATAACCACCAAGCGGAAAGAGAGAAATTCCTACACCAAGTGCTCCTAGGTGAAAAATCCTAGGGGCCTAGTAAAGGGAATCCTCTTTCCCTTGTTAGTGTTACATTTTTGATGGTTCATTTTGGTGAACTCGACTATAGACCACTTGCTAACTTTTTGATTTTGTATTTCACCTTAGGAAATAGCTTGCATTGCATTGAAATATTTTGGATTGTTTGCATCCTAGGGTTTGTAGAAAAGTGCATTAGTGAAAGTTCATGCTAGATTGCACTTTGCATTACATTTTCAGTAAGAAAATACAAAAATATTTGCATTTCCATTCTCTATTTGCATTGGAAAATCATACAAAGCATAAAAAGTAGTTAAAAATTTAGAAAATATTCGAAAATAACACTATTGGGACTAAGTCGCCACATTGGGCGACCTAGTCCTCTTGCATTTGTCACATTATAATTTTTGGAAATTTTAAGGCATTTCCTACATTTCATTCCCGTGCTTTTGCATTCCTATTTTCTGTTCCATAATTTTAGTTATAAGTAGTTTAGTCTTGTTTGCTTACATTGCCTTAGCATTCACCCCCTCCTTAGGTACCTTTGTATGAGAATTTGGTGTTCCCTTACTGATACGGTTGTGAGATGAAGTTCTAGACTCATGGCATCTAACAACAACTCTATTGTTGTAGATCTTGGGATCTCTCAAACTTCAACTCCTAGTATTTATGATGGTACACTAGGCTTAGAGACCATCCTTAGAAACTCTCTCCACCTAGGAGACACACATGGTGATAAAAAAATCGATGACCTCCCACATGATAAGGTATTTCACATCCATGCTGATTTCATTGATTATCAACATGAACTAATCCTTGAGCCCATATTTGGCACCGCCATCCCCCCCATCGAGAATCTTCACCGCTTACTTGACTGTGATGATGGCCTAAGTGTCATAAAGAGGATAGAAGAAATATATCACAAACATGCCTCTTCTACACCCGAGGTATCTCCCTCACCCCCTCCTTTTGTTGGCCGCATCGAACTTTCCACTCCTCCCCCATCAACCATAACTTCCATCCCCACTTATGCATCCCCTAGAGTGATGACCACTGTGCAACAAATTAGTAATGCAATACCTTCCCTCGACATCCCTACTAGCGTTCCTACTTCCCTTGTTGCATCACATCCTTTAACTTCATCCACTATACCTCCCATAAGTATCCCTTTCACTTCTCCCTCCACTACATTCACACCTTCACCTCTCTCCCTTCCACCTCATAACACTTACACTGACCCTCTTATGACACAACGTTTTCACACTGTCACCTCCATGCAACAAACAAATCCACTATCAACCAAAGCCAATGTGGTTCCGCTACCCACTACCTTCATAGTAATACATTATCTTTAGACATCCTACACACCTGCTTGTCACAGGGAATATAAATTACTAGATTCAAGAAATACGGAGGGAAGGGTGACCCTTCTAATCATGTCAATGCCTATACTGCCTTATGTAGTGACTTTGATCTTGATGACAAGTTGATAGCTAAGTTGTTTCCTAGGACCCTCAAAGATGCTACCTTGGACTAGTTTTCCTCCCTTCCCAATAATTCCATTAGTTCATTCAATGAACTAGTGGATGCCTTCATTAATCACTTCCAAGTCCATATGACCCCTAAGAAAACCTTGTCCGATCTCATGAGATGCAAGAAAGACACTAACAAGAAGATAACTGACTTTATCTCTCGTTATCAGACATTTTATTCCTTAATTGATGTCAAGATACCTGAAACACATCTGCAAAAGATGTTCATCGAAAACCTCTTAACACCTCTCCAAGACAAGCTCACCCTCATGAAGTTCCCCTCTTTTATGCACTTGTGCCAAGCACTCTATGACTATCATAACTCCACTAGTAGTCGTGATTCACAATCCAATTCTAGTAGACTTGAGAAGTTAGACACTTCCACCTAATCCAATTCTCAACCATTCCTAAAACCAAACAAAGGGTTTATCCAATTTAAACCTTCATCCTCAACCCCTCCACCTGCTAATAACCAAGTGGCTATTGTTAGGTCTGCCGTGCCTTTCAATTATGGAGATCTTAAACACACCTTCACACCCTTACCTGAAACCCTTCATAACACCATGACCCAATTGGTCCAACAAAAAATGATCTCTTTACCTCCCATCCACACACTTGATCCCACTAAACCCTTACCTCCATCCTATAATTCCACTACTTATTGTTATTTTCACTGCTAGAATGGACATGACACTGAACAATGCAAGCGTCTCAAGCACCTTGTGCAAGACCTAATTGACTCAGGTTGATTATTTGTTACTAGCATCAATAATACAAGCAATAAGTATGTGGCACCTCCCAACCAGAACTTGCAAATATTCACCAACCCCATGCCCAAACATAATGTGTCATTTGTCAAAGCAAGAAAAATTTCACCACCTGATGTTATGAATGTTGACTCACAAGATACACATTTTGCTTCTCTTCCCATGGTAACCCATGTCACACCTATTAATGAAATGGTAGGAGCAATTGATGTTATCCATTGTAAGGGCTCAAAAAAAGGACCTCTTGAGATCACCTTTTCACCACAAGATATACTATGCAATCTTCCTGATGGTCCTCTCTACGTAGTTGGTAGAATCTATGATAAGCCCACTAATGGGATACTCATAGATCTCGCCTGTGGTGAGAACCTGATCACAAAAGAATTTCTAGTATTATATGATATTGCTCAAGATGTTTATAATCGACGTACTGCTTGGGTCAAAATGCATAATGGTTTCGCATGCTCGACGATTGGATCGATTTCCCTCCCATTACAAATAAGTCCGAAGACATTAGACGTTACATTCTCCATCATACCACAATCAAACCAATTTCATTTGTGACTTGGCCACCCATGGCTTTGTTCAATGAAAGAAGTCCCATCTGTCATCCACAAGTGTGTGAATTTTCCCGTTGAAAATGACATATTCACTGTCCACCATAGTGACTTTAATCCTTTATCCTCCAAAGGTAAATTTTCTTTGGAAGCCTTTTGGCCTGAGCCCATGGATCCCATCACCCCTAGACGAGACTTATTTTTCATTGCCTATCAGAAGTTCAAAGCCAAGAAAATCTCTGAACTTTCTCTCCGCAACATACCTCCTTCTACTTTGGAATCCCCTATCCTTGATGAAGCTATGTTGCAACCTGACTCTGACATGCCCAATCAATCCACACCTGAAACCTATTCCACATCTTCCAAGAGGCCTACGGATCATGATAGCAACTTCATTCTCCCTCCCCACACTAAACAGGTTTATAGAGCTAAGGAGCAAGTGGATGAGCCACCCATAGTTCCTCTCGTCCCTCCTCCTAGGGATGATAAACAACCTCTGGTGGACCAACTCGCTCCTTCCCCCATGCACCTTGAAAAAAAAGCAAAAAGGAATAAAGGGGCTAGGGAGCGTAGGCATCACCGTCTTGCTCTTGCTTTCCAATCTCATGAGAAAGGAAACATTGAAAATCACAACCCACTTGTTCCAAAAGCCGTGCCTGCTGAACCTCCTCCTCCACCCCCACAACTTGATCCCATACCTCCCACACCACCAATTTTACATGCCACTACTGATATTGTCATTGTTAGAGTAATAAGTTATTACACTTAATTAATTATATCATACTGGTTAATTAATTAAGTCACTTATTCCTTTAGTTGCTTAAGCTAAACTAAGGCACATTAATAATTGATTAATTATTAAGTGTGCACACTAGGGCTTCATTTAGGGTTTCTTGATCTCCTTCATAAGGATTGATCTCTTTGTAATAATTGAGATTATCAATAATGCATTTTTACTTTGAGGTTTATAGAACATCTTCTTTGGTTCTGCATGTATTTTGCATGTGACAGGTGATTGCATGCAGGTGATCTTGGTTTTTAACATGGTATCAGAGCCTTGACATGCAACCCCTTCTCAAATTCTAGAGAAAATTATGCAGAGTTCGTTCGGGGTTCCTCGAGGATTTTTTGCCTTGAGTTCATTTATGCAGCATCTTGGATCAGATTAGGCACCACCATTGGATTTAGAGTGCTGGAAAAAGTCAGGAATGACTTTTATTTTTTTGAGTTTGGTCATCGTTGAAGAAATCTGTGAGGGTTTCAAGCTCGGTGATTTTTTGCAAGCTCTGGAGGTAGCTGACTTTTCAAAGCATTTTGAGCATGAACGAAGGTCACCATTGCGTTCGCAGTGGCCAAAAACCCTAAGAATGCCCTTCATTTCATTAGTTTCTGAGGCAATTTGTTTTTGCAAGGGAGGTCGTACTGTCTCCCCGACACGCATTTCAAGGTTTTTTTTAAAAAAAAAATTCAAAAAGAATATAAAAAATGCTTTAAATCAAGCGCTACCCATACAAATTCTGGGTTCCACTACTGCGCCACTTGGCGCCCACTAGGAGCGGCAACCCTCGGGCGACGCCACCTCCAAGCCACCACTGGCTCTCTGCTAGCCCCCACGGGCACCGACCAGTGAGCAGCCGGTCCTATGGGGGACCGGGGGCTATGCGCCCAGCCCCCAGCCGGCATTAGCACCTTCGATGGTCACATGGGTGACCAGGGG
This sequence comes from Sequoiadendron giganteum, assembly GCA_007115665.2. Taxonomy (NCBI): domain Eukaryota; kingdom Viridiplantae; phylum Streptophyta; class Pinopsida; order Cupressales; family Cupressaceae; genus Sequoiadendron; species Sequoiadendron giganteum. Next base: position 140,405,243 of record CM021109.1, on the reverse strand, counting down.
TTCTACCCTAGCCCCTTGCCTGCCAGCCCCTTGTTGCGCACAGGACTAGGGGTCGAAATTCTTTTAGCCCCTTGGGCTGCCTGCAGGCCTTATTGGTCAAATTGGAGGACGTTTACAAAATTGGGCGTAACTTTTGCGTACAGTGTCCTTTTTTTGCAAACGAGATACCGTTGGAAATCTGATTGCAACGCCAATCTAGTGGTGGAGGTAGTTTTATCTGATTTTTCTCCAATTTTATTTTGTAGGTCTTTGAACTCAGATGTTGTTGTTTTCTCTCCGGAGGGCATATCTTTTGACTCGGTGATTCTTTTTTTGCCATTCTTGCGGCATTGGAAAGATGGTTCAATCCTCTACATAGATCTAAGGTCTATTTTTATTTTCTATTTATGCATATTTAAGCATTCTCTACTTTTGCAATCATTAGGTATTGTAATAAATGAACTGATATAAAGTTCCATCAGGGGGGTTTCTTGCATAATAATCTGATTAGAGTGTGCATGCATTTTGATCTTCATCTTGTTTTGATGACAACTCACATGGGTTGTAATCTGGTTTCCTAGTTTCTTTTGGCCATATTTTGTCTTAGCTTGACACATATCGGATCCATCTTAGTTTGAGGGCCGCTAAATTTGTGGTTAATGTTCCCGAGTCTTTATGGTACTTGTTCCCATGGAAGAGTTTTAGTTTCAGTGTGGCATCGACATCGAGATTCACGACTTCTAGATTCTGTCATCTTCATATCATCTACTGTTGCTTCATGGATTATAGGGTTGTTCCAGTTTGGAATTTTTGAGTGTTCTATGGCATCAGGTCTGCTGTTGCATTATTATGATTCTGATATGGTTTCTTGTAAACATAAGTATCTTTCCTTGCTTGTCAGATTGCGGTTCCAGTGTTACTCTACAGTGTTCTTCCATTGCTTCTTTGTAGCAGTTATCTCATTGTAGGGGGGTTGTCCCATCGAGTTTTCCTTCTCTACCTCATTATTGCATTTGTACATGGGTACTTGATCGGGCCTTGTTGCCGAGACCCATTCATGCTTTCTTGCATTCATCTTAGTTTTAGGTGCATGCTTATTTAGTCTCCCTAAGTTGCACTTATGGGGGGGTGTTAGTGTAATTAATATTTAATTACACTTGCATAACTTTACTTAGGTTTTGCTTGGTAATAATTAGTTTACTTAATTAATAAGTAAGCTTTATTTAGTTGAGCTATTTTTAGGTCAACATTAGGGTTGCATACATTGCTTTTATAAAGCAATTCTCTCATTGTAATATCTTAATTCTGAATAATATCAATTTACACATCTTCATGCAAAACTTTTCTTTTTTGATGTTTTTCTTTTCTGTGGAAGGTTTTTTGGCATGCATGTCTGATCTTGGTTTCTAACTGGCTGAGCAGTGGAGGGCCCATAGGGGCTAGTGGACTGGCGGTGGTGAAGGGGTGGCGCCACCTAAGGCTACCGCTCCTATGGCCGTCGGGTGGCGTAGTGGTGACGCCCTCCATTTCTACTGGCAACACAATATTTTTTAATAAACCATGCATTTTTCAATTTTTTTGCCTTGAAGTGCATGCTGGGGAGGCCATATAGCCTCCTTAGCAATTTTTTTTTGCCTTCCGGACCAACTTTACGAAAATCGATGAAATGAAGGGCAATCTTAGGGTTTTGGGGTGCTACGAACACGATGGCGACATTCGTTTGAGGCCAAAGTGTTTCAAAAAATTGGCTACCCCCAGATCTTGCAAAAAAGATGCCTGTGGAAACCCTTGCACTTGAAACTCACTGAAAGGCCATATCTTCAGATCACGAATAGGCAGCTGCAGGTCTGGAGCTCTGATACCAAGTTAGAAACCAAGATCAGACATGCATGCCCAAAAACCTTCCATAGAAGAGAAAAACATCAAAAAAGCAAAGCTTTGCATGAAGATGTGCAAATTGATATTATTTAGAATTAAGATATTACAATGAGAGAATTGCTTTATAAAAGCAATGTATGCAACCCTAATGTTGACCTAAAAATAGCTCAACTAAATAAAGCTTACTTATTAATTAAGTAAACTAATTATTACCTAAGAAAAACCTAAGTAAAGCTATGCATGCGTAATTAAATATTAATTACACTAACATGACCGAGGTCCTATGGGGGATCGGGAGCTCCGCGCCTGGCCAACTCCAGCACCCAGCCCCTGGTCATATCAGCGACCAGGGGCTCTGTCAATTTTTTTTTTGTACGGGGGGCGGATTTTTGCGGTGACGGCCAGATGGCCATCAAATTTATGCCCCAGACTTGTTGAAAATTAAGGCTTTTTTTTCCTTTTCCTTTTCCTTTTCCTTTTCCTTTTTCTTTTTCTTTTTCTTTTTCTTTTTCTTTTGTTGTCCTTTTGGGGATGATGCAAAGTGTCAAGAAATCCTATGTCTCCTCCATGTTGACCCAAATTGACTCTTTCTTTTCATTCGCTTTCGCTCTCTTTGTGTCTTCTTCCAATTCTATGTATTTGGGGGAATGATGATAGTTTCATGCTCTCTTAATAAACATTGCAGCAACGAACATACTGACCCCAAATTCATAGATCCCTTATGTGTTTGTGGTTTTCATTTTGGGGGCAACCCATTTTCGCTTTCTTTTATCTTCTCCCTTTGCATGACACAACCTTTCCTGAATGCCTATCACTTGACATAGGGATTTTCAAGTAGACTCTCATGTCCCTTTCTTTCTTTTTGCATTTTTCCTTTCTCTACTTTAAAGTAATTTCTCACAAAATGATGTGTAGCAATCCCTTTAAAGTTGGGGCATACATTGGAATTATTATATTTTGCATTTGCATTTTTTTGTCCGTGCTTCCTAGTGCAACCTTGTCACTTCACATGATGCATTTTCTCACTTTGAGGACGACATTTGGTGTAATTTCCTTCATAAGTGTGACTTATCTTAGCATATTATATTCCTCTTAGTGGCCTGATGTGACACATTGCATCCCCTAAGTTGTGAATCTTCTATCCTTTGATAGGCCCTCTTTTGGGAGACATTAGACACAATGTTCCCTAAGTCAAAGACCTCACATGAACTAAACAAGACTCCTTTGAACATCCCTTTTGAATTTTATCTTTTGCATTTTGCATTGTGCATACATGGCCACCTTTCATAACACAACTTGCATGCTTGTGGTGCCATTGTGCACTTGTTTATGAGTTCTAAGCATCCAAGGCTTTTCTTGTCTCATGAACCACACTCTTGTCTTTTGTGGTGCCTTATCAAATTTATCAGGAGGTATAACTTTGGTATGGTTGAGCGGGAAGCCCAACTAGCAGCACAAATTTCCCCATAGCCACCTTTTTGAGTGTGAGTGCATACCAACAGTGTGTATGTATCTCACCTCTTTCTTGGAATTTTCACCCGGTGAACAACTAAAAGTCTCATCGGCCCAGAGTGAGTACATCCTTTTCTTTTGGACAAACAACCTAGATCTAATCCATAACTAGCTAGACAAAGGGTCGAAGCTTGATCTGACTTTCCTCTCTCTCCACCCTTTCACATCACTCCTTGTGTGATCTTTTGTGCTTATATTTAGTTTTCCATGGGATCTTGATCTTGGGGGCTTGATCACCCCTCTTGATCATAGTCATCACACCTTACTAGCATGATTACATTAGATCTCACTCGACACACATGAATTGGCTACTTTAGTGTGAGTTTGAAGTGAGTTCATACTCTCACTAAAGTGGGGGCTAAATGTGTCACCAAAAAGTGTAGTCTTTGCACTTTTTCACTCATTTTGGCCTTGTTTTGCATCGATTCAATCTTGAAAGCTTGCAATTCAATAATAATCTAACAGTGTTTTACTAAAGTGTTGTGAAGTGTTGTAACACATCTTCCCCATAGCACCTTTTTGAGTGTGAGTTCATACCAACTGTGTGTATGTATCTCACCTCCTTCTTGGCATTCTCACCCAGTAAACATCTGAAAGTCTCATCGGCCTAGAGTGAGTACATCCTTTTCTTTCAGACAAAAAACCTAGATCTAATTCACAACTAGCTGGAAAAATGATCGAAGCTTGATCTAACTTTCCTCTCTCTCCACCCTTTCACATCACTCCTTGTGTGATCTTTTGTGCTTATGTTCAGTTTTCCATGGGATCTTGATCCTGGGGGCTTGATCATCCCTCTTGACCATAGTCATCCCACCTTACTAGCATGATTACATTAGGTCCTGATCGACATGCATGACTCAACTACTTTAGTGTGAGTTTGAAGTAAATTCATACTCTCACTAAAGTGGGGGCTAAATGTGTTGCCAAAAGTGTAGTCTTTGGTACTTTTTGACTCATTTTGGCCTTTTCCCTTGGATTTTGGCCTTTTTTGCCTCGATTCAGTCTTGAAAGCTTACAATTCAACAATAATATAACAGTCTTTTACTAAGGTGTTGTGAAGTGTTGTAACACATCTTCCCACTTTTCTAAGACCCTTTCAACACAATTCACCTAAACAACCCCCTTTTACCCCTTTCCAAGCTTTGTGTCAAGGTGTTGTAAAGTGTTGTAAGGCATTTTCACACTTTCCTAGGCTTATCATCAACTAATTAACCCTTTTCTTATGTTAATTTGTCCCCTTAATGTACTTTTAGGCCCGAATCAAGTGTGTTTTGGGAGGCAAAGCTGATAAAATTTATTTAACATCATTTTATTCCCGACCACCACTTGAAATTGTCCAAGTAGACTAGGTCACCACCTTGGGAGACCTAGTCCCTTTTGACATAAATTTCAAATTTAAGACAAAAACCTAAATGAAATTTGCCTCCAAAACCTTAGTGTCAGCCTATCTGTTGAGAAATTATGTCTCAACTTCTAGCTTGAAGTCCTCGTTTTCATGCCTTGGTGATTTTGTGTTGTTTGCAAAGTTCTGGCAGAGGCGGAACCAGGATGGAACTTGGCATTGTTCTATTTGCCTAAGTTCCGGGTCTCTGACGGAGGTGGAATTGGGATGGAACTTGGCATTGTTCTGTTTGCCTAAGTTTCGGGTTTCGGTTCTCGTTCCTGCTCTGACTCCGCTTCCTACCGTCTGTTTCTTCTCGCTTCGTTTCGCAGGTTCTGGCGGAGGCGGAACCAGTTTTGGAAGTTGGCAATGTCCATTTGGCAGGTTCCTGTTTCAGTTTCTATTTCGACTCCGAGCCCGACTCCTACTTTTATGATCTAGTTCCTCTGGATGTTTGGATTCTCCTCAGGGTGTTTTCCTCTATCTTGTCCTGGTTCTGGATTGTTGTTTCTTGCAGTTGGCGGAGGCAGAACCAGAACTAGATTGGTTCTTGATCTTGGACTTTTGGTAAAGTCTTGTTTCTGTTCTTGTTCTATCCCCAGGTCTGACTCTGGTCTTTTGTGTTCCCATCTTGGTTTGACCCCGGGTTGTCTTACCTCGGTTAGTTGTGTTTCCGATGAGTTCCCCTTTGCCGTGGGCGGACGCGGAACCGAAATGGTTCCTGAACCTGAAATTTTGGTAGGGTCATGTTTCAACTCTAGTGCCATCTTCGACTCTGACTCCAACTCAGGCAATGTGTATTTTCGGTGGAGTCCTATTTCGACTCCTGTTCTGACTCTGGCTCTGGCAGTGTTAGAAATGACTTGAAGTCTTGGTCACGCCCAATGTCTATTTGACTGTTTTGGTTGCTCTGTCAGCTGCGATTGCTGATGGGTCTTGGACACGTGGCACTTGGTTGAATAGTGATTGGACGGATACCAAGATAGTTATTGTGGCAGTTGCATTTGTCAACGAAGGGTGGCAAGCTCAACTGTTTTGAGTAATGGCTTTGAATGCAAAGTCAGCTCGTTGCAGGAAATCTGTCAAATCTGACCAGTTGCATGATTTGAGGATGGACTTCATTGCTCTTCTGAGTCGGTTACATATGGATGAGAGATGTGTTATTTCTCACAAGTTAGACAAGTCAAGAGTTGAGTCGTAAGTTGTAGAGCAAGTTTGAAGTCGTGAGCTGAAGAATAGAAGGACGTGAGTTCTTGAGGAGGGTTTTGAACTGTATGTTGTAAAAACATTGTAACGGTGAATCTGAAACTCTCTGGGTGATTGTGAGCTGAACAAAGAAGTCTGGTTATTGTATGTAATCAATTCATTACTATAATACAATAGATTTGACTTTGTGTGATGGGTTTTTTACCTGAAAGGGTTTTCCCACGTAAATACTGTGTCATCTTTGTTTGCTTATCTTTCTGGTTTCTCATTGCCATGGTTGTATGCATCTCTATAAGTTTTTGAAACTCTTAGTTTTTTCGTTTTTTCTTCTCTCCCCTAAAGTAAAGGTGTTAATGGAATGTATTCCACACTGTTGGGTCAGTAGATCCGCATTCTTTTCCCTTCAAAGTGGTATCAGAGCTTGGCCAGTTTGTGTTATCCTTGCTAGGGCAAATTAGTTTTTTGCACTAATACTGTTTCAGTGGGAGACTTGCATTGTTAAACTTGTTTCTGTTGTGAGATGGCGAGTACATCTGGTAGAATAGATATTGAGAAGTTTAATGGCAGCAACTTTGAGTTATGGAAACTCAAGATAGAAGACTTGCTTGTGGATAGAAACCTATGGATTGCAGTGTCTGGAACTAAGCCACAAACTACGACCCAAGAAGCTTGGGATCTTGCTGATAGAAAAGCAAGAGGATTGATAAGACTGAGTCTAGCTGATTCTGTGCTCCTGAATGTTCATGAGGAAACGTCTACAACTTCTTTGTAGAAGAAACTTGGTGATATTTATCAAGGAAAGTCCCTGGTAAATAAGTTGTTCTTGAGAAAGAAGTTGTACTCCTTGAAGATGGACGAAGGTGCATCTATTGCAGACCATCTGAACTCATTTAATATGAGTGTTACTCAGCTGGCATCTGTAGGTGTAAAGATTGAGGAGGAGGATCGTTGCATGCTCCTGTTGTGTTCATTACCTGGCAGTTGGGATCATCTTGTGATGGCTATTGTAAGCACAACCACTGCTTTCAAGACTGATGATGTGGTTGCTTCACTTCTGTCTGAAGAAATGCGAAGGAAATCTTCTGAGATGGCCAAAGATGCTCTTTCTGTTCGAGGTAGAACAAAGGAGAAAGGCAAGAAAAAAGACAACAAGTTGAAATCCAAGTCTAAAGGGAGATCAAAGTCTCCTAGTAAAAAGTTCAAGGTAAAGTGCTAGAACTGTGGGCAACCTGGTCATATCAGGAAGGACTGCAAGGAGAAGAAGAAGAAGAATGCTTCTGACAACGAATCTTCTCAAAGTGATGCAGATGCCTTCATTGCAGCAGCCTTGACAACTCAGGCATCAGATGATGTTTGGTTAGTTGATTCAGGTGCCTCTTTTCACATGACATCCAATAGAGATTGGTTCTCAAAGTATGAGAAGTATGATGGTGGAAAGGTATACTTGGCAAGTGATTCAACACTGGAGATTGTTGGCAGAGGAAGGGTCAGAATTTAGTTTCTTGACGGGAGAGTCAAAGGAATTGGTGGTGTTCTTCACATCCCAGGTTTGGCTCAAAATCTTCTTTCTGTTAGTAAGTTAAATGATACTGGTGTAGAAGTTTTTTTTCTAGTAAGGGATGTAAAATGGCTAGAGGTGCAATGGTGTTAGCTAAGTGTATTCGTACTGGCACTTTGTACAAGCTAGATGCACGACTTGTTCTTTGTAACAGTGCCTCTGTAAAGTCATGTAATTCTGCACCTATAGAGAAAGATGAAGACTCTTCACTATCTGCAAATACTTTGGAGGTAAAACTCCTAGCAGAGAAGACTATGTTATGGCATCATATACTTGGTCACATAGGTGAGAAAGGTTTAAAAACCTTGAAGAACAAAAACCTTGTAGAAGGGCTTGATGATTGTAACCTTGAGTTCGATTTCTGTGAACATTGTATCTATGAAAAGCAACACCGTGTTTTTTTCTCCTCTAGTCCTCATAAATTTTCTGGTATACTGGATTATGTTCATTCTGATGTGTTTGGTCCAGTTAATGTTCCTTCGTTATCAAAGTCTAGATATTATGTTTCTTTTATCGATCACTGTTTGAGAAGGGCATTTGCATACTTTCTTAAAAGTAAATCAGAAGTGTTCAGTCGGTTTAAAGAGTTCAAATCTTTGGTAGAAAATCAGACTGGAAGGAAAATAAAGTGTTTAAGGATAGACAATGGAGGTGAGTTTTGTTCTGCAGATTTTGAAAGGTACTGCACTAATCATGGAATTAAAAGGCATAAGACAACTCCCTACACTCCACAACAAAATGGAGTTGCTGAAAGGTTGAATAGGACACTGATGGAAAAGGCAAAGAGTATGCTGAGTGGTGCTGGTCTAGAGCAGAAATTGTGGGCTGAGGCTATTGCTACATCATGTTATTTGATTAATAGATCTCCTTGTTCAATGCTTGTTGATAAGACACCTTTGGAAGCATGGTTAGGTAAGAAACCCTCATTAAGGCATGTTCAGGTATTTGGCTGTGAGGCATATGTTCATGTTCCAAATGAAAAGAGATCAAAGTTGGATAACAAGGCTATGAAATGTATTCTCATCGGCTATGGAGTTGGTGTGAAAGGATACAAGCTTTGGAACCCTGCTACTGAGAAGGTTTTGTATAGCAGAAGCGTGATATTTCATGAGCTGAAAGCTCTAGTAAGTGATCAACAACTTGAGACAAATCAGAGTGACAAGGAGAAGGTTGCAGTTGAGATTCCCCAAACTCCAGAAAGGGAAGAGCTGCATGGTGTACCTGAGATTGAGGAGAGCTCAAGGAGCTCTGGAAGTTTTGATGATGAAGAACAACCTCAGCCTCTAAGGAGATCTACATGAGAAAGAAGGCAACTAGAAAGGTATGGTTTCTCTATGTTAGATTCAAATTGTGCTTATGCCTTAATTACCAGCACTGATGAGCCTAGGACTGTGAAAGAAGCAATCAACATGGCTGATTCAAAGTCTTGGATGGAAGCCATGAATGAGGAGATGGATTCCTTGAAAAATAATGATACCTGGAAGTTGGTACCACTGCTTAAAGGGCGAAAACCTGTTGGCTGCAAGTGGATATTCAAAAGGAAGACAGGCCTTGATGGCAGTGTGGAGAAGTATAAGGCACGATTGGTTGCAAAGGGTTTTTCGCAAGTTGAGGGAATTGATTATGGAGAGATATTTTCCCTTGTAGCAAAGCTGACATCCATTAGATTTTTGTTGTCATTGGCAGCTGTGTATGACTATGAAATTGAGCAGATGGATGTGAAGACAACATTTCTCCATGGTGAGCTGGAAGAAGAAATCTACATGTACCAGCCTGCGCATTTTGTTGAAAGAGGTAAACAAAATATGGTTTGCAAGTTAAATAAATCTCTCTATGGTCTAAAGCAATCTCCTAGAATGTGGTACCATAAATTTGACACATTTGTGTTGTCAATTGGGTTTGTTAGATCAAAATCTGATCATTGCATTTATTATAAATGTGAGAATAATCATGTGCTTGTTATTACTCTGTATGTGGATGACATGTTATTCATTGGTAATAGCAAGGCAATGATTTATGATCTTAAAACTCAGTTGTTTGCTAAGTTCGAAATGAAAGATCTTGGAGCAGCAAGGTACATTCTTGGGATGGAGATAACCAGGGATAGAACAAGCAGAAAGCTTTGGCTTAGTCAGAGTAAGTATGTGAAAACCGTTCTAGAGAGGTTTAGCATGACTGATTGCAAGCAGCTAGTTGTTCCAATCATGCAAGGATTGAAACTATCTGCTGAAGACTGTCCAAAGTCTGCTACTGAGATGGAGGACATGACCGGTGTGCCTTATGCAAGTGCAGTAGGCAGTTTGATGTATGCTATGATTTGCACAAGACCAGACATTGCCCAAGTAGTAAGAGTTCTAAGCCATTTTATGGAAAATCCAGGGAGATCACATTGGGATGCTGTAAAGAGAGTGTTCAGGTATTTAAAGGGTACTTCAGATTATGCTTTGTGTTACCATGGAAATATGGTTGCATCACAAAGGGCTCTTTGCATTCAGGGATATGTTGACTCTGATTGGGTAGGGGACATTGACAGCAGAAGATCCACCAGTGGATACACTTTCATGCTTAATGGTGGAGCAATCAGTTGGATGAGCAAGCGACAAGCTGTAGTTGCTTTATCCATGACAGAGGCAGAGTACATGGCAGCAACTCATGCTTGCAAGGAGGTAGTGTGGCTGAGGCGTTTGTGTTCAGACATTGGATTTAATGCTGAGCAGATTTCAATCTGCTGTGATAGTCAAAGTGCCATTTTTTTGGCAAAGAATCCGACCTTCCATGCTAGGACCAAGCACATAGATGTGCAATATCACTTCGTGAGGGATATGGTTGAAGATGGCAAGGTTAGTATGGATAAGGTTGACACCTTGAAGAATGTTGCAGATGCCTTGACAAAGCCGGTTAGCATAGACAAGTTCAGATGGTGCATAGAATCGATGGGCCTTGGTGCCTATGATAGACAGTAAGGTTTGATGTTTTGAGGAAGCTGGAAGTGTTCACCAAGTGGGAGATTGTTGAGAAATTATGTCTCAACTTCTAGCTTGAAGTCCTTGTTTTCATGCCTTGGTGATTTTGTGTTGTTTGCAAAGTTCTGGCAGAGGCGGAACCAGGATGGAACTTGGCATTGTTCTATTTGCCTAAGTTCCAGGTCTCTGGCGGAGGCGAAACCAGGATGGAACTTGGCATTGTTCTATTTGCCTAAGTTCTGGGTTTCAGTTCTCATTCCTGCTCCGACTCTGCTTCCTACTGTCTGTTTCTTCTCGCTTCGTTTCACAGGTTCTGGGGGAGGTAGAACCAATTTTGGAAGTTGGCAATGTCCATTTTCCAGGTTCTTGTTTTAGTTTATGTTCCAACTCCGAGCTCGACTCTTGCTTTTACAATCTAGTTCCGTTGGATGTTTGGATTCTCCTTGGGGTGTTTTCCTCCACCTTGTCTTGGTTCTGGATTGTTGTTTCTTGTAGTTGGCAGAGGCGGAACTGGAACTAGATTGGTTCCTGATCTTGGACTTTTGGTAAAGTCCTATTTCTATTCCTGTTCCGTCCCCGGGTCCGACTCCGGTCTTTTGTGTTCCCATCTTGGTTTGACCTTGGGTTGTCTTACCCCGGTCAGAATTGTTTTCGATGAGTTCCCCTTTGCCATGGGCAGACGTGGAACAAAATTGTTCCTGAACCTGAAATTTCGGTAGGGTCATGTTTCGACTCCAGTTCCATCTCCGACTCTGACTCCGACTCTGGTAGTGTGTATTTTTGGTGGAGTCCTGTTTCGACTCCGGCTCCGGCAGTGTTAGAAATGACTTGAAGTCTTGGTCGCGCCCGATGTCTGTTTGACTGTTTTGGTTGCTTTGTCAGCTGTGATTGCTGATGGGTCTTGGACATGTGGCACCTGGTTGAATAGTGATTGGACGAATACTAAGATAGTTATTGTGGCAGTTGCATTTGTCAACGAAGGTTGGTGAGGTCAACCGTTTTGAGTAATGGATTTGAATGCAAAGTCGACTCGTTGCAGGAAATCTGTCAGATCCGACCAGTTGCATGATTTGAGGATGGAATTCATTACTCTTTTGAGTTGGTTACATATGGATGAGAGACGTGTTATTTCTCATAAGTTAGACAAGTCAAGAGTTGAGTCGTAAGTTGTAGAGCAAGTTTGAAGTCACGAGCTGAAGAACAGAAGGACGTGAGTTCTTGAGGAGGGTTTTGAATTGTATGTTGTAAAAACATTGTAACCGTGAATCTGAAACTCTCTGGGTGATTGTGAGCTAAACAAAGAAGTCTGGTTATTGTATGTAATCGATTCATTACTGTAATACAATAGATTTGACTTTGTGTGATGGGTTTTTTACCTGAAAGGGTTTTCCCACATAAATACTGTGTCATCTTTGTTTGCTTATCTTTCTAGTTTCTCATTGCCATGGTTGTATGCATCTCTATAAGTTTTTGAAACTGTTAGTTTTTCATTTTTGCTTCTCTCCCCTAAAGTAAAGGTGTTAATGGAATGTATTCCGCACTGTTGGGTCAGTAGATCCGCATTCTTTTCCCTTCACTATCATGTTGAATTTTTGAGAAAATTAGGGTTTAACATGTATAAGTAAGGGTTTTCATCCTCATTCTGATCTCTTCCAAGCTCATGTTTCACATCTCTTCACAAATACTCTTGCACTCAAGCTTCCTAAGCAAGAAATCAAGCATAAGGGCATCACAAGCAACCTCCATTGGAGTTGTTCTTGCATGTTGTAGACTTCAACAATAAAGGATTTGGTGAGCATTTACATTATTTATCATTCAAGCATCTCTCCTTTGATTTTTAGTTCATTTTGGGTTTAAGTTACCATCAAAGGGGTTTGACTTAGGCAAACCCCTATTCCCTAACCCCAAAATTCAATTTTCCTTTGCATGTGTTTTGTAGGTTGTACTCAGATTTAGCAAGATTCAAAGTGTTGGAGAAAGTACAAACATTCCACCCAAGTCACATCAAGGCATGAAACCCTAGAAGGAGCAAAATGACAAGTTACAAGTTATTTTCGGGAGTTTCAGACACAGACTGCCATAGAGGAGGAAAGTACCAACCGAGACACACATAATTAGACCCTAAATCTTCCAAAAGCACCAGGATGACTAGGTCACCACTATTGGCGACCTTGTCCCTATGCTAAGCTTGAAAAAGGGTTTTTGTATTTTTGGGCACCCTTTTCCCCAAGACCCTATTCGACATAATTTCTTGATAGGAGGCCTAGGTCGCCTAACTTGGTGTAAGTGTCCTTCTACTGATTCCAAACAATTTCTAGGAAATTCATAGGCCTCTCATCTGCAACACTCCATTTCTTGGTACACAAGTTCTGAACTTTCTAGTTTACTTCTAGAATTGCATACATTTAGGGCATATAGTTTAGCTTGCATTTAGTTACATTTGCTTTGTTTACATTACATAGATTGGATTAGTATCATTTCATTTCCATTTTCAGCCACACCTCTCACACACATATCACAACCTAATCCATCCTTCCTTTGAATGCAACCACCAAAAACCATATAACCACCAAGCGGAAAGAGAGACATTCCTACACCAAGTGCTCCAAGGTGAAAAACCTTAGGGGCCTAGTAAAGGGAATCCTCTTTTCCTTGTTAGTGTTACATTTTTGGTGGTTTAGTATTAATAGTGCTTTATTAGTCATCTTCAATGTAATACTTGAATGTGCATAATTGTCTTATTGTAAATGATGATCATATGAAAAATATTCTTTGCAAATATTAAATTTGTTGGTTAGATAAATACAAATTCTAGTTGCATAGATGAATACAAATATCTTCTCAAACATATTTTGGTTCATAATGTTGTGAGGAATCTAAGCTAGAGGTGCAAGAGGAGAAGGAGCTCTAGCATGAGGCATGCCAAAAAAATATTTACATGTGAAAGTGAAAAATAACTAACATTTTGGTCCATAAATTTTCTATCCATATGCATGTGTGCCATACTACTGGTTGGATGCATGACCACTTAAAGATATATGCGTTGTTGAAATTGAGTATGTGAAAGAAAATAATTTGTATAAATTATTATTTTTTGATTAATGGAGCAAGTGAACTATTTCCCCATATTAACATCATCAACATTTACAACATTAAATATTTTAATTTATTCTTTAGAGCCATACAAATCTATGTGTGATGATCATTAAACTTATGGTACTAACAAAACACATGCTCATTAGACCCCTTAGATAACCCTTTAGATGTATCCAATGCATAGATTATAGGAAGAGTAATTAAATTAATATTTAACATAATTTGAAGAATATTATCAAAAGGTTCACTCAATCTTGTGAATTTTCTAGCTATTTGAGGCTCAAAAGATATAACATTATAAATGGAAGCCACATGATTAGTAGTAGTCTCGTTTGTCAATTTATTTTGAAAAATATTTGGGTTTTAAAAATCTTAAGGGTAAGGAGGCATAGGAGATGTTTGAGAGAACCCATATTTTAAGTTATTAGAATCAAGTAGTTTGAGTTCTACATTCTTTACATGAACACATAAGGCCATGATAGAAACACTATAAAAGAAACCATTGTCTTGGATAGAAGATAATAAACCTTCAACACAATTAATTTTTCATGCACATATTTTAATGTATGGACATAGACGTAAAACCACATTTTTTTTCTCAAAACAATGAAATTTTTCCTAAGATAATGCTTAACATGATCCACCAACGTGCACACTTGTAGACATTGCACACACAACACCCTTGCAAGCATGCTACTCGAAGGTGATGGAAGGGATTTACCAAATTTGGGTGTGACAAAATCCCTTCCAGACACCTTAGACGAAAGCTATCCTAATAGGGTTAAGTGTCCTAAACAAGACACCCTCAAGGGAGATCCATCCTAGGATAATTACCATTAGGGTTTTCTATATGAAATAATGGAGGTCTAATTTCTAAGACGATACCTAAAACTTATAATCAACTAAATTTTGTAATTTAAGTACATTAATTAAATGATCATTTCAATGATTAAGTCTTGACCTTAATAATTTAATTCTAATCTTAAACTATTAAATATTTAATTTTTTTTGTAATGTTTATTATATTTTACATTAGCAAGATAACATTAACTTCATCACTCCAAAATCTTCACATTATTGATTATTACCAACACTATAATTTTTTAATGTTTGATGGAAAATTTTCAACAATACCTCTTTTCTAGTTTTCAATAATTTTACTTGAAGGGAAAATTTCATGAGCTTATGGTTTGATATTTTAAGGTTTTTTGGTATAATACCAAAGGCTATTTAATTATACTCCCTTGTATTAGTTTAATAATAAAAAGAACATTGACTATAGTTATATGATTTCCTAAAATTAAATTCAATATGAGAAATGACTACAATCTTCACTTAATTATAAAAAAGGATAAAGTTCCTTTATTGGGTGAGGATGAATCTCATCCATTGGATGAAATATATCCTTACCCTTGGATCAAGGGAAAACTCCATAGTTATCCTACACATAAAAAAGGCTTAAAGAATGTTTTCTCTTTATTTTATTCATTTTTGTAGGGTAGGAATGAAGGTGAAGTTCACCATGGAGGGAAGAAATTGATTCATTTATAGGTTTGCTACCATAATAGGTTTCAAAATCAAGTCTCCTTGAATTCTGAATGCTCAATTTTTTTTTATTTCATTTGATAATGTTTTATTTTTATGTAGGTTTTGAAAACCCATTAGACTAAAAATGGAGATAACAAGATGCTATCTACAACCACCTACACACACATATATGATAACAAATATATAGTTAAGTTCTATTTATATTGTGGGTAAAGGAGTTCAAAATCAAGCTAAGGTAGCGGGTATTCCATAGGCCACACCATGTTTTTTTGAAAAAGTAAGAAACATTTACAGGGTGTTGTACCTTTCACAACGAGTCACAAGGGCCAAAAAGGATCAAGTCCAAAAAACTAACAGCAAGTCAAAAAGAATAGAAACAACACAATAACAACACAATGACCCCAGACATGCAACAGAGACACAAAACACATGCCCAGGCAACAACTAACTGGAATTGTCCTAGTTTTTGAACAAGAGGTCCACAACATCATCCCCGACCCAGTCTTGATTCTCCTGGGCATTATTGCACTCCAGCTCCTCTTTGATCACCGTGGATAGAGTGCTAGTCATGAAATGTCCCAACTTCATCATGAAGCAGGTTAGGCCTTTGAATATTTTATCAAGCGTGTCCATCTTCTTTTCCATAGCACGAAGCTCCTCACCATCATCCATGGTTCTCGGGAGCTCACCAAGCTCAATGACCAGAGGGTGCGAAGAGTGAGAGTCCGAAGTCTTTTTTGGGATTTTGATGTTGTTTGGGGTAGAAAGGGGCCCTTCCACATTTTCTTCCTCATCCTCCTCAGTCTTCTCTTCCTTATAATCCTTGTTGTCCGTCTGCTCCTCCTCTGAGTCATCAATATTCTGTCTCTTCTTGTTGTTTTTCACCAATCTCCCTAACCTTTGGATGGTAGTCTCCCCTCTAGTCATGATCATGGTCCCCATGACTGTATCACCTTTATAATCTTTCCCAAAAATATTCTTCCCTTTACCCTCTTTCACCATTGGCTCCAACAAACCTTTTTTTTATCATCTTTTCCTTTTTTCATTGTGGTGGCTCTGTAAGAAAACTTAGCCAGGGTAGCCTTGAGATCACATAGGCTAGCCGCAACACTAGTATGCACATTCCCCACACCGCCCTTAAATTTTTTACCATCCTGTTTGGTTTTGGGGTTTTTAGCAATACCCAGGCGGGGTTTCCTAGAAGGGCTTTTAGATTCAGTAGGGGAGATATTAGTGACAACCAAGGGTTCAATCTCTTCAAGACGAACAATGGAAATGGCTCTAGGAGGACATAAGGCCAAATGATAATGGTAGAGTCTTAAGATAAGCCCCTGATGGAGAGGTAGATGCAAAATGTCATTTGGGTTAAGACTAGCCATTTCTTTGTATTTTTCAACTGAATTCTCCAGGTCCATGAGCATAAAGAAAGGAAAACTAAGCAAGATTTTATGCCTTAGATGATTCAGAAGGGGAAAATGATAGAAAAAGTAGGTTTTAAACCTACCTTCAAGCGTGACATACTTCATAAGGACTAAACACACCTGGTCCCAAGGATACAGAAGGGCTTCACATTCAAAGCCCGACTGGTTGCAAATCGGCTCCTCATTCCCCATGAAAAAAGCTTTCAAACTGTCATTGTCCGGAGTCTGAGTATGCTTAGGATATTTCTTCCCAGTGCACTGCATTCCGATAGCTTGTGCAATCACCTGACTTCAAAGGAAATGCCACCCAACGTAACCCTTCGGTCCTTCCAGGAATTAGAAAATTGGCCAGACAAGTTAGGGTCATGGCCCACCTGAATCTCCATGAGAGGAGCAAGGCCACCCTCAGCGCAGATATGCCAGATCAAAGGATTCTTATAGAACTCTCCATAATTATTAGGCTTAGTCCGAACACGGTCACCACCCATGATGTTCACCTGCATAGGAAACCAGAGAGCTTGTAATAATAAAAGGTTAGAAACACCAGTAGAGCAATAGGCTTCCTTCCCATTGTGGATATTAAGGCAAATATTGCAACATTGGATAATCATGCCAGTGTGCACATCGCACGAGCGAAAGGAAAGATCATGAAAAGAAAAAATAATGATGTCATTAATGTGTATCTTAAGGTTATTGTGACAAGCTAAGTGGGAATTGGTGGGCGTGCAGGGTTTCTTGGCCGTGATGCAAATGCACAAAAAACTAGGCATGGTGGCTGCATGGCCAAATTTAGAAATGTTAATGTAAGCATGTTTAGAAGCCAATGCTAAACTAGCAGGATCGAAGGTGCTAGAAGGTGGCTTTCCCTCATTTTGAAATGCCATATCAATATTCATAACCACAGTCTTACAAAGGTCATGATGGAATAAAACAATCCCAAAGATAAGATATCACACAATACAGCCTCTCAAAATCATAAATGTCGCATACTTTCCTAAACCCTTCGTAGAGCCACCTTCATTAACCACATGATTAAGCTTTAATTTTGAAATATACCACTTGTAGGCTACCTCAGCATTAGAACTCATCCACCAAGCCCAAAGAACAACTAAGTGGACCCCCCAAGTGACACCCATCAACCGAAGATTTGAAATCATCATAATAAATTGGTGTTTTGTTCTTTCAAGATGAGATCTTGAATCCTTGGTGGTAAATTCCCCATATTCCTCCAACATTTAGAGTGATCCCAATAAGTACCACAATTAACAAAAGCATCCACCACTTGGTTACCTTCCCTGAAAATGTGTGTCACTTTTTTTGCTCTTAGCTTGGATAAAAGGAACCTAGTATCCAACAAAATATCCTTCGTACTCCACCCAATTAGTCTGCCCAGATTCACAACATTAGTGCTGGACTTAGAGTCCCCTTCAATGTGGAGGTTCACAATCCCCAGAGAGACAACAATTTGGAGGCCCTTGAGTAGTGCACGAGATTTCACCACTATAGAATATTGGAAACTAATACCTCCCACAAATCCAGCAACCGGAACCTCCCCTGGGCCTCTAATCACTCCTCCAATGCTAGCCTTGCCTGGGTTGCCCTTAGCAGCCCCATCAAAATTGAGTTTGAACCAACCTCTATCCGAAGGCTTCCATTTGGTATTCTTCCTGAGTAGGGATTTAGAATTATCAAACGAGCTAGCATCTAAATCCTGGTGCTAGGCCTTGGCCATTCTTATTTCAAAATCAATAGGTCCCATCTCTGGGGGTTTCCCATTGAAGAGATAAATTTTCTCCTCAATAAGCTGAACATTGAGACCAAAAAATTCCCTAGGATTCCTTTCAATATTCTTGAAGACCCTATTATTCCTTTCCTTCCACAGACACCAACCAATAATCGGAGGGACCTGGTTCCAAATTTCTCTAGGCAAGGGGTGTATATAGGAACCACACCAACCCAAGATGAAGGATATGATATCCTTACACAAGACCCAAGAAACACCCAGTTTATCAAACTCCAACCCCCAGACTTCAACAACAAATAGATAGTGTAACAATAAATGATTAACAATTTCCTCACTTCATTTACACAATAAGCATCTATTGGGGATATAAAATCCCCGTTTCCTCAAATTGTCCTGAGTGAGGATCCTATTATGGCATGCAGTCCACATGAAGAAATTAATTTTAGGGATCATATGTCAGCTCCATATCCTCTTCCAAGGGTCCACCGTAGTACCTTGGTTTGTCAGCAGATTATACACCGACCTAACAGATAGATCCCCTTGTTTGTCAAGGGTCCAAAAAAACTCATCTCCCCTATCATAGGAGGGAAGCTTGGTAAGAGAGAGTAAGTCCTAGAGAGACCTAGCCAGGCAACATAGGTCTTGTGATAGAGGACATCAAAGACAAAGATCCTTCCACACCCTATCCTTAGGAGGTCCAGAAACAGAATCATAGATATGGAGCCCAAAGTATCTCTGGGCCATCCTCTTGAGATTCCTGAAATCAGAACATTCTAGGGGGATATCGATTACCCACCGGTCTTCCCAGAATCTGATCCGAGTTCCATTACCCATTTTCCATTTAATCCCATTCTTTAGCAGGCTCTATGTGTTGCATATGGTCCTCCAGGCTAGAGAACCCTAGGGGTGAACCTCCGAGAGGAAGTTGACCAAAGGCCTATTTCAAAGATATTTGAAATTCATAATTTTGCACCAATCCTTAGTATTCCTTATCAGATCCCAACCCACCTTGGCCATCAAGGCCTTGTTAGAGTTGACTATATTCCTGATCCCAAGGCCACGACAATGTTTGGGTTGGCAGACCTTTTCCCATTTGACCAGAGCAAATTTCTTTTTATCCTTAGTCCCAGACCAGAGGAAGTTCCTTTGGATTCTTTCAAGTTTATTAGCAATGTTCCTAGGTATCTTAAAAATAGAGAGGAAGTAAATTGGTATTCCTTGAAGAGCAACAGTGAGTAGTTGGAGCTTACCAACATGGCTTAGGATGGAGCCTTTCCACCCAACAAGTTTCCGTTGAATCCTTTCAAGCACCGAATTCAAAAATTTAGGTGTGACCTCCTTAACTATGAGAGGGAGCCCAAGGTGAACTGAGGGAAGAGTCCCACTTAAACAACCCAAAACAATAGTCACCCTGGCTTGCAACTTAGGTGTGCTATTGAAGAAATAAATCATGCTTTTATTGTAGTTGATGCTTTGACCAGAGCATGCAACATAATTGTTTAGGAAGGTTTCCCATTTCCTAGCCTCCACCACTGAGGCTTTCCCAAAGAGGAAAGTGTCATCCACAAATTGTTGCAACACAACCGGGTCCAGGGAGGAAGTCGCTCTAATAACCCTAATAGAGCCCTCCGACAACATACCAGTAAAGTTCCTGCTCAACACATCAACTATCATGATAAAGAGATAGGGAGATACGGGGTCACCTTGCCTAATCCATCTACTAGTAGAGAAAATCCCAAAGGGGGTCCCATTGACAAGAACAAAATACTTGAGAATATTTACACACTCCATTAAGAGTTTAACAATTGAATGGTTGAAACCAAACTTGGCCAGAACCATAGGGATGAAGTCCCATATAACTTTATCATAAGCTTTATAAATGTCTGATTTGAGAGCCATCCTCACATAATTACATCTGTCCATAGAATAGAGAAACTCATGAGTGGTAAGAGTAGCATCAAGAATATGGCACCTAGGGACAAAATCTTTTTGGGTTGGACTAATGAGTTTATCAAGAAGGGGCTTGATATGGTTCACAAGGATCTTGGATAGGATTTTGTAAAAGGTGTTGCATAGGCTAATAGGCCAGAAATGAGTCATGGATTGAGGATCACCAATCTTAGGAATTAGAGAAATAAAGGTGTAGTTCATTTGTTTAAGGATTTTACCATTTTTGAAGAAATCACGGGCAGCTAGCACAAGGTCCCCACCCACAATTTCATAGAATATTTGAAAGAAAGCAGGGGGAAAACCATCTGGGCTCAGGGCTTTGAAAGCCCCCATACTAAAGGTAGCCAATCGAACCTCTTCCGAAGAAACAACACTGAGAAATCCCAAATTATCTTCCTGAGAGATTATGGTTGGAAGGTGATTAAGTGGTAGGTTGTCCAAATCTGGGTTAGGCACCTCAGTCGGGGCTGAGTAAGCCTCATGAAAGTAATTTATAGCTAGAAGGCCGATCTGGGTAGGAGTCGAAATCACCATGCCAGTAGTATCAGTGAGTTTAGAAATTTGGTTTCTTTTTCTGTGCTTGATGGAAAACACATGAAAGAATGAGGTGTTCCTGTCACTCTCTTTCAACCATTGGACTCTGGATTTCTGTTTCCAAAATATTTCTTCATTTTTGAGGATTCGTTCCCATTTCTTCCTGGTTTCCATTTCTTGGCTGTGGGTCTACTGACTGTCATCCCCTTCCTCCATTTCCTTTTGTAAAGTTCTGAATTCCTCCTCTAACATTTTTTTTTTGAAACACATCACCAAACACACTCTTGTTCCATCCTTTTACCATGTTTTTAATATGTTTGAGTTTGAAAAAAATCATGAACATGAGGGAGCCACAAACAAGGATGTTCCACCGTTCTGCAATTTTATTTTTGAAGTCAAGATGGGAATTCCACATAATCTCAAAATGGAATGGAATAGGGTCCACAACAAGCCAAATATTTGAGGTCAGCAACAGGGAGTTTGTGGTCAGACACCATTCTGGGCAGGGTTTTTAGATTGGCATTTAAAATGTTAGTCCAATGGGGGAAGTAGAGAAAATGATCTAATTGGACCTGAATTAGATTAACACCAGAGTGTTTGTTAGACCAAGTAAACTTCTGGCCCGTAAGATCAATATCTATCAACCTCAAAGAGTTCAAAAAATTAGCCAGGTCACACATGCTGTCAGAGTAATCCAACAGGCCACCGCTTTTCTCTAAAGGGTAGAGGCGAGAGTTGAAGTCCCTGACAACCAACCAATGGGTTCCCCTACTATGATTAACTTTAACAACAAGATCATGCCATAGGTTGTTCCTCGCATTCCTCTGGTTAGGAGCATAAATATTGATTATAGAACAAGAGTCACCCAGGTAAGAAAAAGAGGCCCGCACACAATTTTTACAGTGAAAAAGTTCTGAACCCAAAAATCTAGAGGGGTTCCAAAGCACTGCCAGACTGCTCGAAGCTCCCTCAACATCACTATAGAAGTAGGAAGCATTAGGCCAGATAAATTTAGCAATCTTATCAAAATTTGTCTTAATCATTTTGGTTTCTTATAGAAGGCACACATCAATCTTATGTTCCAGGACATAGTTCTTCAACTCAAGTTGTTTGTGGGAGCTGTTAAGCCCACAAACATTCCATGATAAAACTTTCATTTGCAACCTTTCTTAGAGGACACGTCCAATGTCCTCTATTTACCTAGGGCAATCTCATTTGTAGTTTCTCTCATCCTAGTGTGTCTCTGAGTGGGTCTTCCTAGTTTTGAATCTCCTCCCACATTTGCCTTCTTCTTGCTCCCTTTTTTCTTTGGAGTTTTACAGATCTCTTCTTCTGCGGTTTTCTCAAGCTTCAAGCCCTCCGTATTCTCTACAGATTCATCAACAGCTCCAATACTCTCTTCTTCCAAAATCTCACCTTCCTCACCCATTGTTTCACTTGTCCCCGCAGATCCCACAACAAGCAGATGATCAACAGCCAAAGGACCAAGGCCCTAAGCCATTTGGACATCCTAGGGTTTGACACTAGATTCGACCAGACTAGATGGTGGATCACCATATGTAGGTGAAGCAACCAAAGGTTTGACCACAGTGGCCTCCTTTGAAGGTGAAACATTCTCCACAGGAGGTGTAGGGTTCTCCAAGGTACTATCCACCTTAGGCTCCCGAATGAAATAAGATTTGTAGTCAGAGATAAGGTGGCTAACTTTAGCACACTTCTAACAGTAGACAACAACATTTTCATAACACACTGGTTGGGTCCAGTTGCCAAACTTGGAGCACAACTTGATTGTGTTAAGAAGAGATTTATCAACATAGATGTTAACATAAAATATTGCAAAAACTAACCTCGATTTTGATTTGGTGATAGAGTCAGTGGTGACAAACTGACCCAAAGAATCCCTAATACATTTGAAAATGGATTCATCCCAATACTCTAGAGGTAAACCAGGCAACCAAACCCAAACTGGGCTGACTTGTTTAGGTCCATGGTAGGATCAAACCCTGACTTCCAACAACACATAGCCAAGTTGTGTTTTCCATACAACCAAGGACCCATGGAAAGAGTCACCACCATGTCCTCTATAGCTGTAAACCTGAAAAGGAAGAGACCACCAGCCATAGCATAGATCTCCACACTCCCCTTGAGACGCCATTTCATAGTAGCCCACTTCCGCACCATATCCATAGTTGGACGAAAGGAAATAAATCTACCCACAACCGCATTCTCCATGGAGGAGAGGATCCTATCACAAATCGAGTCAGGAATGGAAAAGTCCGTCCCAGAAGAAATGACAACCTCAAAAAAAGGAGGAATCGGAGTGGAGTTTTTTTGCCATTGGTCAACACATCCTTCCATCCAATTTCTGGAAGAATCTCCACCGTCGGCACAAAGTCAGAAGAAACGACTAGAATCTCAATAGTCTTCGAAAGACCCAAAGGTGAAAGCTCTATCCCAATAGGAGTGAACCCTGAGGGACACATGACCATATGTGAGATGCACAGGTCAAGAGGGGACATGGGGGGACCATGGGTACCCCCATAGAAGAATCCACCATGCATGCAGGAAGTTCAAACCCAGGCGGAGGAGGGGGGAGCGGGAAAAATTCCAAAGTTTTTTTCTTGTGTTCAGGAATTATTTAGGCCACACCATGTTGCAAAAAATATATATTTTTGTTAATATACAATAAGTTTGCAAAGAATTGTAATGGGGGGCCGTCCCTATGGGAGACCATACCCCTATAGGGCTTGTGAATCTCATAGCAACAAGGGGTCATGTCTCCCATGGGAGGGGTGATGCCCCCCAAACCCAACTATGGTAGCTAGGTTTTGGAAAGGCGATGAGCCTATTCCTAGCCATAATATATATAAAATTTATTTTTTATTTTTATTAAATAAAAAAATCAATATTTATTATTATTGTTTTCTTTTAAAAAGTATGTCATATATATATGTTGCAGTAACACAAAAAATTAGAATATATATAAATATGTATACATGTTTTGTATATATATGCACACATGTATATACATTATATAATATTTTATCAACAATTCAATTTATATTATTGTCTAAAAAGTTTAAGTACACACATGTATATATGTGCATATGTATGTATATATATATATAACTATATCCAATAATTTCATCTAAACAAAAATATAAATAAACAAGAATAATTTATTTTCTATTCTTAAGAAAAAACAAAAGGAAACTATAAAAAAATGGATGTATACCAAATACTATTATATTTTTCTATTATTTAATTATTCAAACAATAAAAATATGAAGTATATTAAACTTTCTTCAAAGCATCTTAACACAAAATTAATTTGTAGGTTTTTTTTCCTAACATAAATAAAATATTTATAATATTACTTAAAATTTCCTACAAATTTCTTTAAAATTTCCTACAAATTTCTTTAAAATTTCCTACAAATTTCTTTAACATAAATACATTTCAAAGTTCTTGGGAGTTATAATTTAACCACCTTGGTCATAAGGTGAAAATTATTCATGGGGAGTTACATACTAACATGGATGCATGCTAGAGCATTTTAACTATGTGCTGGCTCATGATTTTGGGAAGTCATTTTTATTTTCCATTATCTCTTTAGCCTATAAATTAAAGGCTAGTGATGAAGATTATTTTTTAATGTCATTTTTGTTTTATGTTTTTGCATTGACTCCAAACTTAGAGATTGAAGATCTATATTGAAGCATAAACACTTTACTTTGTATTATAGTAAATTTTAGTTGATTAATATATTGAGAGTGCTTTGTTGTATTTTCTTAGAAGGATTTTCCTAAGGTATATCTTGTGTCTCATTTCCGTTACTCTATATAGAAATACATGTATATTGCACATCCATAATGGAAGTTGATAAATTTAGTGAAATTTACTTTGAGCTTCAAAATATTAAGATGAAGGACCTTGTTGATAGAGATCTATAAGATTTGGATATCGGTCTGGAGGCCTAATGGAAAGAACACATAAATGAGAAGATCATATTGATATAGGCCTAATTTAAGATCTAATTTTCATATTGATCTTCTCTTTCAATACGTAATTAGATAATACTCACCTAAATTTCATAAGCTATAATAGAAAATTAAATTAATTAGCCAATAATATTATATAATTATTGGTTACTTGAGGGCCATATCACCAATTTTTAATCACTTTCATTAATTTATTTAAAATCCAATGTTAGGGTTGTATTCCATGGGTTAAAATTTACCCACAAAGCTATAATGCCCATCAAGCTTGGAATTGTATTTGGGTCATTGAATATTTATAATCTAATGACTGGGGCTGAATTTCATGGACTCAAATATACTCATAGCTCCAATTCCCATGGGGCTTGAAATAAAATCCAAATTATTAGATTATAAATAAAACAAATGGTGGTGAAAAATAATTTAGGGTTGATTTAAAATATCCAATGTTTGAGTTAAAATATTCAATGTTTGATTTAAAATATTAAGGAATTATAGACAAAATCACTACACCTTAAACTAGTCAATTGGGTCCACTTCAAGGCCCTTAATTTTCTATAGGACTTTAACATTTTTTAAAAGAAGGATTCACCATGGTAATTAATGCATTTTCCTATTTTACGTCAAGATTCACCAAGTTTTTCTATAAATTTCTAGTGATTTTAAAAAATGCTAGTAAAATTAATTCTTTTCTAAAAAATAAAAAATTCACCAGTAGAAATTATATTTTTGCAAAAAAATGGAAGATTCGTCAAGATTTTGTCTTTTTTCAAGGAGGGTTTCTTAAAGTTATCACTGCAAGTGTTCTAGACCACATTAATGAAGATGACAATCCAAAATCTAGTAGAGATGAATGTAGTACATGTTCCGAAAATGAAAGTGACTCCAAATTCTACTCAATAGTATCCAAGCCAATGCCAAATTATGAAAAATGATCATGTGGAGAAAGAATAAGAGGGTCTAAAGATTCCACTACAAAATTTTAAGAAGGTTATGTAACTCCATAAGAGATAACATCAAAGATAATATGAATATCCTCAATATTTTCTCCAGGTCTATAAAACGGGATTTAAAAAATAAACCTATAGTATCTATCAAGTACTCATCCCAAGTAGTTGTATTTGGAAGAGAAGGAATGCCTTGTTGCATTGAATAATAAGAAGTCATGGATGTAGCAACACTAGTCTCATAAGGATAAATAATAGATGGAGGAGATTTGATAAAAGTTACAAGAACTGGATCACGTTTGAGAATACCCAAGTTCAAGTAAGAAAAAATGTCCTCAAAGTCCATAGTAGAAGTGTGATAATCATCCAAAGGATCAAATCCATAATTAAGAATAAATTCTAAAAAGGTGTGTAATCGAGATGCATGATCAACATCCCAATCAAAATAATCTCTCTACTCTCCAAGTCCATAATGATAATTGAATCAAGAGAGAATTCCATAATCTTCCTTGCTCCATAATAGGTGATTTGATAAATAGAAAGGAGATTTTTTGACAAATGAGGTACAAATAAAACATCATTGAAGGTTTCATCCCTAATATAAATCTAGATCCCCTCCCAATTACATGAATATTTCCCATAAAAAATAGGTGGCTAACACAAGGCTCAAAATAAGATAACATAGACTGTGAGGAAATCATATGATGAGAAGATCCAAAATCTAGAAGCCATCTCCTTGATCAATGGCCTATAAAAAGAACAAAGAGCTTGAAATTTTTCTTACCTATCCTAAAGTATGCCTTTTTTCCTTATCAAAATTTGATTGTTTTGAAGTGGAAGAATAAGATTAAGTAGAAATTATAGAAGGCAAATTGATTTTGTTCCTCTCAAGAAGATGTTTTATTTCATCAATGTCTCTATAATAATGGTGTTCATGTCCAACCTTCTTGCAATATGCACAAGTAGGATTATAATTTTTAATGATCCCCATTTGGAAGAGGATTTTTTATGTTCTTCTATGGAAGTAGGTGTGGATTGTGTGTTCTTCTTAGCCTTGTTCTTTTCTTCTCTTTTCCACTATATTCCTTCTCATCCTTTGCAATCAAGGCTTGTGTTTTTGCAGACATCAAGGTTCCCATTTTAATAAGCTCATATTTCTCCCTAGTGGGTTGCACATAAACATTCTCAAAAGGAGGAATCTTGAACTCACTCCCAAAGGAATTTTTTGTAGCATACAAAGTAGACACAAACATTGAATAATTAGGTCCTAGCTTTGAGAGAACACTTATTATCAATTATGTATCTAATTTTTTAATTTAATAATCCTTGAATTATGTTCTGAGTGACTTAAGTTTCATGATGAAGTACTCTATGTTATAAAAATTACATGGATTGAGAATTATTAGTTTATTTTCCAATAAATTTCCTTGGATTTCATCTGTTTGTCCAAAAAAATTGACAGTACATTGCACATAGCCATAGGTGTATCTAAGTGCTCAATATGAAACAACTCAAGAGAGACATACAAGAAAATATACAATTTATTCTTCACAACTATTCAACCACTTATTCCTTTTGATTTCATCATTGGTTGACTCACCATAAAACCCATGAACTATCCTATACAACCTCTTAAAATATTAAAAATTTATTCATTTCATATTTCCATTTACGATAGTTACAAAGTGTTAGAAATATAATTAATGATTTCTCCATGATGAAGCAAGATAAGAACACAAATCAAGAGGAATGAAACCACAACCACAAGATAATTCCCCCCTAAATTCACCCAATCAATGATCCCCCAACAATATATGATCTTGACACTTTATACTTAGTGATATTACATATATCACTTACCAAATATAGTGAAATGGTCTTGATATTAGTAAATGAAAAATTATGCACATTTTAAAAAATTGCACTAAAAAATGTTACTATATGAGCCCAAACAGAGCCTTAGAAGTTCCCAAAACAAGAACTATTCAACAAAACTTGTGTGAGTATATAATTTAGTAAAAAAATAAAATTCAAGAGACATCTAAACCACTACAAAGCTTGTGAATTTTTTCCCAAAATAAAAAAAATTGGTCACAAAAAGGAGGCCAGATGACTGAGTTATGGCCTTTTGAAGACTTATTATAAAATTGAAAGCCCCATCCATGAGGGGGATGGTTAGGGGAAGAAGATGTTGACATGAATTTGATGTTAGAATCAACTAGATCTATAATATTACCCCACTCATTGGTATATTTGTGTTGGCTATATGTTGATGGTGGTTTTAACACAACCAAATTGCTAAGTAATAATAAGTTATTAATCCTCTTGAAAAAAAAAAATTCTTACTCCAATGTTCCTTTTAGGCCAGGTCTTGACTATGATGGATATCCAAGTGGTTCATGTAAACTTGTTCAACAAGAGGCTTGGGTGATTTAGATATTCTGGAAAATATATTCAAGGGATGCACCATCAAATAGAAACATTAATTTCTATGAATTCAAAAATAATTGCATGTTAGTGTATCATTTCTTTAGAAGATCTATATTATTACTATGCTCTTTCAAATATTTAAAGTATTATCACATAAATATCAAAATATTTAGGATTGAGAGATAGTTTAAAGACAAAGCTTAAATTAAATGGACATAGATAAATCTCATTCTATTTATAAATTCTGAAATGGTTAGGAAAAATCACATTAACCAGTATAGAAGTAATCAATATTCACTCAATAAATTATTAATATCATTGTAATCTTCATAGGAAATTTATAATATCAATATTTTCAAGCCACGTCAAATCAAATCACCATAAAACATGCACAGATCTGAGATAAGACTCTATTTGATATCACAGTAACAAGATTGACTTTACCAATTTATTCAATTCAAATAAAACAAACATACCATCACCAATGATCAAGATCATATGCATGCAATATGCTTAATCCTTTGATATTTTATAAAATTATCACAAAGTACAATAGGAAAATCCACTTTGAAATTGTATAAGTTTCTTACAAACAAAATAGTTTTTGATCCTTAATAATTCCAAAACATATATAGAACCATGCATCCCATAACTTATGGATCTAAAGTAAAGCTATCTGAAAGTTCAATTGGGTTGATCAACACTTATCTGAAAATAAACTTAACTAAACTTAATAATGAATTTTTGAATTGGAGTTCATTGAAAATTCAATGCAAAATTGGTGTTTTACCACTTGGGTATTGGTTTATTACAAAATTGATTCAAAATATAATATATTTTAATTGTTTAATTTAATCAATACTAGGAAAGATTTCTGAAAAATCATTCATAACTTCATTCATTGTGTCCATGGTGGGCCCCTTATGATACCTCAGTTTTATCCTTTGGGAAAATGAGTTCTCTAATTTCTCTTGCATGCCAACAAAGCCAAAAAGCTCTTCAAAGGTATGCAACTCTCCTTTTTGGGTCATCATCTGCTCAATGGTTGCTTGACTAATTCGACCTTGCAGTAACTCCTCAAATTCCCTAACCATCTCACTCAAAGAGGTCACTAAGGACAGGGTTTCCTAAAAAGTGCATCCCAAGTTATCCACAAATTGTTCTATTTTTACAATAACCTACTTGGCTAGGTTCCTGTTGCTGTTCAATTTGTGCTTGCACTTGTTGAAAATATTTACCATTAGTTGTCCCGATTTTAATCACTCCCTTGGATTATCCTCATCATATTCTTCTATTAGAATTTCTTTTATTAAATCCTCTACAAGAGTAGCCTTTATTTTTTGCAAAATTTGGATGTGATCATCCCAAACCATTAAATCTTCATTTATTTCTAGCTCCATTGGTGTGATAGAATGGCTTCATCACTAATACAATGGTATGAATTTATTTCCTTTTTCAAAATTATGCTTTCTAAGGCATGTAGGCCATTTTCCCACCCTTTGGCAACAGTGGATGCTGAGAATCCTTATTGCATGGGGCTTGTAAAGTTGGAGTAAGAGCAACTGTATCAACATGCCCAAACAAATGGTTGACATATACCATCAAATAGGATACCTAATACTTTTGTTCTTCCTTAGTGTTTTCATCCTTTTTCATTATTTTAACGATGGTAGATACGACCATGTGCAATCACTATTGTTCTCCTTCTCTAGTTTGAACACAAAGGTTTACCTACCTTATTTGGTAGTCTTCAAACAACATGTTTGACTCAAACTTATCTACTATGCGAACAACTATTTGTGCCATTCTATT
Source organism: Sequoiadendron giganteum (assembly GCA_007115665.2). NCBI lineage: Eukaryota > Viridiplantae > Streptophyta > Pinopsida > Cupressales > Cupressaceae > Sequoiadendron > Sequoiadendron giganteum. The sequence continues at coordinate 140,375,286 of CM021109.1, read as the reverse complement.
CCCTTGCTCATCCATGGTAATAGTAGACAACCTCCTAGATCTTTTTCTTTTCTTTGTTGATGTTTGGAAAGCCTTAACGAGAATAATTAAGTTCTCTTCTTCTTCTTGGACATAAGTCCTCTTCCTCTTTTGAATGGTACGGTTTAACCATATAGGCATGTTAGAAGAGAATTCATTCTAGGGAGAGGGAATGACCTTTGTATCATGTGAGGCCTGAGAGTGTTCATGCTCCATATCAAGTGCCTCCTTTTATTTTCCCACCTCTTCTCTTCCAATTTATTCTTTATTCTAAACTTCCTCTTCTTGTTCTATCTCCTCCAATTTATTCTCCCACCACCTCTTCATTCTGAATTTCTTCCTTTGCAACTTGTTCGCTACTTGTAGCTCTTCTTTCTCTAGAGGAGGAGAAGGAAGTGGAGGTGAGGGAGGAGGAGGAGGAATTGGAGAAGTAGGAATGTGAGGAGGAGAATGTGGTGGAGATGATGGAGGAGGGCTTGGAGGAGGAGATGAAGGAGAAGATGGAAGAGGGGATTCATGTGGAGGAGAATATGAAGGAGTGGGTGAGCTAGTCCCAGGTACATATGTGGCTTGAGGCACACTCCTAGTTCTCTTTCTCCTTTTCAAAGGAATCTCTATCTCTTTCTCTTATTAGGTTGATTCTATTACTATTTTCTCCTTTTCTTTCCTCTTTCTTGATCCAACTACTGAAGATGATGGTCCTTCCTTCTTAATGAAAGTAGTAGATGGGCCTTTGACTATTTTGGAACTTTTTGGCTGATATTATGATTTTGGTTTCCATCAATGGGAAAAGGAGATGCCAACCTTACTTTTGAGAAATCCTTAACACTTGCTACCATCATCTCCATATTGTCATCCTCTGCAATTAAGAAATATATGTTGTAGATTTGATAATTGAAAATTCCTTAACCATAGTAAATAGGGTCTAGAACTTTCCCATTGTATTTTAAGTCTTTTGGAACTTTGGACACATTGCAAGGCTTCATCATTTCTACTGTTAATCTGCAGTAGTCTTTCATCCTCAATTCAAACTCATCTTCACAATTAGCCCAATGATCTTTGAGAGGAGGTTCATGCTTGAAGAATGAGCCTATAACTCTACTAATCTTTCTAATAGGATTATATTTGGCTATTGGGTCATTATATAGATCCATTGTGTACATAGCCAACTCCACTTTTGCAGTCTTGGCATTTTGCATATTGGCACAAGAGTATACACCCACATTTACTAGGAAAGAGTATCCTAAGTTGTGTTTGTAACAATTAATTTGTGAATCTCAGTCACCTTTCTAAATTATTCCAACACGATTATTCTATCAGTGGGGTACCTTGGTAGCTTGAGGGGAGCCTTGTAGAAACCTACCACTCTGACATATGAGTAGGTCTTGAACCTGATATACCAATTCCCTTAATTTTTGAACTCTACCATTGCTTCTAATGAGATCATCTTAGCAAAACCATTCTTCAACCCTCTAATGATAGCATAAATGAAATAATCAATTACAACATAATAATTTTTGTTGCTAGAACTTAACTCCAACTATGGGTAATGCTCATATACTTTGACTTATCCCAATTGAAGGGACCCTATCCTTGTAAGCCTAGGGAAGGTTGCTTAATAAGCCAACATGTATATACGATAGGAAGTCATGTAGAATTTTCTACTGTGTATCAAATATTTGAGTTACTCATGAAGAGTGTTTCTGATTATTGTGGCACAATCAACCTTCATGTCTTCTATGATGGTCAAAATGAAGTAGCACATCCATGGGTAGAAGTCCCTGACATTTGGATAACCATAAAATCTACTAAGGATTTTTATTTGATCCTTAATGTCTTCTTGAAATTTACTCCTCTATTACAAATTTTCCATTTTGAGGGCCAACTTCCATGGGTTTAGTAACATTTGATTGTTGACAACATTGAGACAAGTTGCATCATTTTGTTCAAAATAATCCATTACTTTCTTCATATCAATGGTATTATACTTGGAGAATATAGGGATCCTGAACACCTTTTAGGCCATGTCTAGTATTATATCAAGGACTACCTCTCCAAATGATCCTATTATTTTCTTTTCTTATGGTCATAGTATTGAGACTGCATTGAAACTAGGAAGTCATTTGCCTCCATGAACCTAGAATTAGCCATAGAGGTGGCTTTGATTGACCTTTCTTCTTCATTGTAAATTATCTTATGAAACTCATCCATATCTATATATCCTATATTAGTGAGCACATGTCAATACTAGCTCAAGAGACTACACTTGAACTAGGAAGGCAGTTGCCTCCATAAACCTAGAATTAGCCAGACAGGTGGCTTTGATTGACCTTTATTCTCCATTGTAAATTATCCTATGGAACTCATCCATATCTATATGTCCTAGATTAGTTTCCTTGATGTTTGAGTAGGGAGAATATATCTTTGATGTAGGGTGGTACCCTTTGTATTGGTACTTCATTTTGACACCTTCCTTTGACATGTTACCTATACATGAAAACATTATCCATCAAAACATTGAAGTAAATAATTGAAAAGAGTGAATCAAAACCGCTTATTGGGATCCAAAGATAAGCCACTTTAAGTTGCACTACGATGAAAGGCCTTTAAATATTTAGCTAACCAAAATTTTAGTTTTTTGAGTGTCAGACCTCAATTATACCTATTTTCACTTACGAAAAGTTTTAAGCATCCTAAACAAACTTACCTTGAGCATCAATTTTGTAAAAGGTATATTCATTGTTTTGAATCATTAGGTTTTGGGGTTCGAGAATCTATCTTATTCCTTATTTTCTATCATACCATAACTATTAGAATAAATACTTGCTAGTTGATATCTGACAATTATTTCAACAAAGTAAAATAGATTCTTTTTGGGGATTAGAACTCATGGGTAACACTCTTTTCTTATTCCTTTGAAAATTTAATGTTTAAATCATACACCTAATTACTAATGCTCAATAATTATTTGAGCAATGTAAAAAGGAATTCCCATCGGGAGTTGAGTGTTGTCGGGAACATCACTTAATATTTAAGGATTTATTTATGTATTTATCATTTTTCTCTAGGGATCAAAGGTTGGAAATAATACTTGATGTTCTTTTGAATCTTATTTTTGTGTTAGGAAAGATATACTTTCGATTTTTGACAATAGGGAAAGGATCTGCAAAAAGCATAAAGACCCGCAGACTTCAAAATTCAAGCCTTCAAGTTAAATCCTACTTAAAGTTAAAGATAAATGTGGGTGATCCCACAATACCAGTTTATAATTTTTGGCCAAACTAGATATTTAACTGATTTTTTTAAACTAAATCTTCACTTTCAAGCACCTATAGCAGCTAAACCATGAGGAATTTGAAGATGATGCAAACTAGTGATTTGTGACATTTTGTCTGTAGATTCTAAATATATATTTTTTAGAAATTTTTGGAATCAGATTGCATCTTCTTTTTCCATCTCCTTCAAAAACTAGTTTTTAATAGTAAACACCATTTTTAAAGAGTGACGTTATTGGCTGACACATAACATTTTTTCTATGAAGGATAAAATTATAATTTTTTCGAATTTAGATTCATAACTATGATATCTAGTGCATGGAATTGGTTTCATAGCACTTCATTGAATATATTTTTTCTTAATTAAGTTTCAAAGTCAAACTAGTTATAATTTAGACATGATGATTGGCTAAAACATAACTTTCTTGTATGTATCGAAATTCAATTTTATTATTATTATTGGATCAAGGACATCAATATCTAGTGCATAGATATTTTTTAGATATTTTTTGATAATCTACTATTTTTCCACATGTGAAGAATAGAGAGCTTGATTTTCGGTGAAAAACCTACATTCACAAGAAATACAAAATAAATATAATAATCAAATTAAATTTATTTAAAATTATAATGTTTGGGAAGCTTATAATAAGGACTACATACTTACAAAAACTAAATTTTAAATGAATTAATTTGATCCCCCAAAAGGTAAATTAAAAGTGGTTTTTTATCAGTATTTTGATAGGTGTAAAGGAGACTCTATTATAGGTATGGTTTAAAACTAGCAAGGTTCTATCCAAGGGGGTTTGATCTAAGGTGGTTTGATCAAACCCTCTTCAATTAGAATCCTCTAAATGGAACTTTCCAAGGCTTAAATCATTATATTTTCTAAAAATATGTGATTTCAGAAAAATCAGGATCTCCCAGAAAGTGTAAACCACTATTGTGGGATCACCCATGTTAAAGGATATCCCTAACATTTGACATCTGAAATTGTTCATTCTGATCTTTTAAAGATATTCTTGATTGGACATCGAGTGGCAGGTATATGGATTGGGGTTTATTGAATGATCCTCTAATACGTATTTTTGATGTCTGAAATTCAAAATCTAAGCCAAAATATAAAAATCCTAAGGCCAAAAGGAATTAATTGGGAACATGTCATCCATCTTTCAAAAACAAGGTTGGAAAAGGTAACTTAAGACTCGATGCGATGATGTCATACACATCATTGATCAAAGCACTTGGGGGAAACATGATTTGACTGGTTGAACAAAAAAAGTGCAACAAACCCAAAAAAGAAAATAAAGCAAAAAAATGAAAAGTGGCGAAACAAAAATAAAGAATAAAATAAAGACTACTACCCAGTCAAATTGACCTAACAAAAAAAAAAGCACAATAACAAAGAGAAAGCCATCAACTTTTGAGCCTACTTGGAAACACTCAAAGGAAGCAAAGAGTGGGGAAAAAGAATGTGTGGTGATGAGGAAATGTGCACGAAGACCACTAAAGCACATTAGGCACAAATAAGGAGACAACGTCAACACAATGCCACACACAAAAAAAGTGCAAGCAATGTAGATTGAAATCACAAGGGAGGTTTTGGGGAATTCATAGAGCTCATGAAATCATAAACTTGACAATACATAAATGAAAACCAAATCATTCATTCTACCCTTTTAAACCCACTTACCATGATGCATTAATGCTCATTAAATGTGCAACTATGCAATTGAATGTGTTGATAGGTGAGAAAAATGAGATGACAAGACATTTCTTCCATCTAGCTTTAGGAGTCAAAAATGTTGCAAGACAAGCATGTCAACTATGAGAATGCCAATGATTGAAAATATGAAACATATAATTATGGAACAAACAAATGTCGAGGATTGGGCATGACAAAGATGACATGCCAATATTGGAAACCCCAAAACTTCAAAAAGCAAAAACAAAGGGGAAGAAAGAGAAGGGAAAGGAAGAAATAAAGGGAAACAAAGGGAAGAAAAGGAAGAGGGAAAACAAAGAGAAGAAGGAGAAATAAGGAAATAGGGTCCCCATTTTATTTCCAAATAAAATGGGGTGTGGGTGCAAGTCACAAAAAATAGAAACCAAACAAAGAAAAATGATAGAAGCATTTATTTATTAAAAACCTCTTAAAAACCTAAACTTGACAGATATAAAAACTTATTTTAAGGAAAGGAAGTCAATATTGGTCTAGGTACAAACCAACTTGTCCCTTTCAAAAGATACTTAAATCTCATTGTGTGTGCAAATGATTTATTCCTTTAAAGTTAGATCTTAGGTAATATGGAATGATCCCCAAGGAAAGTCTAAATAGTTTGACTATATCTTTCCCCCAACTTTGAGCCTTATTAGCATATATATATATTATGGAGGCCTAGTTGGTGTGGCCTAGGTATAGCTCTGCTGCTAGCCAAGTGCCCATATCCCCCAAAAAAGATACATATGATTCCCTCGAACATGGCTCTACTGTCATCCAAATGTTCATGGCCTCTATAGAGATTACTCAAATCACCTAATTAATTGAGAATCTTGACAATATTTTCTTCATTTTTATTTATTTATTTATTTTTATTTCTAAATTTTCACTTGATCTTGGGTTGGGAATCACAATGGTCAATGAGAAAGATAATATTCTTTAGATTTTACTTGACCCAAAAGGCCATTACCAATTATCCTTTGTCCAATTTTTGTTCCTTTTAAGATTCATAAATATTAATATTCATAGTGGTCCAATTCAAAGATTCCTTGGCTACATACACTTGAACCTCTAAGACTTTCAATCATAAGAAAATATTAGTAAATGTTGGGTTTGGATAGATGGGAAGTTTGATAAGGAAATATTAAGAGAATTTTCTTGTAGTTGATTTGAAGACCTTAGCTACCAAGTGAACACTTGGGAAGAAGATTTTGTTAGCGTTTAGGTAGATTGGTGCAATAAACATGAACAATTATATGTAGATTAAATAACCTAGAAATAATAATGAAGAATAACACAAAAGAGATCAACAATTTTTTTTACCATGGTTCACCCAGTATGGGCTACATCCACAAAAATTCAGCCACCCAATGATTTTATTATCTAGTACAAAACAAATTACAATCTTGTGAATCAAACCCACCACAACTTATATCCAAACTGCTTATAACAAGCCTCAAACCCCTCAATACGTTATGAGTGTACAATATTTTCATGATCAGTCATCACATACCAATAGACTCACACAAATCCCACAAGAAAAAAACAAGAAAAAATAAGAAAACAAAATGACACAAGAAAACAAGGGAAGAACACAACAACAACAAGAAAAGGGCAAGAAAGAAAAATCACAGAAGAACCTAATCTAAAATATATACAAGAGATGGGACAAAAATCCTCTAGGACCAAAAATAATGTTTTAGGTACTACCCATTGATAGGAAATAGGTAGGCTCTCCATTCATAGTTCTGATCCTAAATGTATTTTCCTCTAGAAGGTCTCATATATTTGATATGGGCCCAACCAGAGTTGGTCAAACTTTGAATGGATCCCTTTATTTTCTTTTGTGTTATCCCAAAGTAGAATAAGGTCTGAGATCCTAAAGGACTTGAATTTAGCACTTTTATCAAACCATATTTTGAAAAAAACCTAATGTTTGGAAACATACTCTAAGGAAGTATTTCTTATTTCTTCCAGATCTAGTAAATTCATTAGCCTTACTTGGACCTTGTCTATTTCTAGATATCCTTATGAGAATTTCAAGGTAGGGATCTTGATGTTCATGAGGAATATAGGTTCTAGACCATACACTAATTGGTAAGGGGATGTTCACAAAGAATTCTTGACCCTAGTCCTATCTGCCCAAAGAGAAAACTTAATGTGTGAATGCCATTGCTTAGGGTTTTTATGAAAACATTTCCTAATAAATCCAATCAAATTCTTGTTGGTGGACTCTATTGCTCCATTAATTTTAGTTTGAAGAAAATTAAATTATCACCTTATGTTTGAAATTCCATTGTAATAGTTGAGTAGACGAAAAAGAAGGGCCATTGTCACATACCGAAGTGAATGACATCCCAAACTTGGTCATGATGTGATCTTCTAAGAATTTGATCATTGCTTCTGTTGTGCTTTTCCTATATGCTATTGCTTTTGACCATATCGTGCACTAATTGGTTTCCACCAAAATGAACCCGTGTTTTGTAGAAGAGCGAGCTTTAATCATTCCTATGAAGTCTAGACCCCATTGGGTGAAAGGGCATACCTCATGTAAAAGGTTACAGAGGCATCGGAACATTCATTTATTAATTAGCACCAAATTGACATATTTGGAATGTTTTCACATGTTTATAGGAATCTTTAAACAATGTGGGATAATAGTATCCCACTCTCAATATTTGATGAGCCATTGATTCTTCTAAACCATGCCTTGTACCAAAATTATCGTGAAATTCCATTAAGACTGAGACAATATCATTTTAATTTAGGAACCTTAAATATAATCCTTCATAATTTATTTAGTATAGTGTTCCAACTTTTATCATTAAAATTTTTCTCTTTATCCTCAAGGCTCTTCTTTGGGTTGCATTTAAATTGTCGAGGCACCTATTTTATAACAAATAGTAGACTATTTTTGTATACTATGTTTCTGATGCAATATCTTCTTGATTGTATTGTTGGCATACAAGTTGTCCATGAACTCCTACTAAAGTGTTTGAAAGCCCTTGGATTCTCACCAAATTCATAGGTTGCATTTCCATGCCAAATTCTTGAAGAATAGCTATACATTTTCCTCTTCTCTCTCCCAATTCATTCTGCATCAACATAGATTTGACTGATGTATTAGGGACTATTGAAATTGTATTGTGTAGACATCTAAAACTGTCCTGATGATATCACATACTCGATTTCTCATACTAACACCATTCCTAGTCCATTTCACCTGATTCATCTATTTAATTAAGTAATGCCAATTATTTAGTTAAATTCATATTTTCTCCTATTAATTAGATAAATCAATTTTATTTAGTTAATTCACTTTTCTCCATATTAATTCCATTTTAATTTGATTAAGTAATGAAAATTATTTAATTAAGTTTCATAATCATACTTTTATTAAATAATTCATGATTATTTTATTAATGCCTTTTTCTCATTTACTTGCATGATTAAATAATTTTAATTAATTGTTTAATTAGCTAATTTCTTTCTAAATCCTCAAAATTTTCCCACTTGCACAATGAATATTCCCTTTTTGAGCTCAAAATATTCCCTTTTTGAGTTCAAATATTTCCCCCAAAATGAAAATATCTCCAACATCTCTCCAACATAATTCCTAAAAATTAGGGAATTGGTTAAGTCTCTCATGGATTTGAGACCATTGATCTAACCCTTGATCCATGCTTCATGGTTTGTCAACCGTTTGATTCATCCTTGATGCATGTAAATTCCTCTCATTTGACTTCATCCATTGATTAGCCTTTCTGATCCTCACATTGATCTTGATTTTAAAATTCTATAAATAGTAAGCATTTTTCCATAATAAATCATCCACAGGCTTTGAGTAAACTTACTCTTTTGAATTGATTGCCCAATTTGATTGATTTGAGAGAAATTGTGAGTCATTTGAGTTTATTTATTCATCGATTTCTTTGCATAACAATGGATTTTATTTGAATTGAAGCACTCCACATCCAATTTGGGCATAATCCCATGATGGGATTGAGGTTTGCATCTATTAGTTAGAATTTCATTTAAATTACTTTATTCTTTCGTGCTTTTGAATTCCAATTGAGTCTTGTGAACAATTTCATTGGATTGTGTAGTTAATTGATCTTAGCTATTTTAGTTCACTTGATGTCATTTGATCAATCAATTTTATACATTCACATAATGGCACGCCCGGTGGGAACCCATGTCACTAGTTAACAATTTTATTTGAGTTTTCTCAGAATTTTTAGGAACATGAGGCAAAGCGACACATTTTCTAATTGTGACACATACATAGGTCAAAGGTTGACACAGTTGAAAATTGCAACATAATTGCTAATTTCATATTTCTGTTTGTGGAGTGACATAGTTGCATTCTGGCAACATAGTTGTATTTTACCAGAGTGACACATCTATAAATAGTGATGTATTTGTAGAGGGGTAAAGCTACACACTTTTATGATAGTCCAAAATAGTTGCATTGATAGTCTGACGCATTTACAGGTAAAACAAATGGTCAAATTTTATGGTTTTCATCCAAATTTCAACTTGATTCTACATCTAACCCTAATTTGTTTTCTATTTTCAATTTCAAGTTAAGACTAACATTTTGCAGAAACTAGGTGATGTATCAAGCATGAAGAAAAGTGTTTATTAACACTAGATCATGAAGTATCCATCAAATTCCAAAGTGTTTATCAACACTTCTGTGAAGGATAACCTAAGAGATTCTTATTTTCATGCTTTAGATTAGAATCTCACATTTAAATTTGGTGTTTAAGAATTGGAAAAAAAAACTTTAATTTGTCAATTTGGTGTATAAAATTGAACCACACAACCTCATATTTGTTTGGGTTTAAAAAGAACTTACAAATCTCACACTTCAATTGGTTCTTTAATAATTTATTCACATTTATCTTTGGTGCACCTAAAAAGAACAAGAGTGTGTGATTTTTTCCTGTGTTTGGTAGACTAGCAAGTGCGTATTCTCTCCCCTTGTGCTTCATGTGATCTTGGGTTAAGAGAAGCACTTCTAGTTTGCACTATATGTTCATTGTAAACCCTATAAGGTTGTTGCTACGTATCCTATCCCCTTGTGCTTCATGCGATCTTGGGTGAAGAGAAACAGTAACACCTTCATTTTTTTCTTTTAAGTAGGAGGCCTTCCTTGAGATACATCTCACAATGGAGAACTCAAGGAAACCTCAAGGGAGTTTTAGGGTGCACTATATAAATTGGCTGAGAACGAAAGCTGTAGGTCAAACCTTGTATGTAACACTCTAGACTTGCATGGGTTTCCCAATGTGATGTCTGCTAGGTTGGTGGTGTTCACCAATTCAACCCACTAAAAACCTATTTGTTTTAGAGGCCTAAGACCATCGAATGTCTTATTAAGGAGGTGTAATGGAATAACATCATTCCATGAAGTTACTCACCATGTACTAATCATAGTTAAAGTGAAAAACACCTTGTAAGGAAATTTTCCTTTCAAGGTAAGAGGTGTATCATGTACATGTGCATACTCTAGTTACTCATTCTATGGGCAATATTTTATCATGTGGGCCCAACTTAAGAAGACAAACCTACTTGACTAAATAGGATTGTGCTTGCTTTTTGTTTTATCGATCTATTGCTAGTGAGCTTTGTGGAATAAAGCTTACACAATATCTCCCATTACCTATTGAGTCAGTTGAACACATTGATTGATCATCAAAACACTCAAAAAAAATTAAACATGGTTATGACAAGATTTCAAACCATTTTTGTTAGAGTAAAGGTTTTAACTTAATTATGTTGATTAAGTTACCTTTATTCCCTTCTTAAGATTTCACGCTAGTTTGCATAAAGTGACATTTAATAATTATATTAATTATTAAATGTTTTCCTATTAGGGTTTGCATGATCTCCTTTTTATAAGGATTGATCCCATTGTATTTCATATCAATTTATTCTCTCATTCTCTCTGATATATACATTTTCAGTTTTCAGAGAACCCTTGCTTGTTTGTCTCCATCTCTTCTTTTGTGACAGGTTATTTGCATGCAGGTGATCTTTGAGGTTTTATGAAGTTGTATTTTCTCAACTTCTACATGGTATCAGAGTTCTAGACTTGCTACTTCTTGTTCTTGTTTTGAAGATTTTTGGAGCTTCAAGGGTTTGGGGTTTATTTTTTTGATCTAGGGCATACCTGCAATTTGAAAGCATTTTGAGCTCAAATGGACCTTGCAATTGCGTCCGCAGTGGTCCAAAACCCCTAAATCAACTGTTCATTCATCCATTTTGGACAAAGTTGAATTTTGGGGCAAATTTTTTTTGTTGGTACAACCGTACGGCTGTCGTCTGCACGTGGATCAGAGAAAAATTTTTGGTCAAAAATAAAAATAAAAATTCTGCATTATTTTTTTTTTCGCAGTTTTTATTGTCAAAAGTTTGATTTTTTAATTAAAAAAATCAAAAAAAGAAAATAAAAAAAAAGGCAAATTAAAAAAGCCTTTTTAAGGCATGCGTAGGCTTGCGGGTCCGCTTGCAGGTGCAGGGACGGTACCAAGGGTACCGCCGCCTGTTATTATGGTAGGCGGTGTCCCCTTGGGTACTGCCCCCTACAACATGGGGTACCTGCCACATTGGGGTTCTGCACGCTTGTTTTTTTTTAGTTTTTTGAATAAAAAACAATGTTTTGTTTTTTCTGGTTTTTTTAAAAAAAATCAATTTTTTTTTAATAAAAAAATAATTTTTCATAAAATAAGCCCTATTATGCTTTTGCGGTGACGGCTGTTTGTCCATCAAATTTAAGTCAGTATTTTTGTTGCGACGGCCATATGACTGTCAAATTTAATCCAGCGTTGGCTTTTTTCAACTTTGGACCTGTTTTCTTCTAGAGGCCGTAACTTGGGCATACGATATCATTTTTTGGCAAACAAGATATCGTCGGAAAGCTGGTTTTCTCAACTTTCTAGTGGTATGGGTCTCATCACTTCATTTTTTTGTTGGTGCATTCTACAGTTAAGTTTTTGGCTGTCCTTCATGTATTTCGAGTTTTGTCCTTTTTGGGCATTTTGAGCATCATTTGTAAGCAATTTCTTTTATGTAAACACACTGAGATAAAGTGCCACACTATTGTACATGTATTTTGGGGATTTTGCACATAAGGTTGTGCCATATTTTGTACTCACACTATTTCATAAAGTGCCATGGGGGGTTGTGTAGTTTTCCTTTGTTTGCCATCACACCTTTGTCTGGTGAGTGTCCCTCCACGACGACAGTGAATCCATATGATTCTAGCCTCATGCATGTGTGCTTTGTTTTGCACACCACTTTTTCAGTTGCAGGTGCTTTCTTGTGCACTTTTAGATGTTGTATCTTCTTCTTCATGCACTATAGAATGTTTCACATCATTTCAGTGGATCTGTCAGGCTCTCCTAGTTCAACATTATGGGGGGGTATTATACTGTTCGTGCTAATTCTTCCTTGGTTTTTCCTTGGAAGGGATCTTCCATTCTCAGTTGATCAGTGTTTTTTAGACTATTGGTACTTGTGCCATCTGTATCTTCGTTCCAGGTGTTTGCCTTTGTTTGCCATCTAATTCGAGTAGTGTCATATGGGCCACTCATGCAGATTGTTGTCTTCTTGATCCTGATCATCCTATCTTCAGCGGAGGTTCTTCAGCACCATAGCAGTCATCTTTCAATAGTTGTTTGCAACTTCTTCTGCTTCAGTGATGTTCTTCTTGGCTTTCTGCATCTCTTTTTGGAGTAGAGTTTTTCCCATGTGGTTTTCTCTATTTCTCCATTTTACAGAGATTTGGTTGTATTTGGGTACCTGATTTGGCCTAGTTGTCGAGACCCATGTTTTGCTTCTTGCATTGTAGTTACCTTTGCTTTCTTGCATTGTAGAGTAAATGTTTTAACTTAATTATGTTAATCAAAGTAAACCTAGGGAACTATAATTTACCATTTGGTTTTCATAATATTGAGATTTTTCGGAAAACAATTTGCTTTATTGTAGACATCTTAGCGCTAGACAACTCATAATCAAGATCTTTATGTGGTAAAAAGAATTCATTCTTAAATTAAATTTTAAGAATTGAACTTAAAAGCAACATTCAAAACCAATTGTGTTACTTGATTCAAAACAAACAAAGAAGAAAATTTATGCTCAATATTGTTTTTATCAAAATAATTTTTGAGTTATCATTAGACAAAAACATTATTCTCCATCAAAAATTGAAACATTATACAAGGTTCTTTATTTAAATCACTTGGAAATTGTCAAACATCATCTTAGGTTGTCATTTGGAACAAGGATATCATATTCATTCAAAATTTAACATCAACCATCCAATAAAACATCACAACATCTCATATCAAATCAAATGAATTTAAATATTTGGACATAAATCACTTAGGTTTGAAACCTTTATCAAATCAACTATGTAGTGCCTCTCATGTTGCTGTTCCATTTATGATACTTTTATTTTTGTGTGTGGTTTGATACTGTTTGGTTACTGGTTATGTTTTGATGCGTACTTGGGACTATGATTGGCATCTATTTCACCATGTTGTTTGGTTGCTTGACAGTTCTGCTCCTTTTGCTTATGTTATGTGGACTCATGTGTCTGATGATTATGCTTATGCTATTGATACTGATTGCTTAATGATGATGTTGTTTAGATTATGGTTATTGTTTGTGATTCGGGTGAGAGGGACGGTGTTGCATCGCTCATCTGTGAGCGCCCTACCTCGCTGTAATTCTCTCTCACTGGGTATTTGATTACGAGTGTACATACATATGCTATTTCAACACTTGGTTTTATGCAGGACTGCAGGTACTGGACGCCGACTCCACTTGCATTGTCGATTCTGAGTGCGCCCTACATACCCAATGGTTATGATGTGGTTAGGGAGTTGACTAGAAAGTATCCCCATCTGTGTCCGTTGTTTCGTCATTGTTTGACGATGTTGTCTGTTCGTACCTCGTTCTTGTGGGTATCATTTTATTTTGAGTTATTTATTTCCATTGTTTTATTAATGATTGTTTAATGGTTTGAATATAGCTATTATGTTATAGTTAAGTAATTGTTTTAGTTAAATGACATTCTTTGAAGAGGTTAGTTTCTATAATTGAACTGTATTTGATGGGAATATCATTAATTCATCAAGAAACTAAATTAGCTAGATATTATAATTAATGCTATTTATTTTTGAAAGGGATGTTAATTATTTTATTAACATTACATGTTTTAAATTAATTATGAGAATATCATTTAATTTAAATATATGTAAATTAATAAGTTGTTTTAATGAAATATTAAATTAAAACATTAAAAAGTATTATTATGGTGATTAATTATAATGTTGAGTATTTAATTTAATATTAATTGTAAATTTAAATGTTTTGTAGGTTTAAATGTAAATTAGATTATTTTGTTAATATTAAATCTAGCAATTGGTGCTTGGATAATATTTATTGTCATAATGATCATTGTAATTTAGCAAGTAATAATATTGATTATTTATTGACAGTGAGTTTAAAGTGGAATTTGGGTGAAAATGCCTAATTTGAAAATGGGGAAAAATAAATAAACTACAAGTGGCTATTTTCATGTGGAGTGATTTTTGGAAATCAGTGGCAACATTTTGATTTTTGCTTTTTCTAGATTTTATATCCATTTGGGGGTTTTTCGAAAAGAAGGGAAGCAAATTCTCTCTGCAATATTTTTTGTCTTTGGAAAATGTAACTCTGTTAAAAATAATAATAATAGTTTTTGCTCTGGAAAATTGGGTTCTCAAAAATTGGATCTGTTAGCTATGGATTTCGTAAATTTGTGGAAGAACAAAGTTGGCCTAGAAGCGTTCGATTTAGCACATCGTCTTAGATGATTTAACATACGAAGGACTCCAATTAACATCGAAATTTTTTTATTATCCTCTGCTTCAGTTAAAAGAGAAATATATTTATGTGATTGTATTATTTGCTTTCCGAAAATCTTGTGTTGAGTATGTCAATTCTCTCTGTGAGTTATGTTCATTTGAAACATCTTTATAGTGGCTCTTCCTGTCTATTTGATTTTGATTGCCATGCGCATTCTATTCTTCTTTTCTCCATCATCTATTTTGACCCTCTTCTCATCTGTTGCACTGTTGCATTTAATTTTTATCTACCGTTTGAATTCACTGGCAAAGTGTCTGTAAGATAGTCGTATTCTTTCAAGCTCACCTTTGTCAAAATCTGCTTTGTTTATTGGTACGCCTGGTTTTCTTTTTTTATCATATAAAGTAGCTGAGCCTCTATTCTATGCTATCATGGCGATCTACAACATGTTTGCTGCAATTTATTTTTCCAACGCCTTGCCTCTTAGTTTTCTTGGTATGGAAGATTTCTTTTGGCCAATGGTTGGGGCTGATTTCCCTTTGTTTTGTTTTGCTTGTGGCCCATGCATTCTATGTTAAGCGACGTCTTGAGATATTTTCCCCATTCGCATCCCTTGTCATGGCTGAACTACATTGGGCAGCGATGGGTAGACACCATGAACCCCGTCCTCATGGTAAGGATTCCTTATGCCGCTCCTTGAAGCACCACACGTCGTTCTTGTGTGCACCCATCGCCATATACTTAGTACCTAGTGCTTAGGTCAATGTTGTACCTTCGTTCATTCGCTGTTTATCTTTATATATATGTGAGTGTGTGTGTTCCTATATGCTCTGTGTGCTGTGTAATAACAACAGGCATCTACTATGTGTTATTCCGGTTGGGAAAAGCTCACTGTGTAAATATATATATGGATAGATGTATTTATAATTATGTGTATGGGTACTTTAGTAGCACTTGTATATTAAAACAAAAAAACAAAACAGACTAGCAATCAATTATTGTTAGTATTGTTTCGATTTTATAAATCCCAATGTTATTGTAAATATTTATATGTTTATACTTGTGATTTGATAAAATGTTTTCTTTTGATAGATTTAAAATTTAAGAGTAAATTGTTGTGAACTGAAACTTAGAGATTAAAATCAATAGGATAAAATCAATAATTATGATCATGTGTTGATAATTAAATAAAAGTGATTTTTTATAGCAATGACAATGTGTAGGGTGTAATTGGAGAGTTAAACAAAATACTAAATGTTGTAATTATGGGATAGTCATTTTGTAATCGAAATGATCATTTAGAAGAATTTCAAATGGATAATAATAATGGAAATATTTTAATATACTTGCATTCGTTCAAGTGTTAGAAGTGTAACTTAAGTGCTAGTTATATGAATGGCATAATTTTATTTATGTATTAGAATTAGTTGTTAAACTTTGTCAATATCCAAATTAGAAAATGTATTCCTTTTAATGCATTTAATTGATGGGTGTGATTGCCCTTTGGTCCTTGATTTATCTTGCAAAAGTGTTTTATGATGTCAATTTTATGTCTTGGGTTAGTTTACCTTCTTTTGACCTTGTGTCACGAGAACCCATGTGTTATCTTCATCCTTGGGTAGATGTTTATTTACTTCCAGAGGCTAGGGGAAATTGTGTGTTTGGGAATTTTGTTGTTGTATTTTATCTGTTGATCTTGAAGTTGTGTGCGTGGGTGGTACCTCCTTGCTTCTTGGTTTAATGACGTGTTATGTATTTGTGAGATGGTCCATGCCTCGTGTGTTGTGTATAATGACCACCCTTGATGTTTATGTGTTATGAGGTACAACCCTTTGCTTGATTTTGGTTTTGGGTAACCGTAGGGAGAGTGGCTCTTCATGGGGGATGACGCACAAAGAGGTTGTCAGGATAACCCATGGAAGAGTTTCCTTAATAAGTGATAGCCTAACTAAAGAACTAGTGGGTTGGGATAGTCATAACTCATAACAAGACTAATTATGTGCCTCACCCATGCTGTTAGTGCTCTCAAAGGCTAAGGATGGGATGGGAAGATCTGGTTGGTAAGGTCACTGCCTTGTCTGCACAAAAGGTAAGTGGCTCTGCATGAGTCACCCTATGGGGCAGTGCCTTGAGATAGGCTATCAGGATAACCATAGATGGAGGTGGCTCCTAGGATAGGTAGTTTGGATAATCCATGTAAGGCCATGTGATGACACTCTCCTATTGTACCCATTTGTCTCCCCTTATTTTGGTTGCCTCTAGGAGTATTGTTGATGCCTTTGTTTTATGTGGCTATCTGTTGGGTTGTGTTATCCTTGTCTGTTTTGACCTTGTTGGATGTGGGTCCTTTCTTGTAAACTCCTTGCACGGGGGGTGGGCATTGGGGTCCACAAGGTTGGGTGGAACATGATACACACCCATTGGGTTCCCAGGTTGTGATCGTGATGCAGAAACAGATGTAGGGATCTCAGAGCTTCACATGGAGGAAGACTATACCATATTATGTATCCAATTCTTCATTGATGTATTACTTTGATTTTTGATGTACACTTCCCAATTGGTATAAGTGAAGCAACTTTGTAATGTATTATTGGATCCTTGATGTGTTGTATTTGTGGAAATATGCTCCACAAATGTAATATTGAACTTGAAAGTTTGTATAGCAATAAAATGATATTCATGTATTTCTTCATCTATTTTAATCATGGATGGCTGCATGTTATGTTTATGTCGTTCTGTGTTTATACGCTTCCATTATTTATTTAAATTGGTTTTTTATTAATGATGTTGTTGGTTGGGTTCATTTTCGAGTAACACAACCATGTAACCCCATGGGACTAGGTTGGTATCATATGTAATTATCATAATGTTGATTACTTATCTAATTATGGTTAGTGTAATTGTTGTGTCTTTCAAATAAATTTTGTTCCATTAATTGTTAGTTGTTGTTTCCTATGGGGTTTGCATGGTGGGGCATTACAACTTGGTATTAGAGCCACGGTTAATAAGACTGGGTACTGTAGGTTAAGTGAGCCCATTATGTTAACCTTTTTGCATAACTTTTAACTTATGTACTTACCTCTTTTGTTGCGTAGAATCATGCCTAGGGTTCGGGGACATGGCTGTGGTTGTGGCTGTGATGGCGGTCGCAGAGCTGTCCGTCATAACTCACCGCCTCAAATTTCCCATGAATCTGAACAAGAGGAACACCAGGGTTCCTAGAACAACCCTTCAAGAAGAGGCTTGAACTCAGAGCAATTGGGTCAAGGTGGTGAGCAGTTACGATAGTTGTTGGAAGAGATCCTTGGCCATTTGGGTCCTAGATAGGAAGAGAAACGGGTGATCAGAGAGAGAGCGATCACCGAGGAGGAATAAAATACTGGCAGATCAGGATGCTGTGGTCATAGGTCATATGAGAGACCTTCTCAGGGCACGTCCTCCCACATTTGATGGCTTTGGTGGAGGATTAGAGGTAGAAACTTGGCTTATCGATCTAGATTGATGCATTTCTATGCATTCCTATGGCAACAATACTAGGGAAAGGTACACCATCATGCACCTCAGAGGATTTGCATCCACATGGTGGCATCTGGAAGAGAAAAAAATTACACCTTGACATTGGTTCAGTGACTTGGGAATTGTTTTTGGAATGGTTTAGGGCTCGTGTCTTATCTGATCACTAGAGGCAGTGCCGTGCAGATGAATTTCATGATTTGAGATAGATGGTAATGTCTATAGAGCAGTACAAGTGTCGCTTCCATGAGCTTAAGTAGTATGTCGAGATTGGTAATGATTAGGCTATTCTTGTACATCATTTTTTCAGGGGTCTGAATACCTGAATTAGTGGAGGAGTCCGAGTCTTGAGCTGAAGACTATGGAGGTAGCTATGGAAAAATCTCATTTTATGGAGGAAAATTTTACCATGGCATTAGGAGGCCACACCGAAGTTCAGATCGGTAGCACACTTGCTTCTAGTTTTGGTTCTCAAGGTGGGAAGTCTCAGGCTGTAGGCCCTTCTAGGGGTCAATCTGCGCCCGCTAAGGGTGGACAGCAAAAACAATAGTTCCAGTCAAAGAATAAGTCCTCTCATTCTCAGTAGGGTAGAAAATTTCAGTCAAGGAAGAACCGTAATTGGCAAAGAGCACAACGTAACCATTTTGAGCAGCCGACCCATTCTACATAGTCTGCACCCAGTCGGGGTAGCTATCAACAGTCTAATGCTTCACCGGGTGTCAAAGGCTTTGGCCGTGGTACATGTTGTTTTAGTTGTGGTCAGCAGGGACATATTGCTAGAAAGTGTCCATAGAGGAGCACTATAGGATTTAGTCAGAGGTCGGCGACGTTAGAGCCGACAGTTGGAGATGTTGGTAGGTCACATCGAGTTTTCACAGTGATTGACAACCACCAGGCTGATCACCAGGGTACTGTGGTGGAGGCATCAGGTGTGTTACAGGGCACTCATATTTCTATACTTTTTAGTTTTGGTGCATCAAATTCCTTTATTTCCCCTTCGGTAGTTAAGCATTGTAGACTGGTGGCCCGACAAAGCAAGGTGTTAAGTGGCGAGTTGAATTGGCCTATGAGGCGAAGGTGTCAGTAGAATCCCTGGCCTCGAGATGCAGGTTGGAAATTGGTTCAGTTGTGACTTTGGTGGATCTTCAAATTCTTCCCTTGGGTTCTTATGATGTTATTTTGGGGATGGATTGGCTAAGTGCTCATCGGGTGACAATTGACTGTTGTCATAAGTCTATATGTTGTCTTGATGATTCCAGAGGAGAGGTTGAAATTGTTGGCATACAAAAGCCTATCTCCTTGCAGATGATTTACGTAATGTAGTTGAAGAGGTGTTTCCGTCAAGGGTGTCAGTTGTTTGCAGCCTCGGTTAATGACCTGGATATGGAGGAGATTCAAGAAGTGACTTTAGATGATTATCCCCTCCTTAAGGATTTTTTTGATGTGTTTCTGAGCGAGATTCTGGGGATGCCACCTAAGTGTGACATCAACTTCAGAATTGATCTTGTCCTAGGAGCCAAGCCTATCTCTAAGGCTCCATATAGAATGAAAAATCAAGAGCTTTAGGAGCTCCATTTGTAGTTGGAATAATTTCTTGCAAAAGGGTTTTCCCATCCTAGTGTTTCCCCTTGGGGAGCACCAGTCATATTTGTGAAGAAGAAGGATGGTTCACTCTATCTGTGTATTGATTACAGACAACTGAACAAGGTGATAGTGAAGAATTGCTATCCTTTGCCAAGAATTGATGATCTATTTGACCAGATCAAGAGAGCAAAGGTATTCTCTAAAATTGACCTCAAGTCAGGATACCATCAGTTGTGGATTGCTGAGGAGGATATTCACAAAACTACATTTCACACTCGGTATAAACATTATGAATTCACTGTCATGCCATTTGGGTTGACAAATGCACCCTTAATTTTCATGAGCATAATGAATGGTATTTTCTGGACCTACTTGGATAGATTTGTTCTCATGTTCCTCAATGATATCCTAATCTACTCTAGAACTATGGAGGAGCATGAGGAACATTTAAAACTAGTGTTGCAGTGTTTGAGAGATAACTAGTTGTTTGCAAACCTGGCGAAGTGTGAGTTTTATAAGGTTGAAGTGAAATATTTGGGGCATGTCATATCAGGAGAAGGTATCATCGTGGATCCCTCAAAGATCCAAGCAATCATAGATTGGCCTGTACCCACAAATGTTCCAAAAATTTGCAGCTTTATGGGATTGGCAGGCTACTACTGACTGTTTCTGCAGGGATTCTCAAGGGTCGCACATCCCATCACCTCTCTTTAGAGGAAGGGGAAGAAGTATGATTGGTTAGAAAAGTATTAGTCATATTTTCAAACTCTTAAGGAGAAGCTGACCAATGCACCTATTCTTGCTATAACTGATATGACTCAGAACTTTTTGGTTTGCACAGATGCATCCTTGGAAGGGTTAGGGGTTGTTTTGATGCAAGAAGGCCAGGTGATAGCTTATGAGTCACGTAAGCTCAAGGAACATGAGCTAAATTACCCTATGCATGAATTGGAGTTGGTTGCCATTGTTCATGCTCTGGTAAGGTGGAGGCATTTCTTATTGGGGCATAGGTTTGAGCTGCACAATGATCATCACAACTTGCAATATATTTTCAAGCAGCCAAATATTAATGCCAGGTAGAGGAGATGGATGGAGTTCCTTTGTGAATATGATTTTGAGGTAAAACACATCTAGGGCAAGGAAAATGTTGTGGTAGATGCTCTAAGTCATTGATGTCATGAGTTATCTTGTGTGACTCTTGAGGTGGACTTGAAGAGTCAGATTCTTGCAGCACTTCCTTCAGACAGCTGGATCCAGGAGGTGAAGTCGGAGATTGAGTCAGATAGAGTGTTGGAGGAAAGGTTTGTTGGTTATACTCTTGAGTTTGATGGAATTTTGTGATGTTTGGGTCACATATATGTACCTTCTACTGAGGTTCTTCGTACCCTAATTATGACCGATGCACATTGGGCTCCCTATTTGGCTCATCTGGGAGTTAAGAAGATGTATGCAGATCTACGCTCGTTGTATTTTCGGGTTGGGATGAAGAGAGATATTGCAGACCTTGTGGCGAGATGCCTGGAGTGTTAAAGGGTAAAAGTAGAGCACCAACATCCCACAGGTCTTCTTCAACCCCATCTCATTCCTGAATGGAAATGGGATATTATATCTATAGACTTCATTGTTGGGTTGCCTATGACATCACGTCAACATGATGCTATCATGGTCACTATTAACAGGTTGACCAAGGTGGCACATTTCTCTCTCGTTCGGTCACCCTATACTGCATCGTCTATGGCCAAAATTTTCATGGAGGATATTGTGAGGCTGCACAGAATCTCATGAAGAATCATCTCCGACAGAGATCTAGTGTTCACCTATGCTTTGTGGATATCACTGTAGTGTGCCTTAGGAACCCAGTTGAACTTCAGTTCTTCTTACCATCCAGAGTCAAATGGATAGATCGAGAGGGTCAAGCAGGTTCTCGAGGACATGCTCCGTATGTACATCATGGATCAATAGTCTCGTTGGGAAGACTATTTGCATCTAGTTGAGTTTGCTTATAATAACGGTTACCATAGTTTGATTGGGATGCCACCATTCTAGACATTGTACGGTCATCTATGTCAGACTCCTCTGAGTTGGGACCGTTTGGAGGACAGGGTTCTTCTTGGGCCGGAGATGCTACAAGATATGGAGCAACAAGTTGCTTGCATTAGAGAACACTTGGTAGCGGCTCAAAATAGGTAGAAGAAGTACGTTGATGCTCATAGGGTTGATCGTCAGTTTTTAGTGGGTGATCGGGTGTTTCTTCGAGTGCGCTCATGAAATAGTCCTATTCGCTATGAGAAAGGCTCTAAGTTGGCACCTCGTTTTGTGGGTTTGTTTGAGGTTTTGGAGAGAATTGGACATGTTGCTTATTGTTTAGCCTTGCCACCTAGTCTATCACACATACATGATGTGTTCCATGTTTATGTTCTTAGGCCTTATTTTCTTGATTTATCTCATGTACTAGATTGGAATGCCTTACAGGTCAAGGACGGACAACTCGTGCTAGAACTCGTGGACGTTCTTCAGCACATGAGGCTCATTCTCAGGGGTAGAGGAATTGATCAGGTGTGGCTCCAATTGGACCCTAATGATAAGTCATCAATGACATGGGAGGATGCATCCTGAATTCGAGAATATTTTCCTTATTTGTTTTCTAGCTTCCAGGAGTAAGCCTATTTCTAGGTGGGGGGATGCAGTACCTCTCGTGTTATTGTTCCATTTATGATACTTCTCTTTTTGTGTGTGGTTTGATACTATTTGGTTACTGGTTATGTTTTGATGCGTACTTGGGACTATGATTGGCATCTATTTTGCCATGTTGTTTCGTTGGTTAACAGTTTTGCTCCTTTTGCTTATGTTATGTGGACTCATGTGTTTGATGATTATGTTTATGCTATTGGTATTGATTGCTTAATGATGATGTTGTTTAGATTATGGTTATTTTTTGTGATTTGGGTGAGAGGGACGGTATTGCATCTCTAATCTGTGAGTGTCCTGCCTTGTTGTAATTCTCTCTCATTGGGCATTTGATTATGAGTGTATATACATATGCTGTTTTGACACTTGGTTTTATGTAGGACTACAAGTACCAGGCGCTGAATCCACCCGCATTGTCCGGTTTGAGCGTGCCCTACATACCCAATGGTTATGATGTGGTTAGGGAGTTGACAAGAAAGTATCCCCGTCTGTGTCTATTGTTTCATCATTGTTTGACAATGTCGTCTGTCCGTACCTCATTCTTGTGGGTATCATTTTATTTCGAGTTATTTATTTCCATTGTTTTATTAATGATTGTTTAATGGTTTGAATATAGCTATTATGTATCGTTAAGTAATTGTTTCAGTTAAACGATGTTCTTTGAAGAGGTTAGTTTATATAATTGAACTGTATTTGGTGGGAATATCATTAATTCATTAATAAATTAAATTAGCTAGATATTATAATTAATGTTATTTATTTTTGAAAGGGATGTTAATTGTTTTATTAACATTAAATATTTTAAATTAATTATGAGAATATCATTTAATTTAAATATATGTAAATTAATAAGTTGTTTTAATGGAATATTAAATTAAAACATTAAAAAGTATTATTATGGTGATTAATTATAATGTTGAGTATTAAATTTAATATAAATTGGAAATTTAAATGTTTTGTGGGTTTAAATGTAAATTGGATTATTTTGTTAATATTAAATCTAGCAATTGGTGTTTGGATAATATTTATTGCCATAATGATGATTGTAATTAGCAAGTAATAATATTGATTATTTATTGAGAGTGAGTTTAAAATGGAATTTGGGTGAAAATGCCTAATTTGAAAATGGGAAAAAATAAATAAATTGCAAGTGGCTATTTTCATGTGGAGTGATTTTTGGAAATCAGTGGCAACATTCTAATTTTTTCTTTTTCTGGATTTTATATCCATTTGGGGGTTTTTCGAAAAGAAGGGAAGGCAATTCTCTTTGCAATTTTGTTTTGTCTCTCAAAAATGTAACTCTGTTAATAATAATAGTTTTTTCTCTGGAAAATTGGGTTCTCGAAAATTGGATCCGTTAGCTATGGATTTCGTAAATTTGTGGAAGAACGAAGCTGGCCTAGAAGCGTTCGATTTAGCATACCATCTCTGATTATTTAACAGGCAAAGGGCTCCAGGTAGCATCGAAGAATTTTCATTATCCTTTGCTTCAGTTAAAAGAGAAATATATTTATGTGATTGTATTATTTGATTTTGGAAAATCTTGTGTTGAGTATGTTAATTCTCTCTGTGATTTATGTTCAGTTGACCTGTCTTTATAGTGGCTCTACTTGTCTATTTGATTTTGATTTCCGTGCGCATTCTATTCTTCTTTTCCCCATCATCTGTTTTGATCCTCTTCTCATCCGTTGCATTTAATTTTTATCTACCATTTGAATTTGCTGGTAAAGTGTCTTTAAGATAGTCGTATTCTTTCAAGCTCACCTTTGTCAAACTCTGCTTTGTTTATTGGCACGCCTGGTTTTCTTTGTTTATCATATTAAGTTGATGAGCCTGTATTTTATGCTATCATGGTGATCTACAACATGTTTGCTACAATTTATTTTTCCAATGCCTTGCCTCTTAGTTTTCTTGGTATGGAAGATTTATTTTGGCTAATGGTTGGGGCTGATTTCCCTTTGGTTTGTTTCACTTGTGGCCCATGCATTATGTCTTAAGCGACGTCTTGAGTTTTTTTCCCCATCTGCATCCCGTGTCATGGATGACTTGCATCGGGCAATGGTGGGTAGACACCTTGAACCTCATCCTCATGGTAAGGACGCTCTGTGCCGCTCCTTGAATCACCACACACCGTTCTTGTGTGCGTCCAACGCCATATACTTAGCGCCCAACGGTCAGGTAAGCGCCATACCTTCCTTCATTTGCTGTTGATTATCTTTATATATATATGTGAGTGTGTGCCTGCCTGTATGCTCTGTGTGCTGTGTAATAGCAACTTGCATCTACTATGTGTTATGCCAGTTGGGAAAAGTTCATTGTATATATATATATATGGATAAATGTATTTATAATTATGTGTATGGGTACTGTAGTAACACTTGTATATTCGAAGAGAAAATAAAACAAACTAGCAATGAATTATTGTTAGTATTGTTTTGATTTTATAAATGCTAATGTTATTGTAAATATTTATATGTTTATACTCGTGATTTGATAAAATGTTTTATTTTGATAGATTTAAAATTTAAGAGTAAATTATTGTGAACTGAAACTTAGAGATTAAAATCAATAGGATAAAATCCATAGTTATGATCATGTGTTGATAATTAAATAAAAGTGATTTTTTTTAGCAATGACAATGTGTAGGGTGTAATTGGGGAGTTAAATGAAATACTAAATGTTGTAATTATGGGATAGTCATTTTGTAATTGAAATGATCATTTAGAAGAATTTCAAATGGATAATAATAATGGAAATATTTTAACATACTTGCATTCGTTCAAGTGTTAGAAGTGTAACTTAAGTGCTAGTTATATGAATTGCATAATTTTATTTATGTATTAGAATTAGCTATTAAAATTTGTCAATATCCAAATTAGAAAATGTATTCCTTTTAATGCATTTAATTGATGGGTGTGATTTCCCTTTGATGCTTGATTTATCCTGCAAAAGTGTTTTCTGATGTCAATTTTATGTCTTGGGTTAGTTTACCTTCTTTTGACCTTGTGTCATGGGAACCCATTTGCTATCTTCATCCTTGGGTAGATGTTTATTTACTTCTACAGGCTAGGGGAAATTGTGCATTTGGGAATTTTATTACATTGTATTTTATCTATTGATCTTGAAGTTGTGTGCATGGGTGGTACCTCCTTGCTTCTTGGTTTAATGATGTGTTATGTATTCGCGAGATGGTCCATGCCTCATGTGTTGTGTATAATGACCACCCTTGATGTTTATGTGTGATGAGGTACACCCCTTTGCTTGATTTTGGTTTTGGGTAACCGTAGGGAGAGTGGCTCTTCATGGGGGCCGACGCACAAAGAGGTTGTCAGGATAACCCATGGAAGAGTTTCCTTAATAAGTGATAACCTAACTAAAGAACTAGTGGGGATAGTCATAACTCATAACAAGACTAATTATGTGCCTCACCCATGCCGTTAGTGCTCTCAAGGGCTAAGGATGGGATGGGAAGACCTGGTTGGTAAGGTCACTGTCTTGTCTACACAAAAGGTAAGTGGCTCCGCATGAGTCACCCTATGGGGTAGTGCCTTGAGATAGGCTATCAGGATAACCATAGATGGAGGTGGCTCCTAGGATAGGTAGTTTGGATAATCCATGTAAGGCCATGTGATGACACTCTCCTATTTTACCCATTTGTCTTCCCTTATTTTGGTTGCCTCTAGGAGTATTGTTGATGCCTTTGTTTTATGTGGCTATCTGTTGGGTTGTGTTATCCTTGTTTGTTTTGACCTTGTTGGATGTGGGTCCTTTCTTGTAAAATGCTTGCACGGGGGGTGGGCATTGGGGTCCACAAGGTTGGGTGGAATGCGATACACACCCATTGGGTTCCCAGGTTGTGATCATGATGCAAAAGCAGATGTAGGGATCTCAGAGCTTCACATGGAGGAAGACTGTACCATATTATGTATCCAATTCTTCATTGATGTATTACTTTGATTTTTGATGTACACTTCCCAATTGGTATAAGGGAAACAACTTTGTAATGTATTATTGGATCCTTGATGTGTTGTATTTGTGGAAATATGCTCCACAAATGTAATATTGAACTTGAAAGTTGTATATCAATAAAATGATATTCATGTATTTCTTCATCTATTTTAATCATGGATGGTTGCATGTTATCTTTATGTCGCTTCGTGTTTATACGCTTCCATTATTTATTTAAATTGGTTTTTTATTTACGATGTTTTTGGTTGGGTTCATTTTCGAGTAACACAACCATGTAACCCCATGGGACTAGGTTGGTATCGTCTGTAATTATCATAATGTTGATTAGTTATCTAATTATGGTTAGTATAATTGTTGTGTCTTTCAAATATTTTTTGTTCTTTTATTGTTAGTTGTTGTGTCCTATGGGGTTTGCATGGCGGGGCGTTACAAACTAATTTAGCCTCATACTTGAAAACAATCTCTTTTGAAGGGTTTTAGGTTGAGTTAGAAAACATTATTGTGGATATCAATCTCTTTTAAAGGGTTTTAGGTTGAGTTAGAAAACATTATTGTGGATAATTTAAACTTTGGAGTCATGAGTCTACTCCTAAAGTAGTGAATTCATAATCATCAAAACACATTAAAAAATCAAATCAAACAATCAAAATCCTAAGTGTAGTCTAAATAAAAAGGTTCATATCATTCACATCATCAATATTGATTCAAATAAAACTAAAACATCATCATTGAAAATAAACATTTGAGGTCACAAATATATTTTAAAATAATTTGTCTCAAATAAATCATTTCCTAGGATTGATAAAACCTTGCACGGTCACAACTAGATCTCAATACAAGAAAGTTATGGAGTTTAATCCTAGGGAATCAAGGGATCCTAATGTTAGTGATAAACCATATGGAAGGCCTCAAACAAGTGAGATTACTCCAACTACAACACAACCTCCAACTACAACTAAATCTCAAGTGGAAGTAGTTTACATTGAATAAGAATATAAACCATGTTAAGTCACTCCCGAAGATATACTAGAATTGCAAAAAAGTCAAGGTTTCCTTCATGCAATGGAAGTATTAATGAAGCAATACCGAGCACACATTACATTCTAAAACTTGTATAATTAGGTGCCAAGCTTCCATCAAACTTTGTTCTTAAAAAATTGAAGGAACAATCTTTTGAACAAATGACAATTGTATGATCAAGCTTTTTCCCAGTATGCTTCAAGGAAATTCCCACAAGGGAGTGAGTCCTTCATACACAATGTGATTCAACAATTTCCAAAGCCATCAATATTTTTTCAAAGTTCACCAATAGTAACTATGTACAAGGGGTTGCTCAAACAAATCATTTAAATAAACATGGTAATCCCTTACATAATACTCAAGTTTCAAACAATACCAATACAAATATGGGTTTTCACAATGCTTAAAATTCACCTACATTCAACGCATCAAATCAAAACTTAGTAGGTTATGGTATTAATCAATCATATTCTACTATTAACCAACCCTTGATTCAAGGTCAAAATCAACCACCAAACCCAAATTATCAATCATAAAATGAAGTTTCAAATCTAAACATGGGTCCAAATCAAAACATTGGTCCAAACCAAAACACAGTTCTAAATACAAACATCGGTCCAAATCAAAACATGGGTTCAAATCTAAACATGGGTCCAAATCAAAACATGGTTCCAAATACAAACATTGGTCCAAGTCAAAACATGGGTTAAAATACAAACATGGTTTCAAACACAAACATTGGTCTAAATCAAAACATGGTTCCAAATACAAACATTGGACCAAATCAAAACATGGGTTCAAATACAAACATTGGTCCAAATCAAAACATGGGTTCAAATCAAAACCTTGTTCCAAATCGAAACCTTGTTCCAAATCAAAACCTTGTTCCAAATCAAAACCTTGTTCCAAATGAAAAACTTGTTCCAAATGAAAAACTTGTTCCAAATCAAAACCTTGTTCCAAATTAGAATGTGGTTCCTAATCAACACATAAGTCAACAACAAGGTTTTACTCTATTGGTGGGTTTCAATGTCATCCCTAGCTTTTAGTAGATTGAAAATGGAATAACATTGCATGAAGCCTTAGAGTCATCTAAACAATTATATATTTTTTTTCCAAACATTCTGAAACTTAGTAGGAATGGTGGAACTCTAGTCTTCCCCTTGAATATAGTTTCAATTGCATTAGAGGAACTCAAAGCCTAACCTTTGTCCTTTTGAGGAGTGACAAAGTGCCCACCTCATGAAGTGTTAAGGGATTTGAATAAAGCATCCTTTTGGTTGGGGAAAATTTACAAAATATCATAAATGGAAATATTAGCCTTTGTTCTTTTCAAGTCTTCAACATCATTCCACTTTTCCTCATGTATGATGGGCTTTTTATAAAACTAGGGACCACTTAGTTTGAAGGTACTTCCAAAAGGTCCTTTAGGAGCCATTGGGTTATTATCAACATGTGGGTCTAGGAAAGTGGGATCGGATCTTGGTGGAATTCCATCGATAAGTGGTTATCACTTATTGCTTAAGTTATAACTATTTCTCCCTTGTTGGAAAGCACAAATATCTATGCTCATTGGCTTGTTTTCATTTTCAAAAGAAAATGTGAATTCTTCTTCTACTAAAAATTATGTTGAGAAAATGAGTCTCAACCTTGTAATTATATAAGGTTTATTTTTGATAGGAGGTATATACATTTATATTTATATTTCCTAGTTACACCGATAGGTGTATACATTGGTAGCATAGAGTGAAATGTGAGCGTGTTAAAAAAAACTCCTAAATGGTTGACACACATTAAATAATGATATATTGTAAATTTGGACCGTTCATTATTAGGTCTTAGATGTAATGACATATTTTTTTGGCTTATCTTTCCCTAGAATGTAACCCTATTTTATGAGGGTATTGTATTATGGCTATGATAGTGTGATGTTGTCTAAGAGTATGATAGTGGTCATGTTGTCTCTTGATCTCTGGTGGTCATCCTTTAGGCAATGGTACAAGATCCATTATGGTGAGATATTTTCTCCTATTGCAAAAATTACATCCATTAGATTTTTGCTTTCTATTGTTGCTACTTATGATTTAGAGGTTGAGAAAATGGATGTGAAAAATTCCGTCCTTCATGGTGATTTGGAAGAGGAAATTTATATGACATAGCTAGAGCACCGCATGGTGAAAGGTAAAAGTAAGTTGGTTTGCAAATTGAAAAAAACTTTGTATCACTTAAAATAAAGTCCTAGGATGTGGTACCAAAAATTTGATACATATGTGTTGAGTTTGGGATTTAAGTGTTCCAAATCAGATCATTGTGTTTATTATAAAACTAATGGTGATTATTTCCTATTTATTGCATTATATGTTGATGATATTTTATTTATTGACAAAGGGAAAGGTGTGATTTTAGAATTGAAATCTCAACTTGTTCCTAAATTTGAAATGAAAGATCTTGGTGCAGCTAGACACATTCTTGGGATGGAAATTAAAAGAGATAGAGTAAATAGAAATCTATGGGTTAGCCAAAGTAAGTATGTTAATTCAATTTTACAGAGATTTAACATCCAGGATTGTAGACCATTGTGTGTTCCCTTTTCAGTTGGAACAAATCTATCTATTTCAGATTGTCCAAAATATCCATCAGAGATGGAAGACATGATCAAAGTGCCTTACTAGAGTGTAGTTGGAAGTTTAATGTATTCTATGGTTTGTACAAGACCAAACATTGCCCAAGCAGTGGGAGTTCTTTCTAGATATATGTCTAATCGTAGTAGAGTTCATTGGGATGCAATTAAAAGAGTCTTAAATAATTTACATGGTACCTTAGATTATTCCTTGTGTTATCATAGTAATATGACTAAAGATGAGATTTACTCTGATATTCATGGTTATGTGGATTCAGACTGGGCAGGTGATTTTGATAGTAGACGATCCACCGATGCTTATGTGTTTACTTTATTTGGTGGTGTGATTAGTTGGATGAGTAAGTGAGAGGGTGTGGTTTCTTTGTCCACTACTGAAGCATAGTATATGACAACTACTCATGCTTGTAAAGAATCCATTTGGCTTAAAATATTGTGTTCACATATTGGAATAAAACAAAGTGTAGTGACAATTTATTGTGACAGTCAGAGTGTGATATGTCTAGCTAAGAACTCGACATTTCATGATAGGACCAAGCACATTGATGTACAATATCATTTTGTTAGAGATATGGTCGAAGATGGTAGGGTGAAGCTGGTTAAGGTAGAGAATTTGATGAATGCTGATGATAATTTAACTAAGCCTTTGAGCATAAATAAGTTCAGATGGTGTTCAGAGACTATGGGCCTTTCGGCCGCTAACAATTAAAGAGATGATGTTTACACCCTCCCATTACTCTTGCAAGGTGTTCAAAAAGTGGGAGATATTTTGGGAAAATGTGTCTCAACCTTACAATTATATAAGGTTTATTGTTGATAAGATGTCTATATATTTCCTAGTTACACCGATAGGTGTATACATTGGTAGCACAGAGTAAAATGTGAGCGTGCTAAAAAAAACTTCTAAATGACCAAAATACATTAAATAATGATACATTGTAAATCTAGACCGTTTTTTATTAGGTTTTAGATCTAATGGTAGATATTTTGTTGGCCTATCTTGCCCTCTAATGTAACCCTATTTTATGAGGGCATTATATTACATATGTGGTAGTGTGATGTTTTATGAGAGTGATAGCGGTTGTGTTGTCTCTTGATCTCTGGTGGTGATACTCCTATGAGAAGCTTACTTTGCAAGTATATTGTAATATTTGTGATTTATGAATAATACATTGGGTGGATTTTGGAGTGTGGGGGTTTTCTCCCGAAAGGGTTTTCCCCACGTAAATCAAGGTGTCATGATATGCATGATATTTATGTTTATTCTTTTTAAGTTTCTATAATTGTTAAAGATTTGTAAAGTTTTTCATTATTCTCCTCTCAAGATTAGTGTAGGAAGTTGTTCTACTACCTTAGCTTCCTTAAAAATTGGCCTTGATTTTCTTTGTTAACCAGAGTGTAAGAATCAACCATCATGGTATTCATGTTTTTCAGGGGAAAATTGTGGGTTTCCTTGTATGATTTTGGACATTTTTTTGTATCTCTAGATAATTAGCTTCAACATGATCTATAATTTCATTAAATCTACAACCATTTATCATCAAATTTACATCAAAATAATTGATGGCATTTATATAGTCAAGAGGGTTAGTAACTCCTCCATTTTTTGGTATATTGTTCCAAGGTTGATTTGTTCTTTGTGGGTTGAATTTTCTTCCTAAAAAATTCATGACCATTCAAATTATTATTCTGAGAGCTATAATTTTTGTTATGGTTTTGGTTCTACAAGTTGCCTCCTTGAGAAGGATTTATTCTCAAACATGTGAGATCATTGGTAACTTGGGATAATGTCTTTTTCATGGATTCCAATTCAAATGCTAATCAATTGTTGGGTCCTTGATCTAAAGTGGATCTTTCGTGTTGTTGTTCAAAGAATGTATTCCTTGATTGTATTATCCCATTTGTGATATTTATCTCATGTCCATTCCTGAGATAAGTAATCATGTGAATGGTGTGGTATTGATGATTCATTGGTTGATATGACAATAAGCTTTGAGATGAATTCTCATGCCTAAGATTGGATTCATTAAAGGTGTGAAATTATCCAATTTATTTTTTATAGATGGAATCTAATTAGACATGCCAGACCAACCTAGGGACAATAGTGACCTAGAAGGATTACCCACTTGTGGATCCATCTATTGGGAAATGATAACAAATTAATTGTATATATTTTCTAGGGTGTCTTGAATTGCTTCAGGTAACCTTCTTATAAACAATCTAGTCAAGGGATCTAATGACCTAAAGTATGTCTGGATAGTAGCTACCTCATTCATAAGGTAAGGGTCAGACAACCTCTTGTAATTTTTATGAAACCGAATGTTATAAAAACTAATAGGTTCATTATATTCCTTTTTGCATGATAAAAATTGATGGTATAAGATGTCTGGATCTGTGTAAACCTTGAATTAGTTTACAAATTAAGTTTCTATATTTTGCTCATGGTTCCTTTGGATAAGTTTAGATACCAATTGTAAGAAAATTATCCTAATGATTAAGGGAATAACCTACAGACTAGATCTTGATGTCCAATTTGGGCTCTATTGCAAATTTCTTTAAAATTTCTTATATGATCCTTTGCGGTTCTAGACTCCCCATATATGAATTTGAGGCAAATATTTTTAGGATTATTAGGTAATTTGTCTAAGGGTCCTCCTATATTTAAGGGAGAAATCTCATATGCTATAAAATAAGCCATCTTAAGTGGTAGAGGTGCACCAAATTTTATGACATGGGGTGAGATTGGACTCATAGGTAAGGTTTGTAGATTAGGATCTTGTGGTATTTCTTCAAAATTTGAAGCCTCTCCTTTGCTTTTTCTCTTATCACTCCTTTTATTCCAATATTGGGATAATTCCAATAGATCTCCTTTGTTAGGAGTAGATCTAAGAACTCTTTTGTACCTATTCAGAGAGAAGGAGATAATATTCTATAGCTTGTCTTAATGAAAGAGGCCCTCCTCTAGTGCTAAATCTATTGATGGTGGTTTCAGCACAACCAAATAGCTAATTAATAATAATTTATTAACCCTCTTGAAAATAAGGGATTGCTACTACAATATTCCTTTTAGACCAGATCTTGATCGTGATGGATAACCAAGGGGTTCATGCAAACATGTTCAACAAGGGGCCTAGGTGATGTAGATACATCCCTTTGCAATGATTGTTGTTCTCCTTCTCTAGTTTGAATACCAAGGTTAACCAACCTTATTTAGTAGTCTTCAGGCAACATGTCTGACTCTGGATTATCTACTAGGGGCGTTGGGAATTTCTGCCTCAACATTTCTAGCCTTTCCCTTGAAGTCTTGGCATTTTCCTTCATGTTCTGGCCTTTACCGTGGTAGTCTATCTTGGTCTTGGCGGCTTCTATCTGGCAGTTACCACCTTACCGCGTGCGGTGAGTTCACTCGTGGTAAGGCCGCTAGCGGTTGGCCCGACGGTTACCGCCATACCATGGGTGGTGGGTCCACTCATCGTGGTAGCGCGGTGAGACCGCTCGTGGTTGGGGTTGGCAGTTATTGCCATACCGCGGATAGTCAAGGGACTGACTGCGGTGGCTGCGGTAAGACTACTAGCGGCCTAGCTGGCGGTTACCGCCATACCGCAGTCAGTCAAGGGACTGACCACGGTGGTTGTGGTAAGACCGCCAGTGGCCTGGTTGGTGGTTACCGCCATACTGCAGACAGTCAAGGGACTGAACGCAGTGGCCGTGGTAAGACTGCCAACGGCCTGGCTAGCAGTTACCGCCATACTGCGGATAGTCAAGGGACTGACCACGATGGCCATAGTAAGATTGCCAGTGGCCTGGCTAGCGATTACTGCCATACCACAGACAGTCAAGTGACACACTACAGTAAAACTGCCAATGGTCTGCGAAGGCATTTACAACCATACCACGAGGCAATGCCATTAGGGTTGTGGTAGGAGCTCAGATGAGCTCAGAGCAAAGTTTGACCGAGTTGGACTCGGTGACAGTGTGACAGGAAAATGATAGTTTGGCATGTGGCAGGTTTACTGCATCTAGTTGGCTGAAGACAAAGAAGGGACTGAGTATGGTGGAGTCTTGGGTGAGCTTGGGTGAGCTCACTGCCATACCATAGCTGGGTCGAATGAGCTTGACGGTAACGCGGTAAGAGCTTGGATGAGCTCGGAACTCGGTTGAACGAGTTGGACCATTTTAACTAACTGTCAGAGCTACAATGATGAATGGGATGGAAACACATGGAATATCTTTATGACCTGATTAGCTATATGGTTATTTCTTTAGTGCGATTGGGCTGCATTATTGAATGGAGGTTGACAAACATGTCTATGACTAGATTTAATGCTGCACGGATCGATGCTTGCGGATTAAGCGGTGCACATTATTAGGGAATGGTCATTGCTTGCAGGTGGATAATTTATTATCTTGATGACCATTGTAGGCAGGGTTGGGCTGAATAGGTTGGCAATCAGTATATGATTCTGGTGTGTAGATCATTACAAAAAGAAGAGTGATAACAAAGAGAGGTGGAGAGTGTTTGAGTGGCTCAACCATGAACACTTAGACTCTCAGATCTGTTAATATGTGAACCTGATAGGCCAAGGGGCTAGGTTGGCCATGAGGCTAGCTGTGTCAGTCATTTTTGAGGGCTGAAGGGAATCTACACAGTATGTCACGAAGGACATTGTAACTGTGTGAAGATTTTGTTTTGTTGTTGCCTGTATTCTCCAGATAGACAAGATGTATTATCTTGAAGAGCATAGCTCTGTGTTTGTATTGTAATCATTTTAGTTACTGAATAATACAAGTGAGCTGAATGTTTTGGAGGTGGGGTTTTTTACCTGAAAAGGTTTTCCCCACGTATATCTGTGTGTTCATAGTTTTGTCTTTCATGGTAATCTGTTTGTGTTGAATCTGTTATTGTCAAGCATTCTCTTTCCTCAGTAGGATCAATGGGGGATCAACTGTGCCTGCTTCCACTTTATGGCATAGTTGTTTGTGTCTTTTCAAGGTGATTTTGAATTGAAATCACTAAGGCATTGCTGTCTTAGATGCTAGTCTTGATGATAGAACCGAATCCGCATCCCCAACAAGTGGTATCAGAGCTAGTAGCTTGTTTCTCTTGATACCAACAAGTGGTATCAGAGTGTGTTTAAAGGAGGTCGAGGCTTGATGATACCAACCAGTGGTATCAAAGTCTTCTCCTAGTTGTTGAAGTTCTGGGTATTTCTCCTGTGATGATTTCTTGGCCTGGCAAGCTTGAGGGAGTCTGGAGAAATCGGTTGGTGATTGATCCTTCAATGAGTGGAAATGTGTGCTTCTTTGATTCAACACACAATTTGAAAGATGCTGGAGATGACTAGAGTTGGTCATGTTGTGGCAACATGGTTTGAGGCTCCTGGCTTGCAGCAAAAGTTCCTGATGCAAAGGGCGTGAGATGTGTTCATGGATGAGTTGCAGCGAAGAGTGGTGTTCATACTAAGTGTCTGTGTGAGAGGCTCCCTGGTGGTATGGAATTACTTGTGTTGTTGATCAGCTATGGAGAGTTGTGCTTGTGTTGGGTGTTTTTTGACTTAGCGCTGAAGGCAGTTTCTCTAGTGCTCTGATTGCATGGAGGCTATGAAGTGACCTTGGTGGTCTGCAACTTCTGGATAGGCTGGCTCTCTCATTTTCTTATGCATGACTGTGGTGTTGGAACTGGTCTAAAATGGACCTGTTGTTCCTATGTGCCTGTGTCTTGCACTTGCATGGTTTCAGGTTCATGTTTTTGGCTTTGAAGGTTTTGTGTAGATTTTTCCTAAAAAAAAAAAAAAAAGTCTATGACACTTTTTCATGTTTCTTTTCATTGTTCTGGTTAACTGTGATGGTTATGTGCAGACTCCTGAGTCATCCAGATGAGTAATGAATATGGATATGCCTGGGTGTTTTATAAATACTATGGTTTTGCAGGTTTTTACACAGTCAAGATAAAACTTGCGTTGTGTGGAGCTGTTGTCTGCTATTTTCCAAATCCTGGCCTTTGGGTTGTGACTGGATGAGATAGTTGCAGTTCGACTTGCTTGGAGGAGAGTTATCTTCTCTACATGGGAGTGTTGGTATGATTTTATCTTTCAACATTCTTGTGGTATGCTTTGATGGTTTCCTAGACTATGGTGCTTGAGTTGTGGACGTGACTGGAAAATCGGATCTATTGCTGATCTGGTGTTTGAGTCATGCTTGTCTTCTTTGGCTATTCTCTTTGATTATCTTAGTTTTGCAATTTCCAGTGCGATGATAGATTTGCAGGGTTTACATTTGATTGCATCCATGAGTTGTGCAATGTTGTGAGTTGTCCTTACCTACATGTTTGTTGTGAGACAACTCGGAAGTGGACTGTCTATATCCATGAGGTTGTAAATGTGTAGTGCAGATCTATTAGCTCACCTTGTCTATGGTCACTTGTGCATTGGCGTGGCTATTTTGAGATGAGAGGTGGAATGGCATTTGAGTACCTGAATAGTCAGCGATGGGGACCTGAAGCGTGTGCATCATGATGTCATGGAGAGTTGGATACACTGGCTAGTGTAAGCTTTTGAAAGTGACGGGGTGGTCGGTCATGGTGCTTGGAGAGCTCAGTATCACAGTTCAGTGGAAGCTTTAGTAGTGACTGTGGATTCATCACTTGGTGGTGAATGATCTTCTTTGGTGTTGCAAATGCTTCTTAAGGACTCTTAGATCCTGCTGCTGCAGAAGTGTTCTTTCATATCTGCATGGTCACTATTTGAATATGTG
The DNA here is from genome assembly GCA_007115665.2 of Sequoiadendron giganteum. NCBI lineage: Eukaryota > Viridiplantae > Streptophyta > Pinopsida > Cupressales > Cupressaceae > Sequoiadendron > Sequoiadendron giganteum. The sequence goes on along the minus strand of CM021109.1, from coordinate 140,338,247 downwards.
CAGCATCTTGGAGCCATGAAGGACTTTGGTAGTCTTTGGCTGAGATGTTGGTGGTTCTTGGTAGGTGATGTTGGTTTAGAGTTTGTTTGCTTTATGTCATGGTATACTATTGCTTGTGCATTAGAGTTTTGGCATGTTGCTTTGCTCTTGAAGACCATGGATAGTTCACTTGAAGCATGGTATCTCCTATGGGGATCTGTAGATCATGGTGTCATGATAAGTTCCTGTTCTAGGTTTGGAGCTTTGACAGTGATCTGGGGTTTCTCTTTGCTTTGAGTACATTGGTCATATGTTGGAGGACTTCATGTTTATTGCAGTAATGTAGTTTGGAGTTAGCATGAGATGATAGGTGTTGGTGCTCATGGATGCATGGAGAATAAGGTGAGGCTGAAATTTTTATGAGAATGTTGCTGTCATAGCTGAATGTCTAAATAGCTTGCACCTTGGTTGAATGTGAATTCAATAGAGACCATGAAGGAGAATGCTCTTGGGTAAGTCACAGTGACTTGTATATCTTGGATGAGCATGTTTTCTTTTCTCCTTGGTCTGCTCAGCAGTGTTCCTATGAAAGGTATTTGCCCATTATACTTTTCAGGTGTGTTATGCTTTATCTTTCATTGGTATAAATCTTGAGTTGTTTTTAGATTCTGGAGGATTCATAATGGAAGGTGGACAACATTGTGGATCTCCTTGTGCTTTTGAGGACTGGTAGGAGATGGTTATATGGGTGAGTTTGATCTTCTTTGAGGTGCTTACATCCATGGTTTTGGTGAATTTTGTTAAGGCTTTTCCTTTGGGATGTGAAGAAGATCATTCTTGACACAACTTGCATTTAAAAATGTGTGTAGAAGGTGGCTACATGGTTTGATTTGTAGTTTCTCTCTAATCTGGTCTTGCTCTTCCTGTATGATCTTTTGACTTTAGATGTGAGTTGCCTTTGTGGTGCCATGTTGGTCACAGTTTGTGGTCATGTGTTGTCACTTGGGTGATGACACGATGGTGCCTGTGCTTCTTTCTTCAGTTAGTTATGGAGGTGTTTGGAAGAACCGTGGAAGACAGTTGAGAGAAACGTTTCTTGTAGCAGGTGGTTACAGGTGTTGCGGATTTGTGTGATAGTTCCTTGGAACTACATGGTTACATTTCTTTGTGCAGGGTTTGGTGGACTTGGTATGCCTGGATCACTTCTGATGGTGCTTTGTTTTGCATTCATCTGGACAGTACCCTTTTCTATTTGATTGGTTGGCTGTGTGATGGCATGAGTTTGCTACTAGTTATCATACCTTTAAGGTATGTGTGGTTGTACGGATTAGCATGCGCTATGGGTGCTATGTTCAGCTGTGTGGGTTTGTTCAGTCGGTTGATGTTAGCAGTCTATTCTTATTATTTGTTTATGGTTTTTGTTTTAGCTGATGGTTTTTTCATTTGTTCTGGAAATGAATGGTTCATCATTGCCGCATCTTCAAGAGTGGAAATCTCCTGAAAGAACTTGCATTGTGTGTTGTAACCGTTGTGTTGAAGATAATACATTGTTTTTGGAGTATTTTCCCCAGTTCATTGGTGCTGCAATATCTTTGTTAAGTAGATTAACGAATCTGAAATTGTAAGGGTTTAAAACGAATTTGCAAGGATCAAATTTTTGCTGATGGTCCTGGAGAATGGTTCTCTTTCTGTGTTCGCGTTGTGCTTTGTTTGTTGATATTGTTTTGGTGCCTATGCCGCTTGCAAATTTTTGCACCTTGGCGTGTTCCTATGTTTGGAAGCTGTTGCCTAAGATGGTGGACATTTTTTAATGTCGCTGTTGGGGTCTTGGTTGGAGCGTGGAAGCATGGTTTTGGTCCTTGTTTGGGTGTTTAAAGGAATCCTAAAAGTCTTCGGCAAGTGGGAGATTGTTGGGAATTTTTGCCTCAATGTTTCTGGCCTTTCCCTTGAAGTCTTGGAATTTTCATTCATGTTTTGGCCTTTACCGCAGCGGTTTGTCTTGGTCTTGGCGGCTTCTGTCTGGTGGTTACCACCTTACCACATCGGTTTTTCTTGGTCTTGGTAGCTTCTGTCTGGTGGTTACCGCCTTATCGTGCATGGTGAGTTCACTCACCACGGTAATGTGGTAAGGTTGCCAATGATTGGCCTAATGGTTACTGCCATACCATGGGCGGTGGGTCCACTCACCACGGTAGCGTAGCGAGACTACCTGCGATCAGGGCTAGCAGTTATCACCATACCGCAGTAGTCAAGGGACTGACCACGGTGGCTGTGGTAAGACCACCAGTGGCCTGGCTGGCGGTTATCGCCATACTATGGTCAGTGAAGGGATTGACCACGGTGGCCATGATGAGACTGCCAGCAGCCTGGCTGGCGGTTACCACCAGACCACGGATAGTCAAGGGACTGACCGTGGTGGCCACAGTAAGACCGCTAGTGGCCTGGCTAGCGGTTACCACCATATTGCAGACAGTCAAGTGATTGAATGCGATGGCCATGGTAAAACCACCAGGGGTCTGCCATATTGTGAGGCAATGCCATCAGGGCTGTGGTAGCGAGGTAGGAGATCAAATGAGCTTGGGGCAGAGTTTGACCGAGTTGGACTTGGTGACAGTGCGACAGGCGAATGACAGTTTGGCACGTGGTAGGTTGACTGCATCTAGTTGGCCGAAGATAAAGAAGGGACTAAGCACGGTGGAGTCTTGGGTGAGCTCGAGCGAGCTCACTGCCATACCGCGGCTGGGCCAAATGAGCTCGACGGTAATGCGTTAAGAGCTCGGATGAGCTTAGAACTTGGTTGACCGAGTTGGACAATTTTGACTAACTATCAAAGCTGCGACGACGAATGGGATGGCAACATGTGGAAGATATTTTTGACCTGATTGGCCGTATGTTTATTTCCTGAGTGTGATTGGGTTGCATTATTGAATGGAGGTTGATGGACATTTCTGTGACTAGATTTAATGCTACACGACTCGATGCTTGCAGATTAAGTGGTGCACGTTATCAAGGAATGGTCATTTCTTGCAGGTGGATAATTTATTATCTTGATGACCATTGCAGGTAGGGTTGGGATGAACAGGTTGGCAATCAGTATATGATTCTAGTGTGCAGATCATTACAAAAAGAAGAGTGATAACAAAGAGAGGCAGAGAGTGTTCGAGTGGCTCAACCGTGAACACTTAGACTCTTAGATCTATTAAAATGTGAACCTAATAGGCCAAGGGGCTGGGCTAGCCATGAGGCTGGCTGTGTCAGTCATTTGTGAGGAGCTAAAGGGAATCTACATAGTATGTCACGGAGGACATTGTAACTGTGTGAAGATTTTGTTTTGTTTTTGCCTGTTTTCTCCAGATGGACAAGATGTATTATCCTGAAGAGCATAGCTCTGTGTTTGTATTGTAACCATTTTAGTTACTGAATAATACAAGTGAGTTGAATGTTTTGGAGGTGGGGTTTTTACTTGAAAAGGTTTTCCCCATGTATATCTATGTGTTCATAGTTTTGTCTTTCATGGTTATCTGTTTGTGTTGAATCTGTTATTGTCAAGCATTCTATTTCCTCAGTAGGATCAATGGGGGATCAACTGTGCCTGCTTCCACTTTATGGCATAGTTGTTTGTGTCTTTGAAGTGATTTTGAATTTAAATCACTAAGGCATTACTGTCTTAGATGCTAGTCTTGATGACATAATGGAATTCGTATCCCCAACAAGGGGAACAACTATTTGTGCCATTCTGTTCTCGTCTTCTTCTTGGACATAAGTCCTCTTCCTCTTTTTAATGGTATGGTTTAACCATACATGTATGTTAGAAGAAAATTCATGCCGAGTAGAGGGAATAGAATTTGTATCATGTGAGGCCTGAGAGTGTTCATGCTCCATATCAAATGCCTCCTTTTCTTTCTCTACCTCTTCTCTTCCAATTTATTCTTTATTCTAAACTTCCTCTTCTTGTTCTATCTCGTCCAATTTATTCTCCCACCACCTCTTTGTTCTAAATTTTTTTAGATGCACAAAACAACTAAGAGGGGGGTGAATCAACTGTACATTAAAACATTCAATCCCTCATTAACTTTCAAACCATTATCAAAATTTAAACCCTCTTTAAGCATTAGCAGAATGTAAACATGTGAAACAACAATGAAAAACAACCATACACAATATAACACCAGATTTACATGGAAAACCCTAAGGAGGGAAAAACCACGGTGAGGATTAGCTCACATTTATATGAATAGAAACATAAAATTACAATAGGCTCACTTCCAAATGACTCACTTCCCAAAAAATAAGAAAGGCTCAGTGGCAAGGGCTCATTACCTAGAAGAAATAAGAATATAAGAAGACTGTTACAAAGATATTCACTATCTCAGAGTGATAAGAGAAATCCACCACTGTAACTTTGCGCCATTTGAAACCTTTGGCTCATTTCCTCCAACAACTTCTATCGCATTGAAAATGTAGACACCTTCTACTCATTACATCTAGAGTCATAGGCATTAAGGTCACACTCTGATCATCACACTTGATCACATTCACATCTCTTACACACCACACACCATCTCTAACAATTCAACTTGTATTTATACCATCCAGGACCTAAACAATTAATTAGGTCAACCTCAATGAAATGTATGCACCTCAAATGTGCAACACAAAAATAGGTCAGCTCCAAACATTTCCATGGTGGAAAGAAGTGAAGGAAGACTATGTTATGGGTTAACTAGGACCAAATCTACACTAACATGCTTCACCATACTTCCACAAACAATAAACAACCACCATAATTAGCGCTAGCACACCAAGCCAACCAACCTGCACTAACACTAACAAGCAACCATATACACTAATTTTTGGTTCCAAAAACATCACACAAACCACAAAGCAACACTCCACAACACACTAGAATATTCCAACATCAACATAATACTCTGCAAGATATCCATAACCACCCGAAACAAAGAATATTATGATCCTGTGCAATAATTTACACAACCAACAAACTCTAACACATGAACCAAGCTTGCAAAGTAACTTAACATTCAATGCACCAAGGGAAGGTAGGTACAAACAATATTAGAATGTTCCCAAATCTAAAAATCAAGAACCTTCAATGCAAGGAAACATAGAGCAATTCCATTTCTGCCAAACAACCTTCTTTATGGGAAAACACACTGTCAAACACATATTTCACTACCACATGATCCAAAACCTAAAACTCTAGATACAAAAACTTTGAATACCTCTAATAATCATGCCCATACCAAACAATCATATATTCAACCATGAAGAAAAGCAGAGCACAAAAATAAACACACCTCTGTCACACTATACACTCTTTTATTCAAATTTCCTCAAAATCACTTAGAAACCAACTGAACCAGCTGCATTAGTAGAACCACACACACCTTCTCATCATAGATACACTAGATGTTGACATTAAACCATAATAAAAATGACAACATAGTGCAACACTCTCAACAACTCTAACAATATCCATACTAGGGGTTGACATGAATGTGACATCAAATCACAACACATCCACACTTGAAATTGATGACACCACTATCAACAATGTCCAACAACTCCAATACTAGGGGTTGATATCAATAAAAAGACAAACAATCTTCAAAAAATATCCCCCTTTTTCATTGATGGCAACACCAACTTTGAAAATCCATCAACAACAAAATAAACTCTACATCCACTACTCTCAAGAAATACTCCCCCTTACTAGGGAATCTCTTACACTTCTTTTCCCTATGTCTTTCAGACACCATTCTCTCCCCCTTTCTATTTTTCCTGCAATATCACTCTCTCTCCCCCTATCTTGAGGACTTTTTAAGGCTTTAATCTATCCCCCTTTGATATCAATGGAAAAGGGAAACATTTTCCACTTTTACATCACATGTAAACTTTCACTTTAGACAACACTGGAAAGCTATTGCTCTTTCCATACAACTCTCACTACTGCACATTCTATACTAATCATTCTTCACTGCTCTTTCTCTTCTGCTTGCACTTTTTTGCACTCTCTTAGGGGAACAAGACATGCTCCCCCTACCCACACAAAAAAAAAAACCACTACCTACTCTCCCTGAGAGGTAGCCTTCAACATCAATCCAGGAATAACAATAGACCTTAATTATCCTTGGACAAATGCACACTCTTATGCATCTAGTTGAGAGAAGGAGGGACAATAAACCCAATCTTTTTTCAGAGATACTCAAATGTATCTTTTGGAAGAGCCTCTGTGAAAATGTTTGCAACCTAATATTTTGTAGGAACATACTCTAACTTCACTTCATTCTCTACAACTTTCTCTCTGAGAAAGTGATACTAGATATAGATATGCTGTGTTCTTGAATGCATTACTAGGTTCTTTAAAATATTAATGAAACTTGTATTATCACACATAATAGAAATAGGTTCATCATTTGATACTTTGATATCCTTCAATGCCCACTTCATCCATAACACTTGTGTGGAACAAGATGATGCTGCAATATACTTTGCCTCTATAGTAGATAATGAGACTAAATCCCACTTCTTACTCAACCAAGAAACTAACCTACTTCCAAGAAATAAAACACCTCCAATTGTACTTCTTCTATCATCTAAACAACCTACCCAATTTGCATTTGCATATGCACTCAAAGAGAAATCAGTATCCTTATGATACAATAGACCAAAATATGGAGTGCCCTTCAAGTATCTGAATATCTTCTTCACTGTTGCTACATTTTATTTGTTAATATCTTGAAATATTGCCACAATACACACTGCATGCATGATATCCAGTCTATTAGTAGTTAGATATATCAATCCACCAATCATTGACCTATACTTTCTCTGATCTATCTTAGGAGATTCATCATTTTTTCTTAACTTAAAACTATTAACCATGAGAGAAAACATTGGTTTAGAATCCCCCATTCCAAACTTCTTCAAAATTTCCTTGACATACTTTGACTGTGAAATAAAAATACCTTTTTCTGATTGATTGATTTGCAATCCAAGGAAATTAATCTCCCCACACATTAACATATCAAACTCTTTTTGCATCACTTCTACAAACCTATTCCTTCATTTCCTCTAAAGATAATGTCATCAACATAAACCACCACAATTAAGATTTTTTCTCCCCCAACTTTGAAGTAAAGGTTTATATCTGTAGTACCTTTTATGAATCCTTGCTATAATAAGTACTTATCCAATCTTACATACCAAGCTCTAGGATCCTATTTGAGTCCATATAATACCTTTTTCAATCTGTAGACCATATCAACATCATTTGATAACTGAAATCATTTCCGATTGTTCAATGTACACCTCTTCTTCCAAATCACCATTCAAGAATGCAGACTTGACATTCGTTTGATATACCTTGAAATATTTATATGTTGCAAAAGATAAAAAAAATTCTAATAGCTTCCATCATTTCCACCAGAGCAAAAGTATCTTCAAAATCTATTCCTTCCACTTGTGAGTAGCCCTTACACACAAGCCTAGCCTTATTTTTGACAACTTTTCCATCCTCATTCAACTTGCTCCTAAAAATCCACTTAGTTCCTATCACATTCTTATTTGTTGGTCTTGGGACCAATTCTCAAGTCTGATTCTTCTTAATCTACTCCAACTCTTCTTTCATAGTTTTGATCCAATTATCATCTTTAAATGCCTTAGTTACAGTTTTAGGTTGTATCTTAGAAAGTAAACAAAAGTTTACTTGTTCCTTTGTCATAATAGCTTTTATTCTTATCAACACACCTTTTCTCTTGTCTCCAATGATTTTATCTTTAAAATGCTTCTTTTGCACACACTTAGGAGTCTTAGGGATCTTTTTTAGAGCTTCTTCCTCTCCAACTATCATCTCTTTTTATTTATTTTCTTCTTTTTCTTCTTCACTGCAAGGGCATTCATAAGATTCATATTCTTTTATGAGCACTAAAATTTGCAGTGGTTCTTCATCCAATTTGACACTTGCACTTTCAACAATTTTCTTCATCCTTTTATTATATAATAGGTATACCTTTCTCTTTGTAGAGTATCCAAGGAAGATTTTGATGCAAAGGAAGGATTGGCTAACTTAAAATAGACCCAAGAGGTAGATTAGGGCTTGGTTAAAAAATCAACTCCATTGCTGCTCCTAGATTCAGCTTCATGGATACTAACAAAAGGCTTCAAAAATAGACTTGGTTCAAAAAATTGAGGCAACATACATGCATGGAAGACTTGTCACGGGTCTTACAACCTTGAATCACAAACAAAATGAGATGACAAATAAACCACCATCAAAGGAACTATAAATTTTGCAACGTTCAACCTAGGAAAGATGGTTCCAATATAACAAAAGCAACCCTTAAAGAACATTCAAAAATCAATGCAGACTTGGGAGACATTTCATCAACATCTTAGACATGTTTCTAATGATCTTTCCAATTCATAGATGCAATCTAGACTAAAAAAAAACCCTAACTTGCTTGGGTGCCAACACTTACGCAATGACTGTAAAACTAGTCCTCTTGAGAGAGTCACAATAAAACTTTTATAACCCTTCAAAAGTGCTCTAAAATCCTCTTTTCAGGTCTGTAGGACCTTATAAGACCCCTTCCCACCAAGGAATATGCACAAACAACACTTTTAGACTTAGATTTGTTCAACTTTCAATTGCTGCCCACCACTGTCATACACAATCATTTAGGATAGTCATCACACTTTGTCAAATAAAGGCCAAGAAAGATTCAAAATCCTTGATTAGGTCTGAAATACCTTCATACACATTCTTAATAACATTATACAATACCCATGAATCCATTCTTCTGAGATTTGCAAGCAATTTACCCTTTGCTACCCTTTATGACTGTCCCGTCACATAGTTAAGAATAGATCTGCTAAACAAAAACCATATCAAACCAAAATATAAGGATATGAAACTTTTAGAGCATGATATATATATATAAACATAATTTCTGATAAAATTTCATGATTTTTCACCATATGGATTTCAAGATATGATCAAAACAAGCTGACTAGAAACCCTAGGCAGGGTTTTGATAGTTTTTACAAAAAATGCTCTAAAATGTGCAAAACATAATGAAATATCCTGAAACCAAATGAAAATGAAAGAGTAAAATATTTTCCATCTTCCCTAATTGGTTTTAGGTCTATAATATACCATGCATGGCCGCACCATCACATTTTTAGACTGCAAATTCTAGAAAACATTGTTAGATTAGGTAGCCTTCACCAAAATGACCATATCTTGCTCAAAACCCAATAAAATTTAATGAAAAAAAAACTAAAATAAAGTAGATTCATATCTTGAAAAAATCCAATAGATTTTAGACCATTACATAGGCTGTATAGGCTGTACCATATAGCAAAACAGACTGAAACATTTTGAAAACAAAAAAATATTACTCAAAGTGCTTCAAACTTTTCTCAAATATTTTAACAACCACCCAAAAATAAGTTTGGGATCAATTTTATACAATTTCCATCCTTCCTCATGTTTGTAACTGACCCCATCTTTTAATTTTTTTTAATCACAACTTAACCACTTTTCATGACATCTTTTTGACAACTTTTTAGCAATTTTACAACTTCTACAACTTTGGACCAATAGACCTATAAATTTCCAAAATGGATCAACATGATCCAAAATGATCTTGAAAGACCTTATTTGACTCAATAAAACCTAAACCAACCTAAAATCCAAAAATGAAAAAAGGCCTACTTATGAGGCTCTTGGTGCTCTTGCACCAAATTCCTTCATTAGATCTTGCATAAAATTTTCCTATGTTTTTTCATCTCTTTTGATATAGCATTTTATCCAAACATTAAAATATTTTATAGTAGGAGGTTTACCATACCATAACTCATAGGGAGTCTTTGAAATATTCACTCTTTCTTGACCTATTGAGAATGTAGGCTACAGTATGAATTTCTTCTCTCCAATAGACATCTGGTAGATTTTCTTCTTTCATCATAGCCTTGATACATATTGAGCTGTTATGTTCTTCCTCTCCACAACTCCATTATGCTAAGGAGTTCTAGGAGCTAAAAAATGCCTCTTTATCCCATGATCTTCACAAAAACTATTAAACTCATTGGAGGTGAACTCACCACCGTTTTAAGAGCTTAAGCATTTGATTTTCAGATCCATTTCATTCTCAACCATACATTTAAATTCTTTAAACTTATCAAGATCTTCTAATTTTTCTTTGAGAAATTTCACCCAAGTCATTCTAGAATAATCATCTATCAAGAACATGAAATAATTGTTAGCATGAGAGCTTCTTGTTCTACTAGGTCCACATAAATCTAGATGCACCAACTCCTAAGGTCTTGAGGTAGAATATTATTTAGTCTTGAACCTCTTCTTTGTTTTCTTTCCAAACTAACATTCCTTATAGATTGCATTGATAGGCTTTATAATCCTTGATAGATCTCCCACAACATTAGTAGAACTGATCTTCACTAGGTTATCAAAATTGATGTGACCCATTCTTCTATGCCATAGCCAACTTTCATTGATTTAAAACATAAAGCACTTAACACCACTACCTTTGAGGTGATAAAAATTACCTTTTATCCTTGTTCTAGCAACAACCAAAGTTCCAGATCTTCCTTTTCTGATTTCATAACCATTATATTGAAACACAAGATTGTAACCTCTACTACATATTTTTCCCACACTAAGAAGATTATGCCAGAGACCCTTTACATAAAGAACTTAATCTATTTTATGCTTTCCATCAAAACTAATTGAACCTTTTCCACATATCTCAGCAGATGTATCATCACCAAAATTAACAAGACCAACATCATACTTTTGAAGTTTAACAAAATCACTCTTATCACTTGTCATATGGTTTGAGCATCCACTATCAATTATCTAGTAGTTTCTTTCTTCTCTTCCATGAAAAGTAGTCATCATAGTTCATTCAACCTTGTGACCTAGTTTCAGAGCACTTTCCTTCACACATCTTTTAGGATTAGTAAAATTAGTTCCAACATTTAAAGCCATGAACGAGAATTCATTGCTAGCTTCATCAGGATAGTCTGATTCCTCCTCATCAGATACACCATTGTTTTTTTCAACATAATAACTCTTCTTGACATATTTAACTTTATGATCCTTATGTTTTTCATTTGTAACTTTGATTGGAAATTTAAAAGTATAATGACCTATCTTTTCATAATTGAAACGCTTAAAAGGGTAACTTACCTCTATATTTTCTAGTTCCCTTTTTCAATTTCCTTACAAAATTTGCTTCTACCTCATCAAGATTATCTAGATCTAATTCACCATCCTTCTCTACCTTGTTGAATTTAAAAGTAGTTTATTTACTTGTAGAATCTTTACCAAATTATCTCAATTCAAAAGAAATTAAAGCACCAAACATCTGATCTCTAGAAAATTGATCTAAAATTTGAGCTTCCTCAATAGTAGAAACTTTAAAAATATAAGATTTAGGAAGAGTTCTCAATAATTTTTTCACAACTTCACTTTATTCCAACTTACCACCAAGACCATTGATGGCATTAAAAACTTCATCCACTTTGAGCATGTAGGCAGTAATATCTTCATCTTCAGACATCCTCAGTGGTTTTGGATTTTTAGTTTTGCATATTTTCTTGCTTTACCTTATCATCTCCTTCATAAATGATTTGCAACTTCACCTAGACATCTTTAGAAATTTTAAGACTTATCACTTCTCCAATTTCAGAATTAGAAAGACCACTCAGGATAGCATTTCTTTCTTTTCCATTTTTCTCATAATCTTTGATTTCATCATCACTAGTCAGACCAAAAACATGCATAGTATATCTAGTTTCAACTGACTTCCAAACACCAAACCCTAGAGAAACAAAAAAGGATTACATCTTGGCTTTCTAGTAAGGATAATTTGTTCTATCAAACATAGGAGTCTTGACACCCTTCCTATGCACCATTTGGATCTACCTCAAGTAGTTAAGCTTCTTCCAAGGAACCACAACTCTGATACCAATTGTTAGATGTGAAAGACAATTGAAAGGGGGGTCAATCAATTGTACATTAAAACATTCAATCCCTCATTAAATTTCAAACCCTTATAAAAACTTTAAACCCTCTTTAAGAATTAGCAGAATGTAAACATGTGAAACAATAATACAAATACAACCATACACAATAGAACACTAGATTTATGTGGAAAAACCTAAGGGAAAAACCACAGTGAGGATTAGCTCACATATATATGAATAGAAACACCAAATTATAATAAGATCATTGTTGAAGGGATCATTTCCCAAAAAAGAAGGAAGGGTCGCTTCCAAGGGTTGATTGACTAGAAGAAAGAAGAATAGAAGAATATTGTTATAAAGAGATTCATTATCTTAGAGAAAAATGATAAATCCACCACTACAACTTTGCACCATCCACAACCTTTGGCTCACTACCTCCAGCAACTTCTGGCACACTAAAAAATGTAGAAACCTTTTTATCACTACATATGGAGTCATAGGAATTAAGCTCACACTTTGATCATCACACTCAATCAAATTCACATATATTACACACCACACACTCTCCAACAATTCACCTTACAATTATACTATCCACAACCTAAACAATCTCAATTAGGTCAACCTCAATGAAACATATGCATCTCAAACATGCAAAACCAAAGTAGGTCAGCACCAAACACTTCTGTGGTGGAAAGAAGTGAAGGCATACCATGCTATGGGTTAACTACAACCCAAATAAACACTGACGTGCTTTTCCATACTTTTAAAAATAACAAACAACCTCCGTAATTAGCGCTAGCATCCTAGGTCAGCCAACCTGCACTAACATTAACAAGAGACCACATACACACCTTTCCAGATCCAAAAACATCATGTGGACCACAAATAAACACTCCACAACATTGGAATATTCCAACATCAACATAATACTCTGAAACACTCTCACAACCACCTGAAACAAAGAATAATTTCATCATGTGCAACTATTTGCACAACCAAGAAATTCCAACACATGAACCAAGATTGCAGAGAAACTTAACACTCAACACACCAAGGGAAGGTAGGTACAAACAATATTAGCACATTCCCAAATCCACAAACCAAGAAAAATTCAATGTAGAGAAATGCAAATCAATTCCATTTATCTTAGACAAACTTCTTCATAGGTAAACACACTTTCAAACACATATTTCATTTCCACACGATCTAGAACCTAAAAATATGGATATATAGCCTCTAATACCTTTGATCATCATGTCCAAACCACACAAGAATATCTTCAACCATGAGGAAATGTAGAGCACAATGATGAACACACCTCTATCACACTGCACATTCTTTTATTCAAAATTTCTCAAAAGAACTTGGAAACCAAGTGAACTAGCTGCATTAACAACACCACAAACACCTTCTCATCATGGATACACTAGAGCTTGAAATCAAACCATAATATAAATGAAAACTTAGTGCAAAGAAATTAATAACTCCAAAAATATCCACACTAGGGGTTGACATAATGTGACATCAAACCACAACATATCCACACTTGACACTGATGAAATAATTATCAACAATCTCCAACAAATCCAATACTAGGGGTTGACATCAATGACAACACCAAAAATATTCCAACAATTTATTCCTTTGCAACTTGTTCATTCTAGATTTCCTCCTCTGCTACTTTTGGGCTCTTCTTGCTTTAGAGGAGGAGAAGGAAGTGGAGGTTAGGGAGGAGGAGGAGGAATTGGATAAGTAGGAGTGTGAGGAGGAGAATGTGGTAGAGATTATGGAGGATGACTTGGAGGATGAGATGGAGGAGAATATGGAAGAGGGGATTCATGTGGGGAGAAGATGAAGGAGTGGGTGAACTAGTCCTAGGTACATATGTGTCTTGAGACAAAATATCAGTTCTCTTTCTCATTTTTAGAGGATTCTCTTCCTCTTTCTCTTCTTCACTTGATTCTATAACTATTTTCTCCTTTTCTATCCTCTTTCTTGATCTAGCTACTGAAGATGATGGTCCTTCCTTCTCAGTGGAAACAATAGATGTGCCTTTAGCTATTTTGGACCTTTTTGGATGAGATTGGGGTTTTGGTAATGCCATCATGGGAAAAGGAGATACTAACCATCTTTTTGAGAAATCCTTGACATTTTATGCCCTCATATCCATATCATCATCCTCTACAACTAAGAAATCTAAATTGTAGATTAGTTGATTGAAAATTCCCAGACCACTGTAAACAAGGTCTAGAAATTTCCCACTATCTTTTAAGTCTTTTGGAAATTTGGCCACATTGTAATCCTTCATCATTCTACTATCAATCTATAGTAGTATTTCATCCTCACTTCAAATTCATCTTCACAATTAGCCCAATGATCTTCAAGAGAAGGTTCATGCTTGAAGAATGAGCTTATGAATATGCTAATATTTATTATAGGATCAAATTTGGCTCTTGGTTCATTATATAGATCTATTACACACACATACCTAACTCAACTTCTGTAGTCTTTGCATTTTTCATATTGGAACAAGAGTATACACCCACCTTTACAAGGAAAGAGTATCCTAACTTTTGTTTTCTAGAAATCAATTTTTGAATCTCAATCACCTATCTACATAACTCCAATAGGATTATTCTATTAGTGGGGAATCTTGGCAGCTTGAGGAGAGCCTTGTGGAAACTTTCTGCTCTGAAATATGAGGTCTTGAATTAGATACCAATTCAATGAACTTTTGAACTCTACCATTGCTTCCAATGAGATTATCTTATAAAAATAATTCTCCAACCCTTTGATGATAGCATAAATGAAATTATCATTCAAAACATAGTAATTTTTGTTGCTAGCATTTAACTCCAACAATGGGTAATGCTCATATACTTTGACTTCTCCCAACTAAAGGGACTCTATTCAAAACCCAAGGAAGGTTGCTTGATAAGCCAATGAGTATACCAAATAGGAAGTCATGTAGAATTTTCTACTATTGTAGTACACCTTCAAGTTTCTCATGAAGAGTATTGTCGATTATTGTGGCTCAATCAACCTTTTTATCTTCTATGATGGCCAAAATGAAGTAGCACATCCACAGGTGGAAGTTCCTGGTATTTGGATAACCATAAAATATGCTAAGGAGTTTGATTCGATCTTTAATGTCTTCTTGAAATTCACTCGTGTTGCACCTTAGTCATTTTGAGGGCCAAATTCCTTGGGTTTGATAAAACTTGATTATTGACAACTTTGAGACAAGATGCATTATTTTTCTCAAAATAATCCATTGCTTTCTTCATATCAATGGTCTTATACTTGGAGAAGACATGGACCATGAACACCTTTTCGATCATGTATGGGATTATATCAAGGAATATCTCTCTAGATAATCCTAATTTTGTCCTTTGTTTATGGTCATAGTATTGAGCACATGTTAATACTAGCTTAGGAGACTGCACTGAAGCTAGGAAGGCAACTGCCTCCACCAACCCAAAATTAGCTAGAGAGGTGGCTTTGATTGATATTTCTTATTCATTTTAAATATATGGAACTCATCCATATCTATATGTCCTAGATCAATGTCCCTAATGGTTGAGTAGGGAGAAAAAATATTGGATGTAGGGTGGTACCCTTTGTATTGGTACTTCATTTAGACGCCTTCCTTTGGCATGTTAACTACACATGAAAAAATCATGCATCAAAATATTGAAGGAAATAATTGAAAGGAGTAAATCAACACCCCTTATCAGGATCCAAAAATAAGCTACTTTAAGCTACACTACAATGAAAGGCATTTAAATATTTAGTTAAAAAAAGTTCTAGTTTTTTAGGTTTTGGGCCTCAGTTATACCTGTTATCACTTACCAAATTTTTTAGGTATCCTAAACAAACTTACCCCAAACATTGATTTTGTAGAAGGTATATTCATTGTTCTAAATCGTTGGGTTTTTGGGTTCAAGAATGTATCTTATTCCTTATTTCCTATTAGACCATAAATTCTAAGATAAATACCCGCTAGCCGATATTTGACAATCACTTCAAAAAAGTAAAATATATTCTTGCCGGGGATTGGAATTTATGGGTAGCACTTGTTTCTTATTTATTTGAAACTTTAACGGTTAAATAATAGGCTTTATTACCAATGCCCAATAATTATTTTAGCAACATACAAAGTAATTCCTATTGGGAGTCAGGTGTCGAGAAAATCGCTTAATCTTTAAGAATTTCTTTTGTATTTGATAAGATGAAGTTTCAATGCCCGATTCCTAAGAATTAAAAATGTTTTCTTTAAAAATTTTCTCAAGGGATTGGAGGTTGGAAATACTACTTTATTTTATTTTGAATCTTATTTTGATGTTAGTAAAGACATACTTTTGATTTTTGAGAATAGGGAAACACCCTTAAAAAAAGCATAAAGACCTTTAGACTTTGAAAGTTGGGACTCTAGGTTAAATATTAACTAAAGTTAAAGATAAATGTTAAAGGATATCCTTGACATTTGACATCTTAAATTGTTCATTCTAATATTTCAAAGGCATTCTTGATCAAACATAAGGTGTCAAGCATATGGCCTGAGGTTTATTGAATAATCCTCTAGGAGGTATTGCCGATGTTTGACATCCAAAATATAAAAAATCTAAGGAATGAAGGTATTCATCAAGAACATGCCACCCCTCTTTCCAAAACATGGCTAGAAAAGGTAACCTAAGACTTGATGGGATGGCATCATAATTGTTATCGATCAAAGCGCCTAAGAGAAACATGATTCGATGGGTTGAAAAAAACAAGTGCAATAAATCCAAAAAGAAAACAAAGAGAAAAAATGAAAAATGATGAAAAATAAAATAAAATAAAGACAACGACCTAGTCGAATTGATACATAGAAAAAAATCATGCAATAACAAGCAAAAAACTAGAAAAACAAAGTGAAATCCAACAAGTTTTGAGCCTAGTTTGAAACCTTATGGGAAAGAAAAGGGTGGAGAAACAAAAATTATGGGCAGTGATGAGGAAACACACAAACTCCACCGCAACACACTAGGAACAAACAAGGCGATGATGCAAACACCACACCAAGCACAAAAAAATTATGAGAAATGCAAATTAAAATTGTGAGGGTGTTTTGGAGAATTTGTAGAGCTCATGAAGTCATGAACTCGATAATGCATAAATGAAAATAAAATAATTAATTCTCCCCTTTTAAACCCACTTAACATGATGCATTAATTCTCATTAAATGTTCAACTACACAATTGAATGCATTGATAGGCGCGAAAAATGAGATGACAAGAGCTCACCACCATCAAGCCTCAAGAGTCAAGAAAGTCACAAGATAAGCATGTTGGCTACTTGGTAGAGAATATTTTATTATTTCAACAAAATATTTGTTAGACATGTCAATTGGTTATTTGTGGTAGGTTCTACTGTTGATCTGTTGTGATAGCCGTTAGTGGGCCATGATAGATGGGGTGAAGTGGGTCATGCACCTCCACCACATGGTAGGTTTTTGGAACCCCATGTTATACTACCTATAAGAATATATTACCATTCGAAAAATTACATGTGGTATAGCCTTACAATTTTCTATTTTTTAATTTTTTAAAAATTTGATTTTTTTTAGACTGCAGGAATCGGTCGGGTATCCGCTCCCTATAAATTGCAGTGCATCTGGTAAATTGTTTTCACATGATCGGTGATGCTCGTGTGACATACCCTTTGGTACCATGGGGATGATGGGGAGACTAAACCTCGTTACCTCTTGCCTGCAAAAGGATTCTTCAGCCAGTCGAGCTAGGCCCACCGCCTCAAAAATTTGAAAAAAAATAATATATTTTTTATTTTTTTCTATGACTATACCTTCTTGCACCAAAAATGCATAGCATGATTCCAAAAAAATATTCCACACAAAGATCTATATAGTCGAGGAAGGAGGATTTTTCTTTGATGGATTTGGGTAAAAGTGTCTAAATTTAACAAATTACAATCAATCATTAAGTTCTTGGGCCTTTTGGGCATGATGATTGGGTCATATTTGACTA
This sequence comes from Sequoiadendron giganteum, assembly GCA_007115665.2. Lineage (NCBI taxonomy): Eukaryota > Viridiplantae > Streptophyta > Pinopsida > Cupressales > Cupressaceae > Sequoiadendron > Sequoiadendron giganteum. Next base: position 140,320,227 of record CM021109.1, on the reverse strand, counting down.
AAAATGATCCAAAATTATAGCCCTCTTCTATATTTGGAAACCACCTCCCAACTTCAAGCCCTTGTAGATCTAGCCTCATATGCCCAATTCAGACTAATAAAAAGGATAAATTGACTTCCTTGGACACCTTGAAATCAATGGTGAGCTTATTTTTATACCAAAATGGTCTAATACGAATCTTTTATAAAAATACACAAAGAGGAACCCTTAATAATTTTCTATTTATATCATTTTTCATTCTCCAATTCATAATTTAATGCAAGAGAAGATCATGCTCAAATTTTTTGAGATCTATTAGGATTTACATTCAAGATATTTTAAAAAGACAAATCAAAGTCACTGAATACATGCTAATACCATGTAATATTTGTCTATGGAAATATCCAACCAATATAGGCCTAGTGGAAGGTAAAAGGAAATTATAAGACTAATATGACAAGAATAAATTTTATTCCTATCAAAGAATGCAAATAGATTGATCATGCACAACCTAAGAAATGTATGAGAGGCCCTTGGTTATATAAACCAAGGTGAGATATAGGACTACATAAGATTATGATAGGTGTTTTAATCTAATTATATGAGACATAAAGTGATAAGTATCCTATGTGTACCCTAAGAAAAATTAATTAGACTAGTCTAAATAGGATCTAGGAGGAAAACTAGTTATTAATATCCCTGGTCACACCAATAATCTATTAGTTAGGCAACAATTGATATAAAGAATAAGAGTTTGGTTCCCTTGTACAATTATAATTTACTTATCCTAAATGTATAATTAGAAATCAACACCAAAAATATTTAGATGAAGTTTAGGAACTTGTATTAGAAAAATTATCTAGTTAACAATTTTTGAAAGAAATTGTATTCGTTGAGGATGAGTTATCACAATTCCATGATAGATAATTTGAAAGGATTCAATATTGTGGTAATTCATTTATCATATATGGATGCAACAATGAACTAGAAAGACTAGTGTATTATACTATATTGTTTTCTTTGCTAGATTCATGGGATAACCTTGCTATGGTGATTAATAGTAACATCTCCAAAATAAAAGTTGAGGGGGTGATTATTGATTTAATTTTAGAAGAAAAGAGATAGAAAATATTATATTCAATTATAAATTCTTTGGGTTTCAAATGTCCTACAAAGGGAAAATACAACAAGAAAAATATAAGGGATCTAAATATAAAGGGAAAAAAATCTCTTGGTAGATCAAAGGTCAAGTGTTGGAAATATAGAATAATCAACCACAAAAAGGACTTAAAAGAGAATAATTCCAATAAAGAGTTAAATGATAATTAAAATACGAGGTCCTCAAATCAAGATACTAGATATGTGTTTATTGCAACCATTGCAATGCATTTATGTGAGGATGAATGTAAGATTCACTTTGGAGATTAATTTGACTTGAATCTCCACAAGTAGTGATTTTTGATCATGAAATTATTGGTAGTTAAAAGTTACACTCAAAAGACAAAAATCTCTTAAGATTTTTCATGGCACAATTAGTCTCGTGTTTGGAGATGAAAGGACCAAATTTATTTTACGAATTCTATGCATTCCAAGTTTAGTGAGGAACTTATTATTTATTAGTAAGAAGAATGATGTGGATTTTTACATTTTGTTTAAATATTAATACTTTTTCCCTTAGCATAGTGAAAAAATATTAACTAAGAAAACCTTAGAAAGTTTTGTTAAATTGAATTTTTTTATGCCTAAAGTCTTTGGAATGCACTAACATGTTTGGGTAATAGTTGTTTCCTTAGGTGTCAAAATGGGAGAAAAAGACAAATTATTATTTATAAAGCCAAAATGGGATAATCTTAACTCCCATTTTTATCTCCCTCCATGCAACACAAGTTTAGGGTTTTTATTTGCTTGTATGAAATAAATTATTTTTGGCATGAAACTAGTAGCTAGTTATTCTAATTTAAGACTTGCATTGCAATTTGAGTGAGATAAATATGGCATGATGTATGGGGATGTGATTTTATTTCACCATGTTGCAGATCTTCATCCCCACATTGAAGAGACTTGGTCAAGTAGAGATATACACATATGAAGGAATTCATTAGATTTAGAAGTGTGGTATGTGAGACATCTATCATTATCCATATAGGTCAGTACAATATTTTTCTCAAATTACTATTGTAAAATGATACCTATAGATATTTAGTTGAGTTCTCATTTTATAGATATGGGTCTTATTTATGATCCTCCACATCAATAAAGGCTCAATACATGAGCATACTGAAGAGAAAAATGTGTAATAAACATGTGACATTGTTGTTGTAAAAGGTAAACCCTTAAATGGTAGTCATATGAAAAGGAATAGTAGTGAGCTTATGGTGCTAGGGAGTTCATGAGAAGCCATGCAAGATGGTCCACATTTTAATCAAGAAAACAATTGTTAGATATACAGGTCGGTGGTGTGTAATGTCCATCTACAACTTTTGAGTACTTACCAAGTGCAAAATCAAGTGTCCAAGTTTTGCATTCTTCTTTTCTATAGTAGCATCATATAGAAAATAAGTAGACAATAGAAAAAGTGCTATATGTTCCCTACACCCGATCCTTTCTCTATAATGGATAAGGACTTATGAAGGAGTCTTCAAGCATCATAAAATTTTAAGAAGTTACTAAGGGACCTCAAAGGAGAAACTTCATGAAACACAAAGAAATACCTTGTCAAATTCATGTCATCACTATATAGAGTCATATGATGGATAGTCAAAAATCACCCTAATGGACAATCTAAAATAAGGTGACCTTGACAGTTAAACAAGGAAGAAAATGCATGGTGAACACACATGACTAAGCAAAGACTAAACAAGAAAATGAAACTCTCACAAGATTATCATGAATCTTGATCAATATTTGTTGCTAATTTCAAACATATAATATTTTTACAAGTTCCTTATGTCTAATATTATGTGTATTTTCCTCCTTTTGTTGAATGGTGTCAAGTGGTGAGGTCATGGTTTGATTAAGTCACAAGAGGGTAATCAAGTATTTATAAACAAATATCATAATACCTTTGTCAAGATCCTCATTTATCCCTATGCATACATCATAGGATTATCCAAGAGTAAGTGAGTCTTTCATAATTAATGTTCTTCGCAATAAAAGTTGTATAAGGAGGATATAATATACATTGTTTCTAACAAGAGGAAAGACATAGATAGTCAAGAATACAATCATTAGTCTCTTTCCATGTACATGGATAGGGTTTGTAGCAAGAATAAGAACCAACATGACAAGGAAATTTTTGAGTAGGGTAGTCCCTATTATGTTGAGATGGTCATTAAGTAGACTAAGTTTAGTGAGAAGCACAATCAGAAAGGTTGTGTAGGGTCTATCAAGATGGATTTGAAGCAATGATAGCCACACAAGATTATGATCAAAGACAATTTTTTCAATCTTAACGGGATGTTTCAAAGAGTTTCATGTATGGAAAAGAAAATTGTGATAGTCATGCTAGAACTATCACTATGTGCGATAGTGTGAAGGGTAGTTTATAGTGAATTTGGTAAAATATGAAGGAAAAAAACTATAGGTCTACCATATAAAACACGTTGTAGATGACATATTATATTTTTAGTTGTTGATCAAAAGGAAAGGGAACATGTCTTTTATGTAATCACAATAGTGCACAAAGTTGTGAAGGATAGTAAATTATGAAGACAATCATAAGGGCTAAATATGAAGTTTAAAGTAGTCATATGATGAAAACCCTAGTGACAACAAATACATCAAGAATATTGCATGAAAAATGTTATGAAAGAGCACCAAGGATCTTCACTGTGTGATGAAGATAGTGATGCAAGATTAAAAAATAATATCACAATGTTGCAAGGTAAAATAATAGTCTATACATGCATGAAAACCATCATGGAGATAACACTCCTTTAAAATATTATAGTGAAATTGTGAAAATAATAAGGTGTGAAGTCAATATAAGATAATTCATAGGTAAATAGTCTAAGAGTATGAGTGATAGTTGTAACTTATAAAAAATCTATGAATGTTGAAGGCAATGATCAAGGTGCATGACAATGAGCAGTATATGAGGGAACACATATTCAAGTAAAAGGATAGAATAGAGGATTTCACACATTATAAACTCACACAAGGGACCAATCACCAATCAGGGATAGTGACATTGTTATGAATAGGTTCGTATATTTGATTGTTAGAACTCAAAGTGGCTGAAAAAGTATATAAACCCATGTCAATATTTAAGAATGAAGTGTTCATAGTGATGTTCAAATCAAGCATTGTTATTCATATTAGTAGTCATTATGGTGTGTGATGGTTTTCAAATGGTTCAAGTGATGTAAGCTCATGAGTAATAGTCTTCACAAATGATAATCCTTATAAAGATAGGATAGTGATATTGCTCATAGCAATGAAAGTACAAACCTTTGCACTATCCAAATAATGATCAATATTCAAGAATAAAGGAACAATAGCCTATAGGTTTTTAGTGTTATAAATTGAAAGGAAGATAATGAAATAGAAAGCTAAAGCCAAGAGTTGACAATCATGTCAAATTATAGTCTTTTAAACTATATATAAGTTCTTATAATTCATGATATCTTGAGAAGAAAGTGCAATGAAGAGGCAATGTTCTATAAGTTTTGTGTCAAGTTTCGAGTGTCAAGTGATAATGTATGGATTTTGTGAGATCAAAAGGACAATCCATGAATATTCAAAGACCTTATCAAGAGGATAGTTACTTTGAAATAAATATTAAAATCCTATTAAATATGTCATAAAAATACCGTGAAAGCAACCTATGGTATGTTATGAAAGGAAATGCTTCATAAATACCTCAACAACATAACTAAAAAAAAATATAAAGGGACAACAATACAATGGGAAACAATTGAAAGTGATAATAAGGATGGAAAAATGAACAGAGCCATGGGTTTGTAGAAGAAAAGACAATGGTGATCCTTCAAAGAAGAAATTATCATGAAGTATAGGGTAAGACATGAGGTAATGAAGATTTCCTATGAACTCATTATAGAGTCATATTCAAGGGAATTGATAGTCATAAAAGATAAAAAAATGCATGTCAAAGAATGGATAATACCTCATGAATTTTGCACACAAAGAGGATAGTCATATAGGCTACAAACAATGAATCTTTGACAAATTAAAAGGGTCAATCTATAAGAAATAATACATGATCATCCAAGACAATACATGAATAAACATAATATTTCTAGCACTCTTGATACAATCGTTCTATAAGACTAAGTGGTTGATCAAAATGTACAGGTTCTATGTTGTTTAAAAGGGGAAAAAATCATAACTATGTGTATGAGAATTCCTTATGACAAGAGGCATTCATTTGACAATGAGAAGCTTATCTATCCTCTATGGTCTAGAGGCTATGCATAATGAACACATAAGGTATATGACAATTAGGAAGTAGTATTATAATAGATATATACATGATAATGTGTAGTGGTCATGAAAATAAAGGGTAGTGACCTTGTAGAGATCTATTACATAGATTTGGTATGTAAGGAATGAAAGGACAATAGAAACACCATAAAATGATAGAGGATAGTATGAAAACATAAATATTTGTAAAATACAACAATCTTCAAACCAAAAGCACAAGGGTGTGATAAATCCTATATGGTGTTGAATGCAGTGACATGTTCTAATCACAAAAAGGAAAACAAATGATTTTTATGATGGAGAGTCCTTATCCTATGCCATAAAGAGTTTTTTCTAGTTCAAATCTTGTCACATTCCCTATTACCATGCAAGGGGATTTTTGATAGAGGTAAATGGCAGTTGGACAACAATTGAGGAAATTACGATAATTGAAGGAGTGGACAATAATTGAGAAGATTTAGGGGGGCAATTAATCCAGTTTGAAGATCAGTTGCAAGTATTAATGAGTACCTGAAAGATTATTGGAAATAATTAAGGGCACACATCATCAATGAACATAGCTAGAGACTAGTAGAATCATCTTTCCTCCATGCCAATTTAGAGATTTTTATGGAGTCAAACAAGGAAAATCAATCTTCAGGCGTCTAGGTAGATAGAAACAATCAACTCAAGTAAGTAAAGAATATTTAATAATCTTTAAAGTCTATCCTACCTTTTCTCCAATGTTGGATAGATAAAAAAAACATAGGCTCAATTTAGGGGCAGTTCTTGCATTTTGAAAATAACATTTGTAACTTGTAAAAGTTCTTTTCTGTAAGAGAGACTATATTGTAACTCAAATACAGTCACTTCATGACAATAAATGAATGTAATTTTTATCCTTTTAAACCAATTTTCAAAGCATTTATAGTCTGGCACTATTGTAAGACATATTTTATCAATAAAATATTTTTCCTTCTCAAATATTGTCTCATTGTGTGCAAACTAGTGATTGATGAATATTATTATGTTTTTTTATGCAAAACCTTTAATATATGTTTCATTTCAACACCTATAGGCAAATAAAGTACATTTTATGCATGTTATAATTTAAGCAATGGATGTGAAACATAGTTATTAGTTTTGAAAAAATCCCTCTTTTCCTTCAAAATTGCAACACATTCAACCTTTTTAAAAAATATTGATGTATTGGTGGTGTATACAAAACATTTTGAATTGTGTAAAAGCTAGTTGGTTATTAAACTTGTGTATTTGAAACAATAGTAGGAGTCTCAAAAAAACATTTTGGTGCATCAAATTTTTGAGTTTAAGTTTCATTACAAGCTATATACTTCCTGTTTTATCAACATAACAACAATAGTCTAGTTCAAATTCAGGTGATTGCAACAAGGGAACCAACCCTCTCTAGAGATTCACTCCAAGCTATGTGCAACCCACAAGCCTTGGAGTGTTTTCATGTTTCATTATATTGCTAAACTAAGTTCTTAGAAATGGTGTAAATCTACATGAAAACATTAAAATATAATGATATGAGGTTATTTTGGTTGAATTGTTTCATTATGAAATTATGTTTTCCTTGATACAAACACTATTAAATTTAATAATTTTAAGATTCTTGATTTTGGGAATCATAAACTTGCTACTTAAAGGTAAATATTGTGGCATGAATACCTGTGGCACATTGGTGATAAAGGTCTCAAGGATTTGAAAATTTTAAAAATATGGTAGAGGAGCTAACTAAATATTCCCTATATTTTAACTTTTGTGAACATTGTATTGATAGAAAGAAAAACCATGTTAATTTTTACTTGAGATTTGATAGATTTGTAGGGATTTTGTATTTGATCCATAATTGATGTTTTTCAACTTGTTGATGTACATTCACTTGTAAAATCATTGTATTATATCTATTTTATTGATTATTTATCCAAAAGATGGGTATTATTTATTAGGAAAAGTTATAAGGTCTTCTTGAAATTCAAAGAGTTTGATAGATTTTGTAGGAGCAAATGCATTGTGGGGCATAATAAAATTACATACACCTCTCAATATAATAAGGTTAAAAAGAGGGTAAAAAACACGTAGATGGAGAGAGGCATGAGTATGCTTAGTGGAGTTAGTTTGGATAAAAAATGGGTAATTTTTTTTAGCATAACTCTTTATTTTATTAACATATCTCTTACTCGAGCTCTTGTGGATAAAACCTTTGAGGAGGATTGGGTGATAAATAATTCTTCATTGTGGCATATTAGGGTTTTTAGTTGCAAGGAATATGTATATGTGCCTAAGGCAAAGAGATCCAATTTAAATTGTCACACCCCATTTTTGAGCCCTCTAGACTATGTTATATTTTGCTTTACATTCTGATTATGACACTATATAAATTACTTTATTTTCATATTGGTGTCTATTGGGTGTGTTTCATTGGAAATAATAATGTTGAAAAGGTAATCACATTGTTATCATAAAGAATTATTCTATGTATGCAAAATATCTTCTTTGAAATAATTATATGTGAATTGAAACTTTATATAATCTGATACAAATTTCTATATACCTATATATGTATATGTCTACAACTAAAATAACTAGGTTTATCTAGTTTCTCATATGATATAAAGGATTCAAATAATTTCTATAATGCAATAGTGGAAATACACACACATATAAATCTCTCTCTCTCTATGCATATATATATTTGAATGTAACTCTTTTGTCATGGTTGAAGGAAGAAATAAATGAAAAGTACTTGGAATTAATACAAAATTAAATTAAATTTGTTGAAATCCATGAAATGGAGAAGGTAGTGGAGTCAAATAGAGTTTGTGGAAATAAACATAGCCTTAATGAATTTTGGGAAGGAAGGGAAACAAGGGAGTTTGGAGGACATGCAGAAGAAAATGGGGGAAATAACAGGAGATTGGGGGCAAGTGATAAAGTGGAGAATGAAAAAGTGAAGGGAAGGAGAACGATAGGGAAATGAGTATTAAGTTGATAAATGAGTTTTTACATATTTAGATATATAACATTATACTCTACTTATGTGTTTTTCTATGTATTTTATGGAAATGAATAGGGGTTTCTTTTTTGAAAGTTTGGTCTAAATATTTTATACTTTTATGTATAATGAATACCAATTAGACGGATTCTATGTTTGACTACTTAAGCTATTATTTTGGGTAATCCAAATGAATGGGTTTTGGTTATCTAAACCAAAATGTAGATAAAAAATGGTTCTCTTATTTGGAAACATTCAAATCCAAGTCTTGTTTTATAGAGAGATTATATTGAGATGTTAATTGAGTTGAGTTAAAGTTCACAAATCTCTATTTTGATATTTTTATGAATTTTTATAATCAATCAGTCTCAGTATGACTGAATGTTTTGATCAACCCTTAATAATTTCAACTTGAATTTACCAGTTGGTTATTTTTGTGAAAATGGATTACATTGTCTTTTGACCTTCCCATCTATGCTGACTAGATTTTTAGCACTAAATACCCTTCTAGCTATGTTGTCACTAGTGAATATTGGTTTCATTAAAATCCTACTTAGTGCCATTAGTAAATTCTATGTGAATTGGTTTTAGAGTCATTTAACTCTACCCATAGAATAACAATGCATAGGTTAGGCATTGTGTGTTCATTGTTAAAGAATTTGAGATTGAATGTAAATCCTATTAGATTTATCTCAATAGAGATATTATAATTTTGTTTGTTGTTAAGCCTATTCGATTTTTCTCAGTAGAGACAGTGAAATGATGTTTGTTGCTAAGCCTATTGGTTTTATCTCAACAAGGATAGTATAATGTTGGTTTTTAAGCCGACCGACCTATTCACTCATAAATAATATAATATGTTTGTTTATAAAACTTATCGACCTTGCCACAACAATGATAATGTTAAGTTACCATAATCAAAGCCTCTTGGCATACTCCTAAATTTATAATAGTCTATGTTGGTTTAAGAATATTTTAAGTTGCATAAACCCTACACGCACACACAAATATCTTGTATGTGGGGGGTTCATTGTTATATATGTATTTTGGTGGAAATTTCAATGAGAATTGAGGTCATTATAGATGCTAACTTTTTGTAGTATTTGTAATGAAGAAAATTGTACTCCCTTCTTGGAGATAGTGCAATTTCTCATTTAATCTGGACCTATTTTAGTACCCTTGCATTAAATACCCTTTAATTCATCATTAATAGGTCCTTAAGACCCTTTATTTTGGGTCTCAAGGCTTATTTCAATTAAAATCCCAACAAAATCCACAAAAGCATAAAAAAATCTAACAACCCACCCCGAAAAACTAGGGTGGGACTCATATGCCACTTCTAGCATATGAGTCCCCCTAGGTGGGACCCATATGCCAAGAGTGGTTTATGAGTCCCATTTGGACCCTTTCTAGGGTTTGAGCAGGATTTTCAAGTTTTTAATTCCAATATTTGGTTGATGTCGGCATTTGAGATCTAAATAATGATAAATTAGGTGTTTTTCCCATATAAACAACCTTCTAAGTCATTATTTCATCTAAGAAAGATTATAGAAGAGAAATTTAAAGATCTAAGCATCCACAAGAGTATTTAAGAGAAAGTGATCAATAAAGTTGAAGCCTTGGAGTAGAATTATTGTGTTTTTTTAGGTCTTCAAGCTCACTTTCATCCAAGATCTAGCATTTTCAAGGGTTGATTATGGTTTCCTATGGTGAATCATGATGGATTCTAGGTTGGGGAGATGTAACTAGCCATCAAGCCAAGCCTAATGCTTTATTTTTTAAGTGATTACTTCCTCCATTATCACTCTACTTTCAGCCTAAGGAAGGTACATATCTCATTGCGGCTTATTAGGGTGATTAGAGATCTCCCAAAGTGAGTCATTCATGTTCATGCTTCATCCTTGCATCTCATTCTAGCACTATAGAATAGGGTTGTATTGCATTTCAGATTTCCTAATCTTAGACACACTTAATTTTAGGGTTTATGTTCACATTTTCATTCAAGATCCATTATTTCTATCAAGGTTTAATTACCAAACTAGGGGTTTGACCAAGGCAAACCCCCCATAAGAAAATCAACTCTATATTCTTTTTATAGTTTCAGATCTGGAAATTAGTTTGGGAAGGAAGAGCAGATATTGGAGCACAAATCTAGACTTTGAATTCCCAAAAAAGCAAAACGATATTAATACACCAGAAGTGGCATATGAGTCCCACTATAAGCAATTTTCTAGATTTTTGAAGATCCTGAATCTACACTATTAAAAACCTATTCCAGTCTAGAAACCCTAGAATTGGATTGATACACCAGAAGTGGTGTATGAGTCCTAGTGTGCCCTAAAAGCAATATTTTCAATATTTGAGAGTTGATTCCATGCTCCTTTTGATTTCCAGGTGCACTTATGTGTTTTTCTAGTTTGCTATTCAGATTTGTACTCTTTTTTTTAGGTCATTTAGTGAAGTTTTGTATTGCATTTGGTTTTAACATTAGGTCTTGCATTTAATTAATCTTCCCAAGACCTAGCTTGGTAGTTAACCCCTCTTTAGTCATTAATCATACCCTAGGACACCCCTATTGCAAATCTCTTTCCCCCATTCCTATCCTTGGATTGAGATCTCTAGGGTTTTCCTTGAATGATATTGGGAGAAACTTGGTGTTCTATGTCTTAAGCCATAGAGGAATCCATTTTTCCACCTATCATTTTGGTGAACTTGCATTTAGAACATATCATTTATGATTTGTAGTGCATCATAGTCCTAGATCTTGCTTGCATTAACTTTACATTAGGGTTTGTATTAGTTAATTTGCTTTTAGGGCTTCAAAATTTTGTATTAGTGAAAGTGCATATAGGTTGCATTTTTGGTATCTCACATCATTGAATATCATGTAAAATTTGCATTAGCATCTAGTATATAGATCATCCAAACTAAAAAGCATAAAAATCACTTAATTTTTTTTGAAAAATGTGAAAAAACCCTCACTGGGACTCATTCTCCCCTCTAGGCGATTTAGTCCTAGTGCAGATTTTAAACTGCATTTTACAACATTAAATCCTCTATTTTTGGGCTTTTATTTTCTGTCGATAGATTTTTGTTTCAATTTGCAGAATTTTTGTTACATACATTTGAGTAGATCTAGCTTAATTTTAGTTATGGATAAAATTAGATTATTGCACTTTTCAATATTAGTTCATAGTTCAACTAGATTAGATTACATTTGGCATTCGTTAGAAAACAAAACCATAAACACCTAAAAACTAATGAACCACTTAGAGAAAGCATAATTATTTGAATATGCCAAATCTCTTTTTCCTAGTTAACCTAACCTTCAATCCTTTTAGTAGTGATGACTTTGACATGTTAGATGAAGCCATTGAGGATTTCATCTCACAAATTTCATCCACTAAGGCTTGTTATGAAAAACTGAAACCAAAAGATGTTAATGTTATCAACCTCAACTTGTCCTCTACCTACCTTCACACAAACCTCAAACTCAAAATAAACTTGTTTTCACCCTTGAACCACCTAAGAACTATGTTTCACAACAATCAAGTTATAATACAATTGCTCATACATATAACACTAGAAACAATCCACAACCAAGAAAGACAACCTCAACATCCTTACCTTTGCCTAACTTTGTCTTGCCTAGTGCCCCTTGCTTACCTATGAATAGTGGAAAGGAGTGTGATCTTGTTGAACAACTTAAGAATACTCCTATAAAGATATCCCTATGGAACCTAATTTAAAATTCACCTAACTATCATACCATGCTTCAAACAACCTTACAATAAGTTATGATCCCCTCTAATACAAATGTAAGTGATGTGACATCTCTAATTTAAGGAATGAATAAAATTAACGTAGACATTACCTTTCACCAACATGAGCTACCTCCCTTGGAAATGAGAAAGAAAATAAGGCCTTCATGATAATAGCTAGATTTAACAGGACGAGAATAAAAAGGACCCTTTTTGACAATGTCTCCACTCTTAATGTATGTAGTATGCATATTTTGGATAGACTTGGAGTAGATAAATCAAGAATCGAACCTAATTCCTTATCCATTTGAGTATTTGACAATGTAGGAAAGCAACCACTTGGTGTGATCACTTTACCTATTATAGTTGGAAAGGATACATTACAAACTCCTATTCATGTCATGCCTCATGACCTTTCATTTAATCTTCTTTTTGGAAGACCTTGGATTCATGAGATGTATGTGGTACCTTCAACTCTTCATCGTATCATGAAGTATGTCTATAAGGTATACTAGGTTGAGATAGACCTTAAGCTAGAAATTTGCTTACAAGTTGAAAAAGGAATGACAATTCATCTGAACTCATTAATTCCAGCATCAAACATAGAACCTATGGAAGAAGATAAACAAGAGATGGAAACAGTGTTGAAGTTACTAGAAGATGAATAGGTTCCTTGAAATTTACACCAGCATCTATGGGAGAATACTGTTGATGCCAAAAATTGGCAAGGTAACAACCCTTTGTGGGAAACTCGGTTAAAGGGGGGCCCTATTGCGCTAAACTAAGTAACCTCTAGATTTTAAAGAATCTGAATCTTCTATATCTGGGGTTTTAAATGGGAAAAAGGAAGAAGATATAAAATAAAAGATCTAACTAGGGTGATGCACTGAGATTTAGATGTAAGGAACGATAGACCTATCTTGTAGATGCAGTCTAAGGGCCCGTTAAGCAATTTGCTATGTCCCAAAATAAAAAAACATTAAAGAGAAAGACCAGGATAATTCATTTCATGACATAAAATAATTTGCACAGAGATTTACTGAACAAAAAGAGTCGAAGACATGGTTCTAAATCAACATTCTATTCAAATCATTGAAGTCACAAACAAACTATTTAGAAATAACACAGTATAATGTTATCAATAGTTAAGAGGCAGAAAAGGCCAAATTACAAGGGCACAGTCTATGAGTCTTTACAATTATCTAACAAAAAAAAGGCCTGGTGTTTTCCTAATTCTTTTGTAGATATTTCAAACTAACAACAAAAACCAAAAACTCTCTAAAAGAAGTAGTATATATAGCCGTTGTAACATAAAGATTCCCGAGCATGAACCCAGTCATTCACTAGCCAGATGCATTCTTACAAATGATGGCAATGGTATCGGCTTACCCTGTGTAAACAAGTGTCGACTCACAATGAAGGTAGTTGGAACATGCAACACAGTATGGCAGCTTGGAATTCACACCACTCCTCCCTTTTATGTAGTTGCGCCGAAGGAACACATGGCGGTATTTCATAGCCCGTAGTTTCTCCTCCCCATCCTTTGATGAGAGCTTGCGATGAGAAGACATATGGCAGTGTCCTTGTTATCGACACCGCTTGAGGGGCCCACCAGAATTTTGCACATGCGAAGGCTACATGGCAGGTAGTTGGGGCTCAAAAGAGAGTTATATGAAAGCATGCCAAACTCACCTGATCTATTGACACATGGGGTAGAACGAAACTCAGAAAAGAAGGGAAAGGAAGCTCCCCTTCAATAAGTTCTTGGATGACACGTGGCAGCAGTTAGTCGAGAGCACCAAAAGATTGATAGGGAGGCCTCTAAAAATCATTGAGCATGATCGGAAGTCGAACAAAACATAAAAAAAAGAAACCCGAAGTGAGCATGGGGGTATATTAAATATCAATAGATTTTGTCGACTATGAGGGGCATTTTGCTTGCAAAATGACTAATCCAAAAAAAAATCTCTGGTTTCACAAACCAGGGCTTTATTCATTGGGCATTGGAGTCATAGCTTAGAAAGGGTGATCTGCAAGGGCAACCAGTCGGCCTTAGAAGGCATTGATATGGCGCGCAAGATCTCGTGTGCCTCATATAGATCAATCATCTCTTTAAAGGGCATCATTGCAGATATTCCAAATTTGACCTCGAGCTGAAAAAGTAGATGCACGATCTGATGAGTTACACCCTCAATGTCCTCGACAGTAGGTGGTTGGCTGAAACTCTGAAAAACTGATAAATCTTGCTTCCTCTCCTCAATCTTTTCTGCAATTTTCTTTGCGGTAGCCACCGATTCATCGAGAAGAAAAGGAGAGGGCAATCCCATCTGGGTCAGTTGGGAAAATCTTTCCCATATGTTGTCCATAGTTAGCCTTAATGTGATCAAGCATCATTGAGCATGAAGTGTGGCCTCATGACAGCGGATGAACTCCTTCGCGATCTTAGCAACTGACCTTCGATTCTCAACCCCTTCTCATTCCAGATCTTCTCTTGGCACGTTGTATAACTTGCCTAGCAACTCCTCCGCTTCTAGAATATTTTTCCCTATGAATTGAGGGAACTATTCCATAATTCCGTGAACCTCCCTGCATAAATTTGTTGCATCTGCCATGAATTGAAGTGTGGGCTGGAGAGTCAAACATAAAGCCCTGACTCTCTCCTAGTAGGAAGCATACAGTTGTTGGTCTATTAAATCGAGGTCTATTTGTGAAGTAGGATTTTGAACAATCTTCTACAAGAGGTTAATCTCTACATCCCTTGTCCAAATCTCCTATGTTAGCCCCATGATTTGTTCTATGACAGAGGAGAGTTTCTCCTATAGGTCTCTCTGTGTAGCCAACCACCTTTCCTCAGCCTGGTTTTGGGTTGCAGACTCTTCCTCTAGGAAAGCCTGATCTTCTGGAGGTCTTCTTGAAATTGAGCCTATGCACTCACTTGTTTTGTCTCCTTTTCTTGTACTGCTTGCTCTAGAAGAGCACACAGTTGCTACAATTCTTCATTCTTTTGCTGAAATTCTCCTTCTGACTGGGCCAACCTGTCTGATAATTCCTGGTTCCTTTGTCATAGCTTAGCTATCCGATCAGACTCCTAGGATTGGAACTTCTCGATCTCCCATTGCAAGCTAGCCTGCTCCACCTGCACATTTTTTGTGAGGTGCACCCTTTTTATTTCTTGTGCTTTGTCTTTGGCCAACAAGACTTCTAGTCTTCCCTTAATGTCCTTAAGCTCATCCTCCACCTTCTTCAATTTGTGAACAAACTTAAGAAAGTCAATAGTTACCACCCGTTGTGTCTCCTTCATTAACTCAAATTTATCCTATGGTCAGGAAACATGCAAGTCCAATCTGATGGCATGGACATCATAGTCATCAGGTTGCATTTCTCCCTATAGTTTGGCAATATTGGGATGCATGGTTGCAAAATGCAATGATTGTTGAGCCTCATTATAAATTATTTGGACTCTGGGCTCTGTTGGCCTCCTAGCATCTTTTTCCTTTTGCTTTTGGAGTTGGAGAGCTCGAGCTTGGTTCGTTGTATCGCTCTGAGACAAGAATTGAGCCAACGATTTGATGTGTTCACCTACAAAGGGTGCACTGGGAGGGACAATGAAATGGAAAGAGAGGCAGGTGACCTCAAATGTTTTCTTCTTTGGAAGAGCAACCGTGAGCGGAGAGAAGGGAGGAATGTTCAAAATCCTAGGTGATGAAGGCGTGGAGGGGATCATGGGGAATGGTGGTGGTAATGGAGATGCATTGGGCTTCGATGGCTACAAAGGTTAAGTCAGAAAAGACCCAAAGGATGTAAAAGGGACAACGACTTTAGACACCAAGGGGGTGATAGGAATGGACATGGATGAGGAGGCAGATAGGGTGGTCAATGGGACTTCGACCAGCAATGGGGAGCTCAAGGGGAAGTGAAAGCCATTTGTTCGATATGAGAAAACTCAGAGAAACCTCCCGTAGTCATTATAGAGGGGACAGAGAAAGATAGGCTCACATTCAGAGCAATGGGTACCATAGGGATTGTGGGAGAAACAAGATATTATGAGCTGAGAAGGGAGGGAGAGAAAGATACCTGAGCTACTGATTCCACCTCTGACGCTTGGCTGACTACAACCTCCTATGAATCACCTCCTGAAGTGGTATCAATGCACTATCTTTTTCTCGGTGGAGGGTTCTCCACATTCAATACTTTATTTGATTGTTGCATTGATCTAGGCTTCCCCATAGCCATGGATCAAGATTGTGAGGACCCTATTCATGAAATATTCATCCGCACACTCCTAAGAGCTATGCTAGGTTGCATCGCCATTTTCTATTTTTTCTTCCCCTTGTCGAAGCGTGGTAGGGCATCCTTAGGGTCAGGCTCCTCTGCATAACTTGTGTCAGAATCTAGATGTTCCCTATTCCAAAGGGTATCAAATTGATCATCGGTGTCGAAAAATGATGCATGTTGGAAAGAGGCGATGATGTTCTTGATCTCCTGGTGGTAAATCCATAAATCATTAATATTTTTCGGCTTCTAGCCTTGTTGCCTCACCAAGCTATTTCGGAGGGTAGTACTTATGCGACTATTTTCATCTACCTTCCCCATAGGGAGATAGAAACTGAACCATGACGGTCTTTGATTATCTATTGGCATGAGTGCCAAGTCCACCCAGACCCTGTTGACATCTTCAAGCGGATTTCGCCACACTTCCTAGTATGGCCGAGGGCTATTCTTGACCTTAATAACTATGTCGCCCAAATTATCCTCTGGGTTGTAGTCCCATTTATCAAAAATGAAAACTAGCCCGAGGTGTTCCAACTTAGCCTCTAGTATCTCTACTGACTTCTTCTTTACCATGATCACTATTTTGTAGCTCATAAGGCATTCAAAAAATCTCATCTTCTTCTTTGGGTCAGAGAAGGTTAGTCCATAATAGCCATTTGTCAAAAAACCTCGAGGGCTAATACCTGATCAGTTATAGATGTGGGAAGTTGGATTGGTTATTCACAAAAGCCAGGTGATAGTAGTCATCATCCTCACTTAGATCATGTAAAATTGGAATCAAGAATTTCTCTGAAAATGCATAATAATCGTAGGTGGAACAGAGGATGGGAGTCCATACCGAAACTGACATCTGATTCTTTTTCTCATCTAATATTGACAACTCCATTTTTTTCCTGAAGAAATTATGATTTTGATGTAGAAACATATAGGCAAGAAGAAAAGGATACCTGAACTAACCCACAGTCTCGAACTCACCAATCTGCTTCCGCATATCTTTGATAATCATTTCTATGAAATCATACCAGAAAGGTTCTTTCTACCTCTTGAGTTGGAAACCCAGGCGCAATTGAGGTTCAAACACTGTCATGTCATCATCCAAGATGAACACAAAAGCCATCATGGTGAAGGCATCCTACATATCCGCTTGGGTGAAGTCAACACGTCGGTTCAGAATTTTTAACAGCTGTTGGCAACTTTGGGGCCTTTTAGTCTCTGCATTATAAAAGTCGAGGGCATTCCTCCTACCCTTCAAAAATTCAGAACCCTTTTTTTGGTTGAAGGGCTCCATCAACTGTTCTCTGGTGCCCTTCTCAGGAATGCACAACATGTTCCTAAGAGCCTCCGCAGTTAGCATGACTCTCAACCTTCTTCCTTCAATGGCGCTAGTCACCAAATTGAAGCACTTAATACTTTCATGAATTATTTCTAGGCAGTAGTGCACATAAGGGACCATATATTATGGGAGACTGTAGTGCCATTGCTTGAATGATAGTTTATTTTTGAAGGCATTCTTCATCCTAGTGAAAGCAGCTCCCCTCAGGCCCTTAGGGTTAGTCTTGAGGATGGGGTCATAGATGTTATCCCACTCTTCCTTTACCAAATTAGCATCTCTTAGCGAACCCTTTTTGGCTGCCCACGTGCGAAACCACTCCAGCTTATCTAGGATCCTAGGCATAGCATAGGATTTCTCCTCCTCAAAAATATTGACCATAGGTGTTGTGAGTATCACATTGGCCAAGCTTTGAGATGCTTCACCTGGCTCATTCATCTGTGGGTTTTGGGCTACTTCAGGGGCAAAAAATTCCATTTTCCCTCTGAACTTTTGAAAAATTTCTACTCGTCTCTTAGCAACTCTGCACTTTGGAAATCCTCTGCACAATTCTTCTATTAAAAAATCCTTCTTTGTTTTAAAATAATCGCATGCAATACTTAGCTTTTCTGTCCTCCTTCGAGTGGTAGATGACGGTTGCTTTTTCTGCATTAAATTCGACATGTACTGCTAGCCTTTCAGTTTGTGTGAAGTGAACTACTTGTCATTTTGAAATGACAAGGATTCATAATGACCCCAAGTACCTACAATCCATAGCACAATTTTCCTTGGAAATTGAGCCGATGATTTGAAGGCAGGCCAGGCATCGTATGCCATGGTAATTAATACCCTAAACAAAATGATTAGGCCAAAGTATGCAATAAGCATCAAATAGATCTGCATCTTTTCTCAGGGTTTGAAGAACACCTAGTAGGATGACACCTCATCATTCGACCAAAAAGGCTACCGCTGAATGCTGCCAGTAGCTTGCCTTGATTTTCTATGTAGCAACTCGTACTTGCAGACGCAACTAGGTGAGAGTTTCGAGTGAGCCTTGGTGTAGTGTTTGAGGTGGTACCTAGTTAACCTCATGCTTATGGTATGTGATTTACTCCTCTTATCCTTGTCGCTTCTATAAATAGGTGTTTAGTCAGTAGTAGAACCATACTTAGCAATTTTTAGCGGAATTAGCATTAGGTGATTGGTTTAACCTTTGGTAATTGCAATCTGCTTAGTATTTGTGTAGAGTTCAAGTTTAGGATCTTTGCATAGGGTTTCTACTTGACAGTCATATAGACTCTGACGCCATGGATACCCCAATTAGGCTGACCTCCCATAAACCTCAAATGGCTTTTCTAGGTGAAATTTTGACTAGGTATTAGAAAAGGATGACCAAAAATAATTATTCGTTGGCCATTATCACCATAAAATGGGTTATGGGATGTGACTGCATTGAGTACAAGCACAAGTATAGAGTTAACACTGATGTGTGATCTCATTTTGTGGCAATGATTGTGGACATTCAAATTACCAAGCCACTTGTCATGCGTCTAGTGAAAAAAATATTTCCAAAGAAGTATCTGAACGGCCTTAGGGAGGTCGTAGAAAATGCTACCTTTGGTAGAGGAATCCCAACTATGAGCAAACTTTGCAGGTTTATCAAAGAAGACATAGTTGTCCCATGGTTTCCGTTTCTGAGTAGTTTTCGACTTGAGTCGTGAGAAGTCCATTGCCAAAAGGTTAACCATGCCTGCTACTTCCTGTTTTAGATACACAACGTGCTGCCATTCTACGATATTGAATGCTACACCAACTTTAGGAACCTGGTGTTCCCTCCACCACCTACCGTCGCTTCTTTGGATGGTTTTTATAGTGTAGCTATTGTTGTTGAGGATGAGGTGGTTCTGGATGATGTTGTTGCTGTTGCTTCTCCCCAAGACTGAAAATTCCCTCTTTTTCTGCTTTAAGACCGAAACTTCGTTAGTCTTTTTGTACATATCCTAGAAAAGGCTTCATAGTATAGAAATATAAAAGTATATAGTCTTTTAAAAGCGTGGCCTCTGAGCCATTTTTCTATTGCTTAAATAAATATATTGAATATATAGCTTATGTTTAAAAACTCTGCCTTGCTACATATTTCTTGTCCCTTCGGGAATTTATGTTTTTTCTGTATCACAATGTGAGAATTAGGAAGACCAACCGAACAAACAAAAGAAAAAAGAGGAAAAATAATCACAATAATTACATATTTACATGGTAGAACCGTCTAATTGAGCTCTATATAATTTTTAAGGTGAACTCCCTGATGGGAACCCCTATCTCTTTTCTTTCTATGCATTCTGATTTGAGTGCCTCATATCGCCTGCACTGAATCATTATGAAGAAACCCTCTCGAAAGCTGTCGGATTTCTCATGTTGACTAGTTTTTTCTATCCACTAATTAAATTTTATCACTAGACCCTTACCATCTGACCTCTGGTCTAAACAACCATCCAATAGAGAAAACACATTTGAACCTATTACGTCACGTAAGATTGATTCCATAGAGGGTGGTGGGTGATGATTTCTTGTTGGCATTTGGTTTGGGTTGCAGAAATTGATACATAGGCAAATATCTCAGTTCTTCTTTCTAACCGAGATGAGACTGAACACCCAAACACTAGGCTTGACAAAGAAGACAATTCACGTCGGGACTAGCTTTTTCGACCTTTGTAGGTTCATCGGTGCTTCAATCTTGAGACTCGCTAGAATTTGTATTTGGAGGGTTGATTCAGTCTCTCTTTCTGGTCCTATAGCAGATTGGATGATGCCAGGATCATATCCTTTAAGTTTATCATATGACCAAGCCAATACCTACTCATTTTTCTTTGAAAATGTATGGGTTTCTTTACCTTGATGCAGGATGCTCTTTTTGATTTTAAGATTATTTTCATCTTTCATTTGACAATTTGTATAATTGCCTTCATTTGCTATGAGCTTTCTATTATTATTTCTAGCATTGCCAAAAGGGGAACTTTTGGTAGTGACCAAACTCTTTGGAAGCTTATGGAGTTCCTGCTGTATGTCTCATCCACCATCATTTTCAGTGATCATTGCTTGGAATTGGTTGGTAATTTCTCTTGGCAATGAACTGATCAAGGCAATGTGTTCATCACTGTCGAATACTTGCTAGCTCTACCCACCATCTGGATTTGCGAGTTGGAGTATCATTCGAATGGAGCATTGGTTATACATTGGGTTGGGCACTAGTTTGGATTGTGATCCGATTTCAGCCATGTGATTTGCATCATCATTCTATTCTTGAGGAACAACTTGAATATTGAAAGTTTCAAAGCTCTTAATTAGGTCCTAGACTTTTTCTCCAAAAGATCCCATACATACATCTTTTGCAGTATTGATATTCTGAACTTGATTGATGATTAGTTTGGGACCCCCAAACTGATTCATTTTCCTGATGTCCATTTTCTATGTTGGGCTCAAACCTAATTTGAGGCCTTCATATTCAGCCTTGTCATTGGAATAGGAAAATTGGGATTAGAAAGGTCTGATTGTCTTCTGGCCGCTTGGGGAAGTCAGGTATACTTCAGCTTCTACATCAATCTTTCACTTTGCACCATCAAAATGTAGCGACCACAGTTTGGTTGTCGAAATGCCTTCGGGTATTCGTGTCACCTTCGGGATGACTTGATCTTCGTCATAAATGACATAAGTTCCCAATCTAGTGGCATGATAATTTCTGAAATGGTCTTTATCAATGAACTGACTTAGGAGAACCTCTTCTTGCTCGATTCGATCTCTGGTGATTTCTTCATCTTCTAGAAGCTCAATGCAATACATCTCCTCCTTGGTGATGGAGGTGTGAGAAAACTTGAATACTATTTTAGCTTCATCTGCAACATGTTTGAAATGCAAAGGTTTGGACACCAACTTCATTTTGGATCCGTGTTTGGTCCTTATAATTAGGTGTGACCAATCTAAAGAAAGGTATCCACCTAGCTTAGAAGTGAATTCCCTAGAAAAGCACATATCAAATAATGGAGGAATATCAATGATCATGATATCCTTCTTGACTCGGATATTCAGGTAGGCAAACAGAGTTAATGGGAGGTCCTTAATGATCTCCATAGTATTAACCATATTCCCATCTAGTTGCATGACCCCTTTTTTCAAAGGTTCGTAGCTCAATCCCAGGGCTTCAACTATTAGCTTGGGCATGATTGTGGTGCTAGCGCTAGAGTCAATCATGGAATTATGTAGTAATTTCTTACCCACAATAAGGGTTAAGAAAAATGGTCTCAGTTTTGGTTTGCCTTCACCAAATTTGAATGTCGATTCTTCCTCTTGATCCTCAGTAGAGGCCTCTTATTCACAAGAACTTTGGCCAATGGTGACTTCTCAGTAGTCTCCCCTTAAAGTGATTTCTCCTTTGGTTTTGTGATCGAGTCTTCTTGGAGAGCCCTCTATAGCAATGTCCTCTGTTCTAGTATGGATAGGATTTCCCATAGGGAAACATTAGCGAATGATTTTTTCAATTTCTCCACC
Organism: Sequoiadendron giganteum; assembly: GCA_007115665.2. Classification (NCBI taxonomy): domain Eukaryota; kingdom Viridiplantae; phylum Streptophyta; class Pinopsida; order Cupressales; family Cupressaceae; genus Sequoiadendron; species Sequoiadendron giganteum. The sequence goes on along the minus strand of CM021109.1, from coordinate 140,297,924 downwards.
ACATTGAATAGTGGCAGACTTGGATTCTTTTTCTCTTTAGCCCTTGTTATTACAATCTACCTTTGTGGAGGACTTTGTGGTACCACTGCATGGGCACTAGTCTTGCGGTTGGGAGTACTTTTAGGCTGTAGAATAACTAATTATGAGATGACTATTTTTCCCATGAATCTCCCTTTGGAGCGAGTGTTGTAATCAGACTGCACTTGTAGGGTCTTGGAGGTGGATGATTCGAATGTGAACACTACCTCCTCCCCTTCCATCCATGAGAAGAGGGTGTGGTCAGGAGCTATATCGATCTCTTGTTCCAGAGACATCCCTTGCATTTGAGCATGTAGTACCATATTTTCCATTTGTGGAGAGGTATATGCATAACCCTCATTGTTTAATATTGAGCCTTAACTATGTTGCTCCGCTACCTTCTATTGTAGATTTCCGCGTGGGAAATTTTGGGGCATATATGAATCACCACAAGGAAAACACCAGGGGTTACCATCATCGATCAAATTGTTTTTCCTTACAGTCATTTCTCTCTTAGAGCTTAGGATGGCATTCTGCAACGAAGTGGGTACCGGTACTATTTGACTTGTTGTTTGCACCTAAGGATTTGGATGAGCACCTCCTTAGAATTGGTTTTTTGGGTAAGAGGGCCTTCCACCCTGATAATTTGATAGGATGGATTTGGAGAAGCAGCCTGGTTGCATTTGATGATAGTTATCTCATTGGCCATAGCCCACAACATTTACTTTATGTCTCTCATCTCATCCTTCAAGGGACCAGGTGCGAAGTTCTATGGTGTGCTTGCGTATGTGTACAAAGATTGAGGAGCAGCTGGTGCAGTAGGCAGCATTGCCTGGGTGGAAGCTGGTATTTTGGGGAATATAGGCATGATGGGCTGAGGCAAAAACTTTCCAGCGTTGATCAGATTGTTTTCTGCTTTAATTGCAACACTATATGCATCCAATAGAGTGGTTCTGTCAAGTGATTGGATCGTCATTGAGATATCGACGTTGATGGACTTGAGGTAAAACATGAATGCTAGATCAGGTGGCGAGTAGATTACAACTTGTATTCTTTGCCAAGTTATGTGGAACCAAGTGTTGAAGTCGGTCAGGGCCTCATATGGAGCTCTCTTGATTATCTCTAGCTGGTGATACTTGGAAGACCTATCTCTTTCGTTCAAGAATATTTAATAAAAAGGATCCCCAAGCTGATCCCAAGTGTCGATAGAGTTAGTTGGTAGAGTACGATACCACTCTGATGTTTTTCCTCTGAAAGAAGCTATGAGCAACCTCAGTGCTACATTCTGGTCTATAAATCCGTGTACCAAGCATACGTCTACCACATCTTGTAGATGTTCCGATGGTGTTCTTGAGCCATCTCCGGTGAACTTAGGAATACATTTGAGAGCAGAGACTGGAATGGGGGCCCAAATGATAGGCGCTATAGGTGTTCTAAGAGAAATTCTAGCATCCCATGCCACATAATTTTGGTTGGCGATAGGCAACATGGCTAGTGGAGGTTTCAAGATGTTTATGTGATGGGTTCTAGTTGGTACTGACCCTAATGGAGGTACCAACAAACTAGGGTTGTTTATTGTTTGGGATCTTGTGACAGGTCGATGGCTCATATACTTGCTTCAGGCTTAAGCACATTTTGTGGTCCCACCAGAAAAAAGAAAAAAAACTATTGATGCCAAAAATTGGCAAGGTAACAACCCTTTGTGGGAAACTCAGTTAAAGGAGGGACCTATTGTGCTAAACTGAGTAACCTCCGGATTTTCAAGAAGTTGTCTCTTCTATAACTCGGGTTTTAAATGGGAAAAGGAAGCAGATATAAAATAAAAGATCTAACTAGGGCGATGCGTTGATATTTAGATGTAAGCAGGATAGACCTATCTTGTAGATGTAGTCTAAGGGCCCTTTAAGCAATCTGCTATGTCTTGAAATAAAAAAAATTAAAGAGAAAGACCTGGATAATTCATTTCATGACATAAAATAATTTGCATAGAGATTTACTGAACATAAAGAGTTGAAGACATGGTTCTAAATCAGCATTCTATTCAAATCATTGAAGTCACAAACAAACTATTTAGAAACAACACAGTATAATGTTATCAATAGTTAAGAGACAAAAAGGCCAAATTACAAGGGCACAATCTATGAGTCTTTACAGTTATCTAACAAAACAAAGGCCTGGTGTTTTCCTAATTCTTCTGTAGATATTTCAAACTAACAACAAAAACCAACAACTCTCTGAAAGAAGTAGTAGTATATATAGCCAAGGGCGTCCACCACTTAAAGGACTGTAACAGAAAATATTTCTCATCATGAATCATGATGCTTGCAATAATGATTCATCACAGCCGTTGCAACAAAAAGATTCTCGAGCATGAACCCAGTCATTCAATAGCCAGATGCATTCTTTCAAATGATGGAAGTGGTCCCATCTTACCTTGTGTAAACAAGTGTCAAATCACAATGAAGGAAGTTGGAACACGTGGCACAATATGGCAGCTTGGTATTTGCACCACTCCTCCCTTTTATGTAGTTGCATCAAAGGAACATGTGGCAGTATTTCACAGCCCATAGTTCGTCCTCCCCATCCTTTGATGAGAGCTTACAATGAGAAGAAATGTGGCAACATCCTCTTTATTGACACCACTTGAGGGGCCCACCAAGATTTTGTATGGGTGAAGGCTACGTGGCAGGTAGTCGGGGCCTGAAAGAGAGTTATATGAAAGCATGCCAAATTCACCCGATCTGTTGACAGGTGGGGTAGAATGAAACTCAGAAAAGAAGGGAAAGGAAGCTCCCCTTCAATAAGCACTTGGATGAAATGTGGTGGTAGTGAGTCGAGAGAGCCTTAAGACTGATAGGGAGGCCTCTAAAAATCATCGGGTGTGATTGAAAGTCGGGAAAAACATAAAAAAAAAACAACCCGAAGGGAGCATAGGGGTATATTAAATATCCACAAATACAAAATCACAACAAAAACTGAGGAACAAAGGCAACCAATGGTGATTTCATTGTAGAATTCAGAAGAAAACTCACAAGCATCTACCTCATCTACTCTAGAAGAAGATACAAGCTACACAACAATCTTTGATGAGATAGATTACCAACAACCACCAAAGTCGAAAGAAATGGAAATAATTTATGGAAAAGGCTATGAGTTCATGAAACAAATTGGCTATAGTGGAAAAGGATTTGGAAAGAAAGAACAAGGAATTTGTGTTCCTATAGATCCTACTACATAAGAAACAAAAATTAGTTTAGGTTATTTCCCTTCTAAGATCACACAAGCAACGAAAAGACCCTCGCTAAATACCAACACCATTATGTGCAATCCTAAAACAAATCTCACCTTGAAGCATCCAAAATTGATTGACACAACTTGTGAAGCATCATTGGAGTTCTTTGAAGATTATGAAGTCTTGAAAGAAATGTTAGGAGTTTATGACAAGTCATTCACTCCTAAAAATAAACGAGTTACATGTGCTATGATTAGTGCTAAACAAAAAGATGAAGAAAATGAAATTAATGAGAATGATGAGAACAAAAAAGAATACAATCCCAAATTCCTAAAATAAAATGCACTTCCTTTAGGAGATACCATGGACATACTGATGTATATTAACAATGAAGAGAAAGTGATTAAGATAGGAAAATTCCTTGATGATGAAGAAAAAGAGGACCATGCAACTTTACTTCATGACTTTCCTAAACTTTTTGCTTGGACTTATTTGGATATGCTGGGAATTAACCCTAAGATCATCACACAACATAGTCCTTGTTGAAAATGCAAAACCTATTAGACAAAAGATTTGAAAGATGAACCCTAAGTTAGCCTTGTTGGATAAGGCCAAGATTGAGAAGCTCCTAGAAGTTGGTTTTATATGATCTATAGATTATTCTCCTTAGATCTTGAACATTTTCATAGTTGCAAAACTTGACAATCATATTAGGATGTGTACAGACTTTTGTGATTTGAATAAAGCATCTTTGAAAGATGACTTTCCCCTTCCTAATATCAACACGATAATAGTAGATTCAACTATAGGACATGCTTTTCCATCATTCATGGATGAATTTTTTGGATATAATCAAATCTTTATTTACAATAGCTTGGGGAACATTTTGTTGGGTAATGATGCCTTTTGGATTAAAGAATGCGGGCGCAACATATCAATGAGCTATGAAATTGATATTTCATGATTACATACATAAGATTTTGGAAGATTATGTTGATGAAATTCTAGCCAAATATTTAACTCGACAAGATAATGTGAATATCCTTCGAAAGATCTTCGAGTGAATGCAAAAATACAACATGATATTGAACCCAAAAAAGTGTCTTTTGTGTAGATAGCATAATTTTTTTAGGTTTTATCGTATCTCACAGGGGCATTGAGGTGGAAACAAAGAAAATTGATGCTAAAGTTAACATGCCACCTCCCAGAAACATCTCTCAATTACGCACTTTACAAGGAATAATTCAGGCTATCCGATGTTTCATAGCATCCTTAGTGGATCAAACATTACCATTTGCACATCTCCTTAAGAAAGAAGTTCAATTTAATTGGAATGAGGATTGTAAACAGGATTTTGATATTTTGAAAGATTGCCTTGCTACTCCACCTATTTTACAACCCGCTATGCAAGACAAACCATTTATCCTAAATACAACAACATCCCATGCTCTCACAGTATTGTTGGCTCAACAAGATGAACATGGTAAAGAGCATCCTATTTATTACATCAGCCAAACCCTAATTGATTACAAGACACGATACACAATAGTAGAAAAACAATGTTTTGATTTTGTATCTGCTACTAGTAAGTTGCAACATTACTTACCGAATGCTGAAATACATGTGATAACGAAGTTTGATCCTTTAAAACATATTTTCACTAAAAAAAATTTATTAGGATGCTTAACTAAATGGGTTATGTTGTTAACTGAGTTTGACCTTAAATTTCTCTCACAAAAATAAATTCAAGGGAAAGCCTTGACTGACCAGTTAGCTGACGCTCCTTCTCCCCTAGCATTACCTAATGTAGAAGCATTTCCTGATGAGAATGTGTTGACTATTCAGAAAGGTGAAGATACATGGGAATTATATTTTGATGGATCTAGGTGTAGAATAGGCTCTGACAAAGGGGTTATAATAACCCCGCCTGTAGGTAAGCCTATTCCCTTATCTTATCGCTTAAATTTCCTATGCAAAAACAACACAATAGAGTATGAAGCCTTAATTTTTGGGTTACATGTTGCTTTAACTTTGGGAGCCTGAGACATTAAAATATTTGGTGATTCACAATTACTCATTAAACAAATCAATGGAACATATCAAGAAAAACATGATAAATTGACCAAATACAAGGATATCACAATGAATTTATTAGAGAAGTTTGATTCCTTTACCATCGATAACATCCCATGGAAAGATAATCAACATGTTGATGCAATGGTGAGTGCGACTTCTCTAATATCTCCTCAAGATCCTTCAAAATATTTCACTTTCACTTTGTATACAGTTATGAAACCATCGACAGAATCTAAGGTCGAAGAAGTATAATTAACCATCATGGAATTCTCTAGTGAATGGTACACACCAATATTTAATTATTTAAAAAATGGCACCTTTCCTGAGCCGACAACTAAGAATACTAGAGCCCACCTTTGGAAGCTTGTGTCTAAGTAAATAATTCTTGCTAATGTGTTGTATCAGAGGTCCTTTGATGGTCTCTTGCTAATATGTCTTAAACAATTTGAAATCCCCATAGCACTTGAGGAAGCTATTTGGGTGCTTATGGAAGTCATTTTGGAGGAAGATCATTAGTTCAAAATTTAATTCATATAGGATAGTATTGGAGGAATGTGGAACAAGATTGCTTTGCATATGTTAAGAGATGTCACAAATGTCAAGAACATAGTAGACTAATCCACACTCCTGTTTTCGACCTCCACACACAAGTTCCTATTTGGCCTTTCTTGGTGTGGGGCTTGGATATCATTGGAAAAATTTCACCTCTCTCCTCCACTAGACATACATTTATAATTACTGCAATAGATTATTTCACGAAATGGGTGGAAGCAATTCCCCTTCATTCAACAACTACCAATGTAATATGTCATTTCATATTGGAACACATTATTGCTTGCTTTGGACTTCCTTATGCTTTAGTTTCAGACAATGGGACACCATTTAAGAATAAGGATGTGAAGAAATTCTTACAGATATTTAACATACAACATCACTTTTCAACACCCTACTACCCACAATCTAATGGTCAAGTTGAATCAACTAATCGAACCCTCAAATGAATCTTAAGGAAAATAGTAAGCAAACACAATAAAGATTAGCACACATAGCTAACATATGTGTTATGGGCCTACCGTACGAATATTAGAGCATAAATTGGGAATACACCTTATAACCTTGTCTATGGAACTAAGGCAATAATGTCCTTAGAGTTAGAGATTCCTTCATTGAGAATTTATCTTCAAGGAATTATTGATGGTAGTACTTATTGAACAATAGGGGAGATGGGTGCTTTATAACCTAGGTCATAAAACACCATTTTTCTCCTATTGTCATTCAAATATGGTCCTAGGAATCCTAATTGGATTGATTATCAACCTCAAAGGTGAGTCAATTCTCATGAGGAAGACCTAAGAAGGGGGTTCTTTAAGCTTTGAGGGGTTCACCACCAAGAAAAAGCTTGGAAAAGACAAATTAGAATTCAACTTACAAAACCTACTAATGCAAGCTAAATGAATACAATAAGTTGGGATATGTGTACTTGGGAATTTTGGAAATGTAATGAGCATTCTAGAAATGAAAAGAAGTCAAAAAGTACTATGGAGGACTAAGACACCCTTAATGTTGACTTAGTCCCACTGCTATTTTTTAGGGCAAATGCAGAATCTTCGAATGCTAGAATTGGATCTGAAAGAATCTCTACAAAATACGAGGACTAATATGCCCTAGGTGGTGACTTAGTCCCATATGGAATTTCTGAAATCTCTAAATATATTCCTGAGGCTTAGTGTCTGCACTTCCTTCTTCTCTAATCTCAGGTTCTAAAACTTCCAAATTTGTCCTGTACACGATTGTTCATGAAGATGACAACCTTGTAATGCAACTTTGAAAATTTTCAACTTTTCACTTCAAATGATCTTCAAGTCTCCAACCTAAATCTACAATCACAAACACACAAGAGAGGAAAAACTTGTTGATTGTTAGTAAATGGGGGTTTGCCTTGGTCAAACCCCTTGTTGGTATTTAAACCTTGAAATAGAATGAAATGTGAATGGAGAATGATGAATGAAAAACATGAAATGTTATAACTCACCAAACCCTTGATATGAAGTCTGAAAACTTGTGTGAAGTGGCTAGCTTGAATGTAGATCTTGACTTGGATTGCTTGCTTGAATTAAAACGCTACATAAAAAATGTTAGCTCAAAAACACACATGATGCAAGAATATCCTTGATATGATGCTTGAATCTTGATTATGGCTCCAAATGCTTGATGAATTTCTCTTGATCTCATAAAATTTCCTTAGGAATGAATACTTGAATGATTGGGGTGAAAATGAGTGAATGAACCTTATATTTATACTTATCCATGCTTAATATCCCAAAATTACACCACAACAAGCTGACACATGCAATCATTAATTAAAGGAGGCTAAATCCCACCAAGATTTGAAATTAAATCCTAAAAATACCTTAAGGGGGACTAAGATGCCCTAGGTGGAATCTTAGTCTCGAGGCATGAAACTCATAATAGACTCCAAAAAGGGACCCATCTAAGGTGCACTTGAAATCAAGGTCCCAAGACCTTTGGGGGACAAAGACGCCCTAGGTGTCTTATTAGTCCCAATCCAAAAATTAGGGACACACAACCAGAATCATTAAATTATCATTTATCTATTGATGTTTGTAGGGATTAGCCATAAAAGGATATCATTCATTGGGATTGTGGATGCAAAATAGAACCAATTAAGATAGAAATAAGGATAAAGAAAGCAAGACAGGCCCAAACAAGTGTGAAAATGCAAGAATATGCATTTTCCTACGCTACATTTAGCCCCCACTTTAGTGAGAGGATGAACTTGCTTCAAACTCACACTAAAGTAACCAACCACACAATTAAGAGGGGTTCAAATGTACAATTGTTAGTAAGATAGGATGACAATAACCAAGAGGGTGGCTAAGCCTCCAAGATCAAGATCTTATGGAAAAACAACATAAGTACAAAGGAACACACTTATAGATGATATATTAAGCCATAACCAGATCGTAAACATACACCATCAAAGATAGGAAAAATAAAAAGGAAAAAGAGAAAAATAAAATGCAATGGATCAAGCTTCGACCGCTCATCCAATGCACTGTAGACCTGATCTAGGCTCTTTGTCCAAATTTTTTTGCAAGTGGAACGCGCTATCCACTATGGAAACAAAGCACATGCTCACAAGGGCTAGTGAAGCTAGTTGTTCACTAGGTGAGCCTCAAGAGGTCCATATCAACATCATACCCCCCATGACTATGATAAGGAAAAAATTCTTGCTCACAAGGGCTAGTGAAGCTAGTTGTTCACTAGGTGAGCCCCAGGGGGACCATATCATAGCCATACCTCCATGACTTTAATAAGGTACAAAAAGAAAATGCAACAAGAAAGAGAGATATTCGAAGGGATTTTTCTTAGTTCGTGTAAGGTATGATCTTAGGGAACATTGTGCTTAATGTCTCTAAGAGAGGACAAGTCAAAGAAATATCACACCCTCAAAGGAAATCAAACCCAATGAAACCACCAAGAAAAAAATGCATCGCAAGAAAAAATAAAATTGCACAATGAAACATGAGTGTCAATGTATGCCCCCGCTTTAAAGTGGTTGCTAACACCATTACTATGAGCAATTGTTTTACAGTAGAAGAAGATGTGAGAGTATGTCACATGTGAGCCAACTTAAGGAATGGTGTCCACATCCCAAGATTGCTCTTACATATACATGAAAGGTGGTCAACTAGCCAAAAGAGGCAACAATAGGTGACAAATGAGGACAAGGCTACCTAATCCCTTGCCCCCACTTAGTGCAGGACAAGGGTGAGCTAAAATGATTGATGAGAAACATGCTCATGTAAAAATCAGTATCAATTAGAGGAATTAGGTACTTCAACACAAGGAAGAGCACCACATTCCTTAAGATGTTGAATTTTATCACCTAAAGCCTTACATTCATTAGTAGCATGACCATGAACTCTATGATATGCACAAAATGAATTCTTGTAGTAAAATTTCTTTGACATTCTTGGAGGGAGAGATATGAAATTATCTTGGAGGAGTCTCAATAAGATAATTTCTTGATCAAAAGTAGAGGATGTTTCATTATTTTATGATGAAAGATATCTCTTGCTTAGTATTAATTGTCATACCTACACAAGACTCTTTAGATTGTGAGATTTTGTTCTCTTCTTTAAAGGAATATGTAAAATCTACAAAATTTGAATCGTAAGTTTTTTGCGTGATGATATTGATGTTAAGTGAGGATTTCTTTGTATATTTAGTTTCTTACAAATGATAACAATCAATACCACTAGTTTCTATCAATTCAAGATGCACTATTGTTAAAGTTGGCTTAGAGGAATCTTTTGTAAGAGTGTTGATATTGAGTGAAGGTTTGTTTGATGGTTTGATTTCTATCATAGGACAATAACCAATACCATGATTTGTTTCTTGCATGTTAGGTTCTATAGGGACACATATACCTTGTTCTCTAGCACCACATCATTTTCCACTATATCCAATCTATTTCATAAGCTCATAACCTTTTCCATAAATATTTTTCATTTGTTTTGGAGTTGGTGGCTATTGATAGTTTATCTCGTTGAAGTTTGTTGTGTAATTTTATTTTTATTCTAAAGTGGTTGAGATGGATGCTTTCAAATGGTCTTCCAAATTTTGTTTTGACATTACCGCTTTTTATTTTCCCTTTTTAGAGTTTATGTTTATGATCTTGTATTCTCCCATGAATGTAGGTTTGAAATCCAAGGAACCCTAATCATCTTCTAATAGCTTTGTGACTTATTCTATGTGTTTTTCTTTGTCTTTTTGTTGCATGGGATCTACTTGTGTAGTTTGTTTCAATTTTTCTAAAGGATTCTCCTTGTTTTTCTCAATGTTTAAATAGTTGTTTGGGTTAGGGTCTACTTCGAGTGTGTACACTTTTTGTTGTAGACATACTTCATTTTATGATGAAGAGTGGAAGGCACCCAATTTATTGCATGAATCCATGGTGTTCCTAATACAAAGTAGGGTGGATGGTATCAACAAAATCTCAATCAAACAAACTTTGAAATTCAAGAGCCCTAACCTGGTGGTATTCTCTCAAATCCTTCTATTCTCCTAGAGTACTTGAAATAGGGGTTTTCCCACATAAATTTTAAAGAAATCCTTAAAACCATAATTGTAACACCATTCTAGATACCCTTTATGCCCCTTGTAAACATATTGATTTTGTAGATATGGTTGTTTTGAAATAGAGCCCTCAAATTTGGACTGTTACGCTCCAATTAGGCCTAATTAGGCTAGTTCAACACAACAACTTTGGGGTTTGCAATCTCCAAAATTCAATTCTTCCTTCCAAACATTTTAACATGTCACATGGGGTCTATAAATACAATTTCCATCAAGTGGAACAATCTCCAAATAGTTTTCTTTCAAAACCCCAAGTCTATCTAATGCCTAAGCCTAATACATGATGATATTAGGCTAGGGCTTCATCAAACTTGCCCTTAACTCCATCACCTGCTCTTGCAAAAACTAAAAACATTAAAAAAACTCTACCTACATCCATTCCACTGATTATTAGGCTATTTCACTGCTGGAATGGGTCAAAAACTCATTTTCTTCACTCAAACCCTCACTAACTAGGGTTTCCTAGTTATTTGTAGCAAAATGGCTCTAACTCACTCCAATCTTAATGAAAACAGATGAAACAAAGAGAAAATGATATTAGATTCAGTCCCCCATCAAATCTAGTGAAAATTAGTACATCTATAGGCCGTACAGAGCCGTACTACCCCATGTAGTAGCAAGAAAACAATGCAAAACACATAAAACAAAGTATGTTTTATTGTTTGATCTCCACAAACATCACCAGAAGATTCCCTCGACCAAAAAAGGGCATATTTAAACATTTAAAAACTAAAACAACTATTCTCCAACTAACTTTTGAAATCCAACGGTTCAACTTCCTTCAAAACTCAAAAATACAAAGTTGCTTGAGCAACTTTTGCAATTTTTTACAAAAGTGACAAATTTGCATAAATCCAACCCCACATGACTCAAACTAACCAAAAACATAAAAAATGGTCTGAACAGACCTTATTACAAACTATTGGCTTATGGATTCTAGTGTTGTCATTGATGGCAACCTAAGTCATTAATCGATTCCATAGTTCAATATTTGTCCATACCGATGGAAAGAGTAAAGAATAGAGTATTACCAGAAGTAAGAGTGAAGAAAAGAGTATCTAGTTAAAGTTAGTTTTTTCAATCTGTATACTTCACCAGATTATCATTATGTGTTGTGGATCTCAAGGAAGGTTTTTGATGGGGAGTCTTATCTTTCAAGAGCAATCTTGCTCTTCCCAAGACCTACTCTCTGGTCTTTCTATGGTATTCCTCTCTACCCTACTCAGGGATCTCTCCTAAACCCCTCTCACCTCATAAGACTCTCCACCAATTTAAAATTCTTCACCATTGCTCTCAATTCACCACTAAGCTTCCCTGGGCTCCACACTAACCCAAAGTGTCCTAACCACTCCAGGGGCTAGGAAAGGGTATTCTAACTATTCCCTTGTTGATTTGACTCCTCACTGATCCATCTCATAGGATTCTTTCACCTTGTACCCATCACTTTCTTGTAAAGCCCAATTTTAGGCCTTGTAGCCTTTTGCCCAATTAGGCCTCCTAGAACCCGTTTTCTTGGCTTTTCTCAAAAATGGTCTTAACAACCCCCAAATATTTTTGTAGATTCTTTCTAGTGGTACCCTAGGCTTCAAGATTTACCAGGTTTTTAGTCCCTTTGGAATCCGTACATATGACTATCCTCATACCCCCTATTTTCAAGGGTTTCTAGGGTTTTGGCTCCTTTTTCCAACTTTGAGGGCTTCAATGACCTCCTCAACTCTCTTCCTTGTACAAAAATTTCTGGAATACATGTGCCCACACTCTCATTCTCTTTATTGGCACAAACCAATCCATTTAGCAACTTTCTTTACTGCTTTCCTCTCCAAGCCACTAGCCAGAATGCACTTGCACTCGCCTAGTGCTTGATGAATTCACCATCTCCCCTGCAAAAAAATACACCACACACCATATTTATATTTTAAAAATAGTCCCCTAATTGATTCCAAGTGGCCATGGTAGCCTTGCCACAGGAATTCAAGTGGGGATCATTATTTACAAAAACTGGCCTGAACCGGCAGTGAGACCAAGAACACCAAAAACTTGCAAAATGACAACCAGTTGAATTAAATGAATAATATAATGCTTCACACGGTAAGTAAATGACACAAATGAAAGAATAAAATCATTATACAAGTCCGTTTAATTCATTATTGACTGGATGAAGGTTCAAGCACAAAAATTCAACCAAATTTTCACTCTTCCAAGTCACAAAATATCCTTCTAAAATATCAATTCATACAATCAATCTTCCAACATAGGTATTAGGGTTTTTTTGACCTTATATACCTTTCTCCCATGTACTAGGACCCTTGGGTCGAGCTTAGAGCATCATTTAAGCCATTTTCCAACTTTTAGGCCAAATTTCCAAGACAACATTGTCTAGTTTTGCCTAATCTACTCATTGAGAATTTTCCAGACAACAAGGCTCTAAACTAACCTAGTTTTCCACTACACAATCACCAATTCACCCTTGGGACTTTATCAATTAGTCCTTATTACCTTGGTGGTTGGTTAGAACCACCTACAAGCCAAAATTTCCAAGATCTCACCAAAATACCTTGAGGTGCTCCTGCACCATTCTCCCCCTACAACAAAGAAGTTAAGGAACCTATGGTGTCAAGAGCTCCTCACTAATTCCATGCTTCTTAAAGTAACCTTCTACTATCCAAGTAGCTTTTGACTCTGGTTGATGTCTCCACTTCACTAGGTGCTCCTTGTATGTCTTGTGCCTAGTCTTCTTCACCCTTGAGTCTAGTATCTTGTCCACTTGTGGTATGATCTGATCAGGTACCTTGAGTCCTTCCACATCCTTACTGACCTCAGCACTATACTATTCCTCATCCATTTCTGGTCCTTTTTACTTCACCAAGTCCTTCACATTGAAGATATGCGAAATAGACATCTCCTTGGGTAACTCCACCTTGTAGGCATTTGATCCATACTTAGCCAACACTTTACATGGTCCTATCATATTCATCTATAGCTTGCTTGGTATGAATTTTTGTAGTCTTTCCTTGTCAAGTATACCATCACCATATCACCTATCTCAAATTTTAATTCTCTTCTCCCTTCATCTCTCTTAGCCTTCAACTTTTGATTAGCCTCTATCAATTTCTTCTTTACCTGCTCATGAACCTCTCTCATTGACTGAGCAAAATCATCAGCATGACCACTTATTCCTTCATAACCTTTTAGATCTCTAAGCTCAAGTACACCCCTTGGATGTAAGCCATATACTATCTCAAATGGACTCTTACCTGTAGTCCTATTTGTGCTATCATTGTAAGCAAATTCTGCTTGTGGAATCACTTGTTCCCATCCTTGTCCATACTCCTTAGTTAAGAATCTCAACAAGTTACCAAGTACCATATTGATCACCTCTGTCTATCCATCCATTTGAGGATGATATGCTGAGCTATGAGACAAGTTGGTTCCTAGCCTCTTCCAAAGATTTTTCCAAAAGTGTCCCATAAACTTCACATCTCTATCTGCAACTATGCTTTTTGGCAACCCATGTATCCTCACCACCTCTTTAAAGAATAGGTGTGCAATGTGACTACCATCATGTGTTGTTTTGCATGGTATGAAGTGGCTCATCTTGCTGAATCTGTCCACTACAACAAACACACTGTCCAAACCAGTCGGTGTCCTAGGTAAACCTACTATGAAGTCCATGCTTATGCATTCCCATGGTCTATTTGGGATGGGAAATGGCTGATAAAGATCTGCATTTGTTGATGTTCCCTTTGCCTTTTGACATACTCCACATTGCTCCACATACCTTCTTACATCTCTTTGCATTTTAGGCCACCAATAGAACCTCTCCACTAAGTCTAGTGTCTTGTTCAAACCAAAGTGACCACTCAAACTACCATTATGCTTTTCTTGGATTAGATTCTCCCTCATGGAACCTCTAGGAACACATAGTTGCTTCCCCCTAAACAATAGACCATTCTGCAAGGTGTAATCTGCATACTCACTATGAAAATGATTCTCAAAATCAGTACATACCTTGTATATTTCTGAGAAATCAAAATCTCCTTCATATAGATCTTTGAATCCTTCAACCCCTGTGCTTTGTAGCTATATCTCTTGGATAGTAAGCAACCTCCTGCTAAGAGCATCAGCAAATTTTTTGGTAACGCCCTTCTTATGCTTGATGGTAAAGGTGTATGACTGCAAAAACTCCATCCACTTGATGTGCCTCAAACTGAGCTTCTCTTGGGTGTTGATGTAACTTAAGGCCTGATTGTCGGTGTATACCACAAATTCCTTGGGAAATAGGTAATGCCTCCACTTCTTGAGAGCTTGCACTAAATCATACAACTCTAAGTCATAGGATGAGTACCTAGACTTTGCTTCATTTAGCCTTTCACTAAAGAATGCCACCGGCTTGCCTTCTTGGCTTAAGACAACTCCTGCTGCTACATTACATGCATCACATTCCACTATGAATGGTTTTTCAAAACTTGGTAAAACTAGGATAGGTTGGGTAGATATCTCCCTCTTCAGTATTTCAAATCCTTCATTGGCTTCTTTGGTCCACACAAACTTAGTTTTCAGTCCTCCTTTGATGGTGTTAAGAACCGGTGCACAGATTTCACTAAACCTTCTCACAAATTTCCTATAGAACTGAGCTAATCCATGGAAACTCCTAACTTATGTCCCTGTCTTGGGAGTAGGCCAACTAAGAAAGGCTTCCACCTTTCTTTTTCCCATCTTCAAGTTCCCTTGGGACACTACAAATCCTAGATAGACCAATTCTTGCTTCATGAACTCACTCTTCTCAAGATTTATGGTGAGTTTTTCCTCTTGAAGTTTCCTCAACACAAGTTCTAGGTGCTTCATATGTTCTTCTTTTGTTTTGCTAACGATGAGAATATCATCTAGGTAGACAACCACAAAGACTCCTATGTATTCCTTCAAGACCTCATTCATCACCCTCATAGAAGTGCTAGGTGCATTTGTAAGCCAAAATGGCATCACTAACCATTCATACAACCCTTCTGTGGTTTTAAATGCTGACTTCCATTCATCTCCCTCTTTCATCCTAATCTGATAATAGCCACTTTTCAAATCAATTTTGGAATAGTACTTAGCACCCCCTAGACAATACATTAGATCTTCTATCTTAGGAATAAGGAACCTATATCTAATGGTTATCCTATTTATTGCCCTAGAATCAGTACACATTCTCCACTTATCTCCCTTCTTAAGTGCCAACACCACTGGAACAACACATGGACTTTTGCTTTTTTTGATCAGCGCTTGATCCAAAAGTTCTTGAACTTGCCTTGCTATCTCCTTGTTCTACTCTGGTGTCATCTTGTATGCAGCCTTGTTAGGTAGTGTTGCTCCTGGTATAAAGTCTATCTGATGACTGATTTCTCTCTTAGGTGGTAGTGTAGCTGGTGTACCTTCACAAATGAAGTCCCTAAACTAATCCAACAGTCTCTTCACTTTTGCTGTCGTAGGTAGCTGATTAGGTAACTCCTCTTCCTTTGGTTTCAACATGATTGCATAGACCACTCCTTCTTCCTCCTTCATGTCCTTTAGGAATTCCTTTCCACTCATCACAAGTGCACTAGATTTTGCCTTTTCCACTATGGTTTCCTCTATTAGAGACTGAATTTTGTAAGTCACTCCATCCTTCTTGAATGAGTAATTATTCTCCTTGCCATGGTGTACTGCCTCCTTGTCATATTGCCATGGTCTTCCAAGCAACAAATGGCATGCATCCATTGGTAACACATCACATAGTATCTTGTCTTGATACTTTCCTATAGCAAACTCAACCCAAACTTGTTCATTGACCAGTATATTTTTCCCTTTGTTCAACCAAGTAACCTTGTAAGGACACACATGGGGTATCTTGATGAGTTTTAGCTTTTGTACTACCTCCTCTGAGATGACATTATCAGTAGACCCTGAATCTATGATGACCTTGCAAACCTTACCTAATATCTTGCACTTGACTCTGAAAAGAGCTCTCCTTTGTTTGTGTTCATCCTCGGTAGGTGCTTTGATTAAAATCCTCCTCAACATGAGGTTCTCACCTTTCTCTGAATCTAAAGTCACCTCTGAATGTTTTGAATAGTCCTCTTCTTGAACATAGTTGATCTTCCTCTCACTTTTTGAAGATGCTGGCTTGTCAGAACACCTATAAGCCGGATGGCCCAATTGTCCACAATTATAAAACTTCATGAAAGCAAAATGAGAGCTTCTCCCAAAGCTTCCTGATCTACCCCTTCCACCATTGTTAGAGATTCTACCTCTGTAACTCCCTCTACTATTTGACTCATGGGATTGTTCACCAACCTTAGCATCACCTTGGCTTCTATTCTCATTGCTCCTTCCACCAAAACTACCCCTATATCCACCTCTAGAGTCTCTACCTCTCCCTTTACCTCTAGTATTGGAATCTTGTTTCCTTTTCAGTTTCTCTTCCACCTTAATAGCCATTTGATAGCAGCTATGGAGGGCAGTAAGTGTGAAAAGACTCAAATCCTCTTGTATGCTCCACCTAAGGCAATTCAAATACCTAGCAACCTTAATGCTTTCAATTTCTTGCACTCTAGATCTAAGGCTTAGCTTTTGGAACTCTTCTGTATAGGCAGCTACATCTAGGTCTCTTTGTCTAAGATTTTGCCTCTTCTTGTGCAATTGGATGTCATAATCCTTAGGTAGATAGTTCTCCTTCACTTTAGCTACCATTGTCTTCCAATTTCCTATTGGCTTCTTGCCTTCCTTCTCTCTTTCTTCTTTCAAGAATTTCCACCAAGTTAATGCTTGTCCTCTTAACCTTGATTTGGCTATCTTCACCTTTTGTGCCTCTGTAATTCCATCACATTCAAAGTGATTCTCCATTCCCTCTATCCATTCCATAACCAACTCTGCATCCATTCTTCCTATGAACACAGGGACACCTTAAAGTGCCTTGCCACTCAATGCCTTCAATGCTTTGAGGAAGGGTTCCTCTGCTAATGGAGGGTCAGGTTCTAGTTCTATGTCTTCCTCTATGTGGCTCTTACCCTGTCTTTGTCCTTTGCTAACTGCACTTTCATCTTGCTTGCAGTCTCTGCAACCACTTCTAGTTTTTGCTTCATCTCTTCCACAACTTCTTCAAGTTTCCTATTCTTTTCTTGTTGCTCTGTCAAATCCCTTTCTAATTCTGCATTAGTCACCATGGTGTTCTCTCCTATGGATTCTCTACTCTCTTACATCCACTTCTTAATTCCCAAACCTTTTAATGGCTCTAATACCAATTTGATGGGGAGTCTTATCTTTCAAGAGAAATCTTGCTCTTCCCAAGACCTAATCTCTAGTCTTCCTAGGGTATTACTCTCGAGCCTACTCAGGGATCTCTCCTAAACCCCTCTCACCTCATAAGACTCTCCACCAATTTCAAATTCTTCACCATTGCTCTCAATTCACCACTAAGCTTCCCTGGGCTCCACACTGACCCAAAGTGTCCTAACCACTCCAGGAGCTAGGAAAGGGTATTATCACTATTCCCTTGTTTATTTGACTCCTCACTGATCCATCTCATAGGATTCTTTCACCTTGTACCCATCACTTTCTTGTAAAACCCAATTTTAGGCCTTGTAGCCTTTTGCCCAATTAGGCCTCCTAGAACCCGTTTTCTTGGATTTTCTCAAAAATGTTCTTAACAACACCCAAATATTTTTGTAGATTATTTCTAGTGGTACCCTAGGCTTCAAGATTTACTAGGTGTTTAGTCCCTTTGGCATCCGTACATATGACTATCCTCACACCCCCTATTTTCAAGGGTTTCTAGGGTTTTGGCTCCTTTTTCCAACTTTGAGGGCTTCAATGACCTCCTCAACTCTCCTCCTTGCACACACATGTCTGGAATACATGTGCCCACACTCTCATCCTCTTTATTGGCACAAACCAATCCATTTAGCAACTTTCTTTACTGCTTTCCTCTCCAAGCCACTAGCCAGAATGCACTTGCACTCGCCTAGTGCTTGATGAATTCACCATATCCCCTGCAAACCAAGACACCACACACCATATTTAGACTTTAAAAATAGTACCCTACTTGATTCCAAGTGGAAATGGTATCCTTGCCACAGGAATTCAAGTGGGGATCATTATTTACAAAAACTGGCCTGAACCGACAGTAAAACCAAGAACACCAAAAACTTGCAAAATGACAACCAGTTGAATTAAATGACTAATCTAATGCTTGAAATAGTAAGTAAATGACACAAATGAAAGACTCAAAGCATCAGAAAAGTCCTTTCAATCCATTATTGACTAGATGAAGGTTCAAGCACATAAATTCAACCAAATTTTCACTCTTCCAAGTCACAAAATCTCCTCAAATCTCAATTCCTACAATCAATCTTCCAACACAGGTATTAGGGTTTTGTTGACCTTATACACCTTTCTCCCACATGCTAGGACCCTTGGGTTGGGCTTAGAGCATCATTTAAGCCATTTTCCAACTTTTAGGCCAAATTTCCAAGACAACATTGTCTAGTTTTGCCTAATCTACTCATTGAGACTTTTCCAGACTTCAAGGCTCTAAACTAACCTATTTTTCCACTACACAATCACCAATTCACCCTTGGGACTCTATCAATTAGTCCTTATTACCTTTCTGGTTGGCTAGAACCACCCACAAGCCAAAATTGCCAAGATCTCACCAAAAGACCTTGAGGTGCTCCTGCACCAGTTTTTAAGCATCTAGAGTATCTTATTATCAAGTTTTGTGTCATTGCAACAATCGGTGTATGGGTCAGAAGATCCAGTAGGATGATTTTCTGCTTATCAGCTCACGAAGGTTGACTAAGTGAATGAAGTGCATCATGGATATTTGAGGTATAATTATTCAAGGTATTTTATGTTTATAGATTTTGTTTTGAGCCCTCACTATGTTGTGGCCGACTTTGATGGGTGTGCATTAAATGTTATTCATGGATTGAGCCGACTATTGGGAAATATCTTATATTTTGATGAAGCTAATGTAAAGTGATTAAATCCTTGGTTGTAAAGCGCGTGAAAACTTAATTTCAACCTTCGACAATTACTTTAAATAAGATCCATTATATTCAAAATAAAGTCGTCATTCCATTCATTAAGACATCAAAGAACTGGTCGATTACACAATGACATAAAAGTCGATAAGATAATTTCATTACAATTCAGTCTAAATCTTACAAGTGTCGAATTACATAATATCAGTTATAAATACAATGAATGATATTAATATCAGTTACAATTCGAGACTTAGGCATTTAGTCGCCATAAGCTCGTCATTACATATATCAAAAATAATAAAGCATAAAAGAAGATACAGTCCGTCGATCTTCCATCCAAATACAAATCTTCAATAAGAAGATGAGAACAAGGATCAGGCACTTTTTTCCGCCCAACCTCTAAGCTTACACTTCCCCAGAATTTCTTAGTCAATCAAGAAATACTCGACCCTGCATGAATTGCTTAGCAAAAAGCAGTCTACGAGCAAGATGGAATCTGGTGCATGCCTAGTACTACTAGTAAACCACAAGCATTTTCATTTTTCTAATTCATTTAAGAAATAAGCAAGTTCGGTACTAGGATATGGTAGAGATTTCAATAATCCATCTGTTTCAATGGTACAAAAATTACTTGGCCAGGGAAAATGTCATGCACGACAATAAAAAGTAGTTTTGGAAAAGCAAAACTACACTCTATTTACCCATATTCGGCACCCGTCCCGGAAGGTAACTTTCCCAAAAACATCACATGCAAAATTATCTATCATTCATGCATGGTTCAAACAATCAAATGCAATCTTTCGCAATCTTTCAAAACATTAACTGAAAACATTGTTTAAAATGAAAACAGTTTAATAAGTGCTTCTTTCCATTGTTCCAATTCGTAAAAAGTCATAAAATCAATATTTTAATTGAGTCATTTAAATAATCAATAAATTTTTCTAAATGAAGGTGTAACTCCAATATGTTGAATATTACATATTAAAAATAGAAATTAAAAGAGTACACATTCAATTGTTCATTCTCTCATTTAATTTAAGTTGTTTCAAAAATCGTTCCGATTGTTTTCAAAAATAGATCAAAACTCAAGTTAAAACGTTTTATTTCCAATTTATCCTATTTTCAACATTTAAATAACAATCATTTATCAAGTTAAACTTAACTATTTTAAAAGTCTCAGTTTTGACAGATTTTAAGAAAAACGTGATTTGCAAGTTTCAAAATTCCCTATTCACAAATTGTGTTAAAATTCGAAACTAAAGTTCTGTTTTATATTTTTCTGTTAACAATCTTTGTTTTCTATCAGCATAATCTAACTATTTTCTATTCATGATCATTTCATTTTTCTCAAAATGGTAAGATCGTTTCCAAATTTAATACGTTATTCTAATTTTCAGTTTACTGTTCTAAGCATGTTTTAAATCAGAATTATTTTTTTATTCTCAGCAAAATAAACTAAATCAAAGTTTTTGTTTCTAATCTTCTCTCAAATTCTGGAATTAAAATACAGTTCAATTTTTGTTTTCTGTTTAAATGTATTTGCAAGTATAATTTTAACAATCATAGTTTAAATCTCTCTCTTTCCTTTTCTTTTTTTTTCCCATCAAGATCTTTGTTATAATTTGATACCTATTTCTAGAATTTGGGAAAAGAATTGAATGATCTAATTTTAAAAAATATATATATTACGAATTCCTACCTCATAAGTTTGAATCCCAAAAAATGATAGTGCTTCCTTTGTAGTTTGTTTGCTGTTCAGTTGAAGTGTGAATCTTCCTGTGTATCTTGCTACCCCTAGAGTCCTTCTGACTGTGTCTTATCTCTGGCCTCTATTCCTTCTATTTTTTGTGCACGCAGACTGTCCTTTTTACTACTGCTTTTGTTTTTGGCTGCTAACTCTCCTTCTTACCTTTGTGCACAGGTGTGGAAGGGAGTGGGGAGAGCTGTGCGTGCCTCTCCCAGGCCGCACTTCTCCTTTTCTTGACGCGTGGGAAAGAGAATCCCTTTTCCCTTTGGCTGCGTATGTGGCTAAGTTTGCAGAAGGCGTGGAATGAGAGTGAAGGGAGGACAATTAAGTTTCCTGCTGTGTGGAGGCTACATGGAGGAAGGGTGAAGGAGTGTATGGACTCCAAAACTGGTGCCTTGCTTTACAATTTTGAATTTCCCTAAGTCTTTATTAATTACTGTCAAGCAAATTTCTCAGTGCTTTCCCTAAATTCCAAAATTCTAAGTGTCCAAATTCTCTGTGTGTTTTTATTTCGGATTTTCAACCTCATATTTATCTTTTTTTTTTTTCATGCATTCAGCAGAACTGAGATCCACTAAAAACTCATTTTGATCTTCAGATCAGAATTCAAACTCTAAGTCATGATATTTTAGATATTTTTTTTCGTTCTTTGAGTTTAACTGAAGTTCATCTTTTGAATGCAAATTCAATTTTTAATTTTGAACGGATGTTTGTTTCAATTTCTCAATTTAACTAAGTTTAAATATGAATTCTATCTCATAATATTAAAATCCATTAATTTCACTATTTTCAATTTAAATAGCATTTTAAATTTAAAATCACTTTATTTAACTAAATTGAATCAAATTTTGAATTTAAAATTCTATTACATTTAAATTTGGAAATTTCAACTTCATATTTCCAAAATAGTAACAAAATATTAAACAAGCATTCTATTTATTTAATTTACGTTAAATTTCATTAATTTAACAAAATCATCATTTAAGCACATGCATTTTTGCAATTTTTTTAGAAATCACATTTAAACTAAATTTTCAATTTGCAAGCATGATATACGCATAATATATTAAAATATAAATCTACGTGAGTGTGTGAGATCCCATCTATTCGTAAACGTCAATCGGTTAAACAACTCTACCTGATCATTGTTCTTGCCTTCAACTTTGTTCACCTATTTCCTGCGTTCACTTGCACTCGATTTATCATCAGTAATGACAAACCCCAAAATAAACATAAATACAATAATTTGCATTTGCATTTCAATTCAATTTCAACTTCATTTCATTTTGAATTTCAATTTAACCATCTTTAAATAATCATTAATTTTAATCTAAATTCGATATAACAATTAATGTCTACATTTAATAAGTCTATAAAAATCCATACGTGACATTGGTAGTGGATATATATAAGAGATCAGTTAATTCATTTGGTGTATGTATTCAAAGTGTGTTGAAATATCTTGTGAATATCAAAAGGGTTGCAAAGCGATTATGCACAGTTTCACTTGTGCAAAAGAGGATTTTGTGAAGTGAATTAAGGCAGAGCAGAGCGAAGTGCAAAATTAGACAAAAGGTCTAGAATATGATCTATGAGCTTTACCAGAACTATAACTGGGAATTTGTAGATGCTACCTTCCTAGTTCAACCTTTTGATATAATCCAAATATTTTGTAAGGCAATGAGTCTTCCTGATTTTGAGCAGTGAGCTCTAGGCAGTGTGCCTGAATGCATGTGCATTCCCCTTTTCTATATACTTTTAATAGAGTATAAAATTGTGGATTAACCTCCACCGTGGTTTTTCCCCTAACAGGGTTTCCATGTAAAAATTCTCTTGTTATGGTGTTATGGTTATTTGTTTCATGTGTTTTCATCTTTACTTTTGGTTAACTGTTGTAAATGGTTTTAGATCTGCTTTGCAAAGGTCAATTTTGTAGAACACTAATTCACCCCCCCTCTCAGTGTTCCTTGAGTCCAACACAAACAAAATTGACCAAACCACACAAAAACCCAAAACTTAGCAATATTGACAATTTTTTAGGACATGGGTGCTCCTGCACCATACTCCTGGGCAAAACAAATCTCAAGTTCCACTTGAGAGTAGATCTTCAACTATTGCACCATGCTTTTTGATATCTTCCTCTATCATCCAAGTGGCATCCTCCATGGGAAGGCCTTGCCACTTCACTAAGTACTCATAGTACACCTTGTGCCTTATTCTTTTGGCTTCTTTGGTTTCCAAGATACACTCCAGCTTCAAAGGTTGACTTGGTGGAAAATATTTGATCCATTCTTCATCTGAATGTGTCGATGAAACTACACTTTCATCTACAATCACATCCCTTTTATAAGGGTAAAGATCAAATATATTAAAAATTAGATAAATGGCAACATTTGGAGGTAGTTCTATTTCATAGGAATTTTCTCCAAACTTGTGGACCACTTTTCATGGTCCTATCTTCTTCATGTAGAGCTTTGAATACTGTCCTCTAGGAAACCTCTTCTATAATATCCCCTTTTTGGGATAACCATAATTCTTGCCCTCATTTTTTGAAGATATCCTTTTATGATGGTTTAGTGTTCAAACTATATTATTTTTCTCCTTTTCTTGATCGATCATAGGATAAAAAAACATTCATAAATCTATTCATGTTTCTATCAAATAATCACAATTACTTATAAGGCTCAATAATTGCTGCAAGCATCATTATTTTATAATCGTATTATTTATATATATATATATATATATATATTCAATTACATACAATAATGTCGATGGAGAAAAACATATAAACAATGTTATAAGATAACTAGTAGCATGCATGATTCATTATTCCCAATGTCATCAATAAATAATAGATAACATTAAATAAATAACATCCTGTATGAATTATTATTTAATCCTATGATGTATTTTTCAACATCATTATTCAAATGTACAAACATTTATCTAACTTATTATTTAAATTCATAAAATACTTATCTACTTATTGCTGGACAATTTTTGCAGATATCCCTATTTCTACCATTCAGTAGAACCTCTTTATTTCCAACCAACAATGATATGTTTATAATTTGTTGCTTTCTATATAAGATATATTTCATTTTATTCCTTAGATATGCCTCTTTCCTCTTCCTATTTATATTTTATTCATACATGCTCCTACGTCTCTCTTTAAATCCATTTCTATTCACTTCCTCTCCTTCTATACTTATATTCCCAAATCTCCCTCCCCATATCTTTCCCATCCTTATTTCATTCATCTCTTATATCCTTAAGCCCTCTTAAAAGGTGGCATCTCCTTAAAAGGAGATGACCCTTGAGAACTCGTCACCCTTCATAAAGGGATTGCTTAACTCATAATTATCCTTTTGACTCCCATTGTTGCCTTTAACAATCTTAACTCCTCTCTAAAATACTTTTTGTCGCTGCTTTAAATAAATCCCCCCTAATGTTGATTGCTACCTTCTCTATTCTTGATCGCTACCACTATGGATCGTGGCTCTTAAGGTATTGATTCTTGTCTTTATAATTTTCTATTTGTATGATTAATATATGATCTATTTGTTTTATTTCATATTTTATATTTTTCTATTTTAGTCAAATATAATATCTATTATTTTTATCTTGATGTTTATTTTTTGTATACTTATTAAGGTATATTAAATTGGCAACATATTGTTATTTTATATTAAGGTATTTCAATCTTTGATATATTATATATTAATGATTATAATATTTATATGTATATTTTTATAATTACACTATTATATTTGTATTTGTAATTATAATATTATCTTGATAATTATAATTTTAATAGTTAGTGTTTTTCAATATGTATTTCATTTATTTCAATTTTGATGCTTTATATTTCAATGCCCTAATATTGGGGACATGATAGTCCTCCCCTCCCAAATTTGCTTGTCCTCAAGCAAAAATATCTTAGTTTCTTCTAGGATATCTTCTTCTAATTTTTCACTAATGACACAAAGGTTAGTCACGTTTATATATATAATTTAAATGAGAATTTTCTATTATGATTAGTCTATTTGAATGCGTATATCTATTAAAATATAAATATATTAAATATATACTTATCTTTGTGATGGGGACATCACAAGTCTCCCCCGCTTGATTTTTTTTATCCTCAAGCAACTTGTAATCATTTCCTTAATGCTATCTTCTCTTGATATTCTTGTCTGGTATACCTGCCTTATTTTGAAAAAATATTTGTAATGTTTTGTTACGCTTAATCTCTTTCCAAGCCTTCTGGGTACCTCATTTGTAACTATACCCAGCCTTATAATCCTGGAAGAAGATTGTAACCTTTTTACTCTTAATCTCCTTCCAAACCTTCTAGATACCTTTTTCTAAGTCTATCCAACCTTATAATCCTAGGAAAAAGATTGTAACCTTGTTACTCTTAATCTCTTTCCACGCATTCTGGATACCTTTTGCTAAGTCTATCCAGCCTTATAATCCTAGGAAAAAGATTGTAACCTTGTTACTCTTAATATCTTTCGAGGAATTTTGGATACCTTTTGCTAAGTCTATCGAGCCTTATAATCCTAGAAAAAGATTGTGACATCTCTTACCAGGCCTTCTAGATACCCTTTTCTTAAGAGTACCCAGCCTAAAAAATCTTGAAAGCAATCTTTTCACTTTGTAGGACTTATGGACACCCTATTTTGGTGTATCCATACTTATGCATATTATCTTCAAGGGATGTTCATGTGAAATGGAAATAACTTATTTGGAAGATATTACATACAATAGTCTATTTCTTGTTCTAGTCAAAGGCCATCATGTTTTTCCCTTCCTGAATTTGTTTATCTTTAAGTACCTTAATAGTTTCTTCTCTTTCCCATGTAGCATCTTCTTTAGGAAGTCCCTTCCACTTGATTAGAGATTTAGTAATGATCCTATTCCCCAATTTCCTTTCTCTGGTGTCTAGGATAAATTCTAACTCTAAGATAAGTTTTCCTTCACTATCTAGAGGAGGTAACTCAAGTAGCTCAAGCACAAAAGATAGTAGCTCAAGTAGGAAAACAAGAAACTCAAGAACATAGGAAAGTAGCTCAAGTAGACAAGAAAGTAGCTCAAGCATGCAAGCAAGCAGCTCCAACAAGTAGGCAACTAGCTCAAGTAGATATGCAGGTAGCTCAAGAATACAAGCAACCAGCTCAAGCATGCAAGCGACTAGATCAAGCATGCAAGTAATTAGCTCAAGAAAGTAGGAAAGTAGCTTAGTAGAAAATAAATTAGCTCAAGCATACAAGCAACCAACTCAAGCAATTAGGAAACCAACTCAATCATGTAAGCAATTAGCTCAAGCAAGTAGGCAACCAACTCAAGCATGTAAGCAAGTAGCTCAAGCAAGCAAGAAAGTAGCTCAAGCAATTAGGAAACCAACTCAAGCATGTAAGAAAGTAGCTCAAGCAAGCAAGAAAATAGCTCAAGCAAGTAGGTAACCAGCTCAACCAAGTAGGAAACCAACTCAAGCATGTAAGCAAGTAGCTCAAGCAAGCAAGCAAGTAGATTAAGCAAGTAGGCAACCAGCTCAAGCAAGTTAGCAACCAGCTCAAGCATGTAAGCAAGTAGCTAAAGCACACACAAGATGACATGAAAGATGCTCTGATACCACTGTAATGTACCCTTTTTGGGATAACCATAATTCTTGCCCTCATTTTTTGAAGATATCCTTTTATGATGGTTTAGTGTTCAAACTATATTCCTTTTCTCCTTTTCCTAATCGATCATAAGATAACAAAAATTTCATAAATCTATACATGTTTCTACCAAATAATCACAATTACTTATAAGGCTCAATAATGGTAGCAAGCATCATTATTGTATAATTATAATTATATATATATGCAATTACATATAATAATGTCGATGGAGAAAAATATATCAACAATGTTATAAGATAACTAGTAGCATGCATGATTCATTATTCCCAATGTCATCAATAAAGAATAGATAACATTAAATAAATAGAATCATGTATGAATTATTATTTAGACCAATGATGCATTTATCAACATCATTATTCAAATGTACAAACATTTATCTAACTTACTATTTAAATTCATAAAATACTTATCTCCTTATTGCTGGACAATTTCTGCAGATATCCCTATTTCTATCATTCGTTAGAACCTCTTTATTTCCAACTAGCAATGATATGTTCATAAGTTGTTGCTTTTTATATTAGATACATTTCATTTTCTTCCTTAAATCTACCTCTTTCCTCTTCTTATTTATATTTTATTGATACATGCTCCTACGTCTCTCTTTAAATATGTTTCTATTCACTTCCTCTCCTTCTATACTTATATTCCCAAATCTGCCTCCCCATATCTTTCCCATCCTCATTTCATTCATCTCTTATATCCTTAAGCCCTCTTAAAAGGTGGCATCTCCTTAAAAGGAGATGACCCTTGAGAACTCGTCACCCTTCATAAAGGGATTGCTTAACTAATAATTATCCTTATGACTCCCATCATTTCCTTTAACACTCTTAACTCCTCTCTAAAATACTTTTTATCGCTGCTTTAAATAAATCCCCCCTAATGTTGATTGTTTCCTTCTCTATTCCCAATTTTTACCACTATGGATCATGACTTTTAAGGTATTGATTGTTGTCTTTATTATGTTCTATTTGTATGGTTAATATATGGTCTATTTGTTTTATTTCATATTTCATATTTTTCTATTTTAGTCAAATATAATATCTATTATTTTTATCTTGATGTTTATTTTTTGTATACTTATTAAGGTATAATAAATTGGAAACATATTATTATTTTATATTAAGGTATTTAAATCTTTGATATATTGTATATTAGTGATCATAATAGTTATATGTATATTTTGATAATTACGCTATTATATTTGTATTTGTAATTATACTACTATTTTTGATAATTATAATTTTAATAGTTAGTGTTTTTCAGTATGTACTTCATTTATTTCAATTTTGGTGATTTATATCTCAATGCCATAATTTTGGGGACATGAAATCTTCTTCCTCAGATGAGCCAAGACTAGATCCCCAACTTTGAAGTGAACTTCTCTTCTTTTCTGATCAACACTATGCTTGTATTTGTCTACACTCTTTTGGAGGTTGTCTTTGACCTCCTGGTGTATTTCCTTCATGTAAATTGCAAAATAATCACCCTCTATACTTATCCTTTCCATTCCACTCACATCTCTGAGTTCAAACACCCCTCTAGGTTGCAATCCATACACAATCTCAAAACATATTTTACCAACACTCTTGTTCACAAAATCATTATATGCAAACTCAGCTTGGGGTAGGATCAGATCCCATTGTGTTGAGTGTTATTTTTTCAAGAATATAAGGATATTTCCAAGTCTTCTATTGACTAATTCAATCTACCCATCCATTTGGGGATGATAGGAAGAGCTAAAAGTCAAATTTGTGCCTAATTTCTTCCAAAGGGTTCTCCAAAAGTAACCCACAAATTCACTATCCTTGTCTGAAAAAAATTGTTAAAGGCAATCCATGGATCCTAACCACCTCCTTGAAGAACAACCCTGCAATGTATGAGGCATCATTTGTACTCTTACATGGTATAAAGTGTGTCATCTTACTAAACCGGTCCACCACAACAAACACTGAATCAAAGCCTCTTTGGGTTTTAGGCAACCCCATCACAAAATCCATACTGAGGGATTCCCAAGGTCTACTTGGGATTAGAAATGGTTGATATAGACTAACATTATTACTACAACCTTTGGATTTTTGACAAACAACACACCTTTCTACAAATTTTCTGACATCACTTTGCATCTTTGGCCAATAATAGTGTTTTCTTACCTGTTCCAAAGTCTTGTCCACACCAAAGTGACCTCATAGAATGTGAAAATTCTTTTCCTTAATCTAATTAGTCCTCATAGAACATCTAGGAATGCATAACTGAGCTCCTTTAAATAGTAAACCCTCTTGAATTAGAAAATCATAATTCTCTTCATGAAAAGTGCCATTGAATTTGTTACAAGAAGCATAAATTTCTTTGAAATCATCATCCCCTTCATACATACCTTTCAAAACATCAATCCCCACACTCTGTAATTGAACTTCTTGGACCAACAATGTTCTTTTTCTCAAAGCATCTGCCACCTTTTTTGACTGCCCCTTCTTATGTTTGATGGTGAAAGTGTAACTTTGTAGGTACTCCACCCACTTCACATGTCTATGGCTAAGTTTTTTTTGGCTATTAAGGAACTACAAAGAATGATTTTTAGTAAAAACAATTAATTATTTGGGTAGGAGATAGTGTCTCCACTTCTTCAATGATTGCACCATAGCATACAACTCCAAGTCATAAGTGAAAACTTTATTAAAGTCAAGCAATGCTAAGATAGGTTGTTGTGCTACCCTTTGTTTTAGATATTGGAAAAAAAATTCTGCCTCTTTAGACCATACAAAATTTTTCCTTTTATCCCCTTTTATTGTGTCAATGATTGGAGAGCATATATGATTGAAATTCTTCACTATTTTTTTGTAAAAATTGGCTAGGTCATGGAAACTTCTTACCTCACTTACTGATGTTGGAGTAGGACAATTAAGAATTGCTTCCACCTTGTTGGGATCCATATTCAAAGATCCTTTTGAGATCACAAATCCAAGATATATCAACTCTTCCTTCATGAATTCACACATCTTCAAATTTATCATTAGTTTTGTTGATGGTGTTTTTATGCACTTCACAACACAAGTAATACATAGGCGCATTACCTCTCTTGAAAGACAATTTTTCACAATCAGATTACAGAACACTATCCCAATGTCTCTCAGATGTTAGGTCATGACGATGCTTGGAATATTTCAGTTGATTTATGTGATTTGTTGGAATCACAAGGCGGTCTTACATGGTTAAAGCTGTAGGAGAATTGAGTCAATTGATGGAGTTCTATGGATATGGAATTATTGCATGTTGTTGTAGGCTCTGATAGTAGTCTTAGACTCCATTATTTCGTCAGATTTGGCTTTACAATGTGCAACGGACCTTAACACAAGTTTCTAAAAAAAGGGAGAAAGAAAAGGGCAAGGAAGGAGGATGTTTCCCGGACTTGCAACTAGTGATGAATAGTGATAATGGAGGTTCCTACTGTGGATAGTTAACTTAAACAAAATTTCACTTAATCAGAATTCTCACAATATCATGAAACCTATGCTATCTTCTAGAAACTGCAGATATTCATCATTCATTCACCATGGAAACATGAATAAGGATAAATTTTAATGAGTAGCAATGAAATTAAGTCTAGGCTAGCTTTACACAGTCATATACCATCAGCAAATGACCAAAAGTATGGATAGGGAAAGCATACTTACAGCAATAATCTTCAAAACTAGAGACACCATACTAATTCTACCAAAATCTAATCTAAGGATACTAAAACAGTAAAGTAAGGTGAAGCAAAGTTCTAACTAAATGGAGAAGAACCATGAAACATGTGGAGAAAACCATAAATACATCAAAAAATGACTGTATTTTCTATTATATTCTCAGCAGCATTTCTTTACAACTCAACTCCGTTAAAATGAGAGGAGGAGAGCCCCATTTATAGTAATCAAAAAACAAAATGAGTGGCCAAGATTTGATTATATTATGTGGCCACAATTCACTTTACATTAGGGTTTCACCTACCCCCAAATATTACATTTATAACTAATTTCTTGTTTCTTCCCTATCTCGTCATCTAGTGGCAGCACTGTAGCAAATTTGTCTTTTAGCAATTTTCCCTTTGTTGTAGCTATTCTTCAAGGAACTCATCGTTGATGATGGGATTATCCTCTCGCTTCTTTAACGTGGCATACTCCATGAATCTTAGGATTAGGGATTGAAACTTATCCACCTCCATGATGTCAGATTTCAAAATTTGGTAAGACCACTCCTGGGAATTGCTGCCTAGCTTCTTCCAGTCGTCCTCATACTTAGCAGCGTTGTCCTTAAAAAGTTCTGACTGCGCAAAGGCTCTGGCAGCAAAACACATGAATTTAGTGGTGACCTCTGTAGACATTCCATCTTCCATGATCTTGAGGAAGTGAGGCTTTATATTCCCTGGGTTAAGCTCAACCACCGGCAGCTCGTATCTTGTCATCATCTTAAGGTATCGAGCGCACTCCTCCCTGGAATCTCTTGCCCATTCAATATCTAGCACCATCCACTCCAAAACATGCTCAAGTCTTCTCTTCCTATGATCAAAATCCTATTTCTAGGTATCCACCAGCTAGTGATCATCATCCTTGAAGGCAAGGTCCTTTTCTCAGACATCGCTTGGCAACGAGAGTATGGCCTCAATCTTTGGGTAGGCCAACTCATACTTCCTTGGGAACCTCTCATAGATTTACCTTGTGTCTTCGAGGGTTTTCTAAACTTCTAGGAACCTATTTGTTGCCCGGACAGCCAAGTTGATGCCCGCGTTTCCCATGTCCAAAACCTGCTGGAACCAGTTTTCCATAGTCTTGTCCAGGTTCCGTCTCTTTTCAAGTTTGTTAATCTATTCCTGGGACAGCAACTGAAGCAGGGCTGATGATGTTGTAGGATGCTCATCTGGAGACGACCACTGCTAAATATAAGCTGTTAGATCAGCCACCTACTCCTTAAGCTCCTCCTTTGAGAACTTATCTTGTTGGATTGGGTGCACCACTATGGCGACTGATTCCTGAAGGTGCTCAACCTTCTGTTCCCTCGTGGCCACTCCCAAGTCAATGGCAGAGACATTGTAAGTTATGCTTTGCTCTCCGACCATTGATGTTGCTATTTGTACTGCTCTTGATCCTGAGACGTCCATGGTCACTTTTGACCTGACCTTTGGTTTCTTCGCCTTTCTGGTGCTTACTCGTGCTTTGGCCATAATGGCTTCTAGCCTCACCTTGGGATCCTTCAAGGTGGGAGTCTTATGCTTTACCTACCTCTGCAGCCAATCGAGTGCTTGGGGTTCTTTTCTTGGTGGTTCACTTTGGGTCCTGCTGTCCTCCTTCTCAAGTTTGATGGTTTTGACCACAAGAGTCTTTTCCTCTGCTTCCTCTTCCTTTTCTTCCTCAGAGTCTTGTTTGATCATTTCATGTTCAGTGGTGGATTTAGTGTGCAACTACTCCTTAGGTGAATCTTTCTTTTCAGTCTCCTCCTTTTCATTCAGAGTATCTTGATGCTCCTCGGGGCTCTCCCCTTGTTTGTCCTCATGGAGGAATGTTTCCTTGTCATGCTTCAGGGTCTGACCATGTACTTTGGTTGGAGACCTATTACCTTCCGTCTCTGGAGCAGCAGTCTCTTCTTCCCTTGTGAGTTGATCCTCAGATTCTTTATCCTCAATCTCCTTGAGTTGCTTCCCCCACTCCGCATTGAGCTCGGGGTCATTTGACTCTCGGATCAGTTCAACATCATAGTCCTCACTTCCTTCACTAGAAGACTCATAGGCCACCTCATCAATCTCCTAACGCTTGAACAAGGGATGTTCGTGATATTCAAACTCTTCATCCTCCGGTGCCTTCTCAATGTTTAGCTGCTGTCATTCAAGCTCGTTTGATATCTGCATGGTCGCCTTCATCTTTGGTGATTCAGTAGAAGGGGAGGGAGTTGGAGCATAGGCCATAGCTTGAGCTATGGCAGCCTGAACCACGGGATTAGTGAGCATCCCAGAAAGCTCAGATGGCATGTTCTGCATATATTTCATAAAAGACTCAGGAAGGCAAAGGGTAGGTGTTGTAATGGTAGAAATGGAAGGGAGAGAAGGGGACATAGAAGAAGAAGACATTGGCGAGGTAGTGGCAAACGAGGAATCCATGGGAATAACCTGCAATGTTAGAGGAGTGGGAGGAAGATGGACAGAGATTTCCACCACAGGCGGGGAGGAAGCAGAGGGTGCAAGCGGAGCATGAGGGATAGGGGAAACAATAGCGATAGTAGTAATGGTAGGAAGCGACGCTGGCGAGCTAGATTTTGATCCTTCGATCCCAAGATATAGACCCTCGGTTACTATTGTTGTCCCCGCGCTGGTAGTTATTTTCCTTCTCTTCTTGGAAGGTTCAAGCTCAGAAGCCTTACGAGCATAGACCTTTGGTTTTGGCAGCTGTTCACTAGCCTCTTTTCTTTTCTTGGTCTTGACTGATGGTGGGGTTTTGGATGTCTCTCCCTTTGTAGCAGTAGCTGCTCCACCTTCTGATCCTTCAAGGTGGGAGTCTTCTGCTTTAGCTGCCTCTGCAACCAATTGGGCGCTTGGGGTTCTTGTCTTGGCAGTTCACTTTGAGTCCTGCTATCCTCCTCAAGTTCGACTGTTCTGACCACAAGAGTCTTTTCTTCTGCTTCCTCTTCCTTTTATTCCTTAGAGTCTTGTTTGATCTTTTCATGTTCAGTGGTGGACTCAGTGTGCAACTGCTCCTTAGGTGAATCTTTCTTTTCAGTCTCCTCCTTTTCGTTTAGAGTATCTTGATGCTCCTCGAGGCTCTCCCCTTGTTCGTCCTCATGGAGGAATGTTTCCTTGTCATGCTCCAGGCTTTGACCATGTACTTCAGTTGGAGACCTATTACCTTCCGTCTCCGAAGCAGCAGTCTCTTCTTCCCTTGCGAGCTGATCCTCGGCTTCTTTATCCTCAATCTCCTTGAGTTGCTTCCCCCACTCCGCATTGAGCTCGGGGTCATTTGACTCTTAGATCAGTTCAGCATCATGGTCCTCACTGCCTTCACTGGAAGACTCATAGGCCACCTCATCAATCTCCCCATTCTCAAACAAGGGATGTTCATGATATTCAAACTCTTCATCCTCTGGTGCCTTCTCAGCCTTCAGCTGCTCTCGTTCAAACTCATCCGATATTTGCATGGTCGCCTTCATCTTTGGTGATTCAGTAGAAGGGGAGGGAGCTGGAGCACAGGCCATAGCCTGAGCTATGGCAGCCTGAACCATGGGATTAGTGAGCATCTCAAAAATTTTAGATGGCACGTTCTGCATATATTTCATAAAAGACTCAGGAAGGCAAAGGCCAGGTGTTGT
Organism: Sequoiadendron giganteum; assembly: GCA_007115665.2. NCBI lineage: Eukaryota > Viridiplantae > Streptophyta > Pinopsida > Cupressales > Cupressaceae > Sequoiadendron > Sequoiadendron giganteum. Next base: position 140,263,658 of record CM021109.1, on the reverse strand, counting down.
AACAGCAGAAATAGAAGGGAGAGAAGGGGACATAGAAGAAGAAGACATTGGTGAGGTAGTGGCGGATGAGCAATCCATGGGAATAACCTGCAATGTCAGAGGAGTGGGAGGAAGATGGATGGAGATGTCCACCGCAGGCGGGGAGGAAGCAGAGGGTGCAAGCAGATCATGAGGGATAGGGGAAACAACAATGGTAGTAGTAATGGTAGGAAGCAACCCTGGTGAGCTAGATCCTGATCCTTCGATCCCAAGGGATAAACCCTCAGTTACTATTGCTGTCCCTGCACTGGTAGTTATTTTCCTTCTCTTCTTGGAAGGTTCAGGCTTAGAAGCCTTACGAGCATAGACCTTTGGTTTTGGCAGCTGTTCACTAGCCTCTTTTCTTTTCTTGGTCTTGACTGATGGTGGGGTTTCAGATGTCTCTCCCTCCATAGTAGCAGCTGCTCCACCTTCTGATCCACTTGGTTCACTTATGTGCTCACTTGTAAGCTCAGTGAATGTTAGAACGACCCCTTGTTGTTTCAACTGGGCCACCTTCTTGTCGATCCATGCCCTCGTTCAGATCTCCATGAGCCTAGTGAGTACACCAATGCCATTAAGTTCCAGTGCATTCCAATCAATCGCAGGCAATGGCAAGTTGGAAACTACATCATAATCCAGATCCACAACTGTATCTTCATCCTTCTCCAGCTGGTCAGGGACTCGACACAAGTTCACCCTTCGCACATAGATGACGGTCATGCGCATGTAATGTGACAACCGCACCTCAAGATCATCCTTACAGTTGGCCCAGAAATCCTCAATATTGTGGAGGTGGGCGTATTCATGTCCAAGTTCCTTTCTCACATGACCATAAGGATCCATTCGTGGCCGCGCTATATATTGCTCGAAGTTATATTTTGCCAGTTCCTTTTCCGAATATCCTGCGCACTGGGAGGTGTGGATCTTATACATCCCCTGACCAAGGTTCATGGGATAGGCGGGGCCTGCCAAATGTTTCTCGCTTAGGAGGCTATGAACATGTTGTAACTGTCGAGTCAGCTCCAAGAGAATGATCCGGTCATTTGGGTATCGGGGTAGCTTGTTTGGTCTCTCGGTGAATCCCTGAGCGCGCATGTATGTGAACCTTGGGAACTTGAATGTACCAAAAGGTGTACTGTCTAAGGAGGACCCTAGCACTATGGGATGTCCTATGAAAATCCCCTCCTACGGATCGGATGACATGAGCAATGAATGCATCGTTCACCCTGCAGTAGTCTCTTTTAAAATTCCAGAATTTTAACTGGGGGTACTTGTCATAGGGCTTAAGCTCTGGCCCTGATGGATCACTGGGCATCATTGTCAACCCCTGATAATGTCTCCAATTGGTGAGAGAATATAGCAAGTAGGAGGTCATGAAGAATTTGTTGGTCCTCTTCACAGTGGTAAACTACTGGTCGAAACAGTCACTGATGATCTTGCCCCAATAGAAGGCGGTGCCCTTACCTCGGAGAATCTATTCTATGAAATAGAACATCCATTCTTGAAAGAAAACAATGCTAGGAAGGCCCATGACTCAGCTGAGCAGAGTTACAAGGTCATGGTAGTCTTCGAAGAAGTTGCTGCGAAAGAGCTCTTGAGGAAGCTTCCCAGCACTACCTCATTTATCCTTCAACCAGTACTGGTTGATAAGTCTTTTACACCCCAACGGGTCCTATTCCCACACCTCTTTACAGTCTTCCATGGTGGGGACCTCCATGGTCTCAAAGGCAAGAATGTGGAAGGTTTCTATTATACCTGACGGAGACATATCTGCGAGGATATTTTGGTCATGGTCCACTATGGTTCTAGTATCAGACTAGTACATTTTTACGCACGCCATTACCAGCTCCGGGGCCACTAAGGCCAGTGGGAAGCCTGCAGCCTTAGCAATTCCACTACTCTTTATTAATCTTGTGTTTGTTATTTTTGGGTTCATTCTGACCCTCTGTTTGAATTCATCAACATCGACCTGTCCGATGTTGGTATCTGAGACATCCCTCCAAAGGGTAGTTATTCTGGATTGAATAGGGACTCCCTAGAATTTGTACTTCATCAGGTCCCTATCCTCCTTGCCCCTTGGTGGCTTGGCTGCTCTTTTTCCTTTCTTGGGAGCACTGGAAGTCTCTGCCCCGGGTTCCATAAATCCTGCACAAAAGACTCGAATTAGCACCGATGAACTTGTCAAAATGGCCATCGGAAAACCCCTGCATATCCAGATTAGTCTGACAATTATAATTCATATCTAATAACTATGCAAACTGGATACTTCATTGTTAGAAAGCAATGCAAACAATCCGAAGTTCCTGGGCCGGAATTCCCTTAGCAGAATGTCGTTTAAAAGGGCAAAATGAGAATGGAATTCCCATAGGCATTTTTCGAGGTTAGATTTGAAGATTTGAGGTAGGAGGTGGAGGAAAACCTTATTTTAGCAAGTGGGTCGAAATCCATTTTGGATTTGGAGGTCATTTGATACCTCATTTGGCAGTTCGGGTATCACTTGCAAGGAAGCCATCTGGAACGGCGCAAAGGAAATGGAAATCCAGGCATCGGAATCCAAGTGTCGGATTGTTGTTTCTGGGAAGCAGCTAAGGGCCAGCCATTGGGGACGGCGAAAAGGAAACAAAAATCTGGGGGTGGAAATCCGGAAGCAGTCAGGGGTCGGGACAGTCGGATGGCTACCGGGACCCGGAGGTCAGGAAGTTGTCCCTTGGTTGTCGTTAGGATGGTGTAGGTGGAACGGAATCCTGAGAAGGGGATTTTGGAGTTTGAAATTCAGAAGAAGGGTTGGAGGAGGAAGGTGGGATTCAGATTTCGGCAAACAGCGGACCGAGGTTCGGGAGCCGGGAAGATGCTCGGACGAGGCCGTTCGAAATGGCGAGGACTCAACGGAATCTCGGGAGGGGAATTTCAGAGGTCCAAGTCCGAAGAGGGAAATTCGTCAAGGGTTTCGACTGGAAAATGATTCTGCAGCCGGGGAACAAAGTCCGGAAAGTCGCAAGATGAAGGCCGTTTAGAATGGCGAAAACGGGACAGAGTTCTGGGAGAGGAAATTCAAAAGAAGGATCCTTAGATGGGAGTGAATTTGGCAAGATGGCGATATTTTCGAGTTTAGATAGACTTCGAGGGTCCGGAGTCAGTTGGTCGGGAGGACGCTCGGACCAGGCCGTTTGAAACGGCAAGGACACAACGAAATTCCAGGGAGGGAATTCTGAAGGTCAAAATCTAAGGCGGGGAGTTTGTCGAGGGTTTTGACAATTCGAAGAGGTTGCAGACAGCTGTGGGAAGACCCAGGCTCGAAAGGAGCCAGCGCTATTTCGGAGAACAGCCGTGACACAGTGAAGTTCCGGATTGATTTTCACATTTTAAAAACATGGGTTTTGTGCGGAAGGTATGAATTTACTTGATTTCAAACCCATTTTATGATTTGCATACTCAAAAATGAGAAATTTCATGAAAAACAAAAGGAGGGCGTGTAGACGGTAAACCTACCTCGTGATCCTGAAGAATAGGTTGCCGGATGCATGGGGGTCGACGGAAAATCACTCGAAATCCAGGACGGATGAAAAGTTTGGTCGTCGGGAGTTCTCCAACCTTCTCAATCGCTTTATTTTTTTTACAATGACGGCCAGAAAACTTGATTTTATAGTAAAAATACCCATTAATGCAGCATTGAATTCATTGTATGGGGTAGGTGGAGTCGGTGGATTTGAAAAAATGCAGGGGCGGCGGGAGGCCCGGGGTTCGGGGTCCGAGAAGCCAAGCCGAACCCGTTGTCGAAACAGCGAAAATCAACAGGAAATCCAGAAAGGGAAACCCGAAAGGGGAAATCCGAAGAAGGAAATCTGGAGAAGGAGATCCAGAAACTGCCACAGACCCCAAAATGACATTTTGACAGGGAAAACCTGAGTTACCCAAGACATAGCAATTTTGACAAAAGGGAACTTCGGTCGAGCTTAAAATTTTGTATTGGGGTAATGCATTGACCATCTTAAGACACAAAAATGGGCATGCAAAACGAGGGGAAGCAAAAAAGAAAGAAAGAGCCCGAAACGGTTCAAAGGGAAGAGAGGGTCCTCGTTCTGAATGGGGCGTGTGTGCAAAATGGGTAGAACAAATGGCGACTCTGTTGGGAGAACACTCTCGACGTTCTAGGGATAAATATTCATTCTGAACCCATGATCTCTGGTTTCGCAGTCCTAAGACAATTTTCAGAGCTGAACTAAGAATAGTTTAAGGAAGGCAAGATTGAATCAAACTGCAGATTTATCATGGAAGTGTGTGCATGGTGAATTCATTTTCTCTCTTAAAGAGAATACGAGAAACCATTGGTTGGAGGAGATAAGCTACGTAGTTCATCTAATCCCAAAAGTAACCTGGTCATTACTCCGCTACCAGTCAGGCGTCCATAGCCCCGATGGAGTTGTCGCTATGATCTCACGAACATAGCTCTACTGCTAGCCAGGCGTCCATAGCCCCGGTAGAGATATTCGCACACCCATACGATTTTTCTTTGCAATTTATTTATTGCTTGTTCTGGATATTTCCTTTTAGCACTTTCTCTTTTTTTTTATTTTTGTCAACCGTGCGAACAACGAAGTTCACGATGAGCTTGAGAATCGCAGTGGTCACTGGAACAGACTTTAGATTTTTCACTCATCTCTGCTTCCCAATGATCACCATACTATTCCTTGGAGAGATTTTAAATGTGTTTCGTGTGTTCCATGATAAGAGCAGGGATTCAAGCAAGTAGCCATCCTAAGTTAGTGCAAAGTTCGAGAGTTGAAAGTAAACACTTAGGAGCTTTCAGAGGGTAGCAGTAGGGAATGAAGGCTTATCGAATCAACCAAAAAGCGGATAGCAAGGCAACCATTTGCCGGACCAGGCACGACCACCACAGCAAAATGAAAAAAACACTTCCCAAAATCACTACAAAGTGGTTGGGAAAGCGAACAGAAGCAGGAAATCTATCTTAACTTATGTACAAGTATTTACATGGACAGCTCCCAAGAGCTCAGGCCTGGAAGTAATGCTTGAGGTGCTGCCTGTTGATAGGCAATGGGACGTCATCACCAACAAGCGTCTTCAGGCGGAAAACATTATCTCCAAGGATTTCAACAATCTGAAAGGGGCCAAGCCAAAGCTTGTTGAATTTTTTGTGTCCCCCTTCTTTTTCATGGGCCTTGTCCCAGTAGAGGACTAGATTAGAAATGCGAAAGGCCTTAACTTTGGCTCGATGATCGAACCATCTTTTGACTACACCCTGGTGCTTGGCAAAATTTTCTATTGCACGGTCTCGTACTTCTTCAAGGTGCAACAGCTCAGCTCAGCGAGCTTCTCTGCGGTCTCCTCCTTCATAAAAGTCGTTGATGAACTGGAGGGTTGGAATTTTCAAATGTATGGGAAAAATGGGTTCCAAGCCATAGACTAGATGGTATGGGGAATCTCCAAGGGCAGCCTTATGGCAGGTGCGATCTGCCCATAAGGCGAAACGAAGTTGGGTATGCCAATCCTTGGGATTCCTATCTAACAACTTCTTGATCACTGTGATCAAGTTCTTGTTGGTAGACTCAGCAAGGCCATTGCCTTGAGGGTAATAGTTGGAGGAGAATTTGAGGGCGATGCCATAATCGAAGGCCCACCTTGTGAATTTCAGTGAGGCAAACGCAGGGCCGTTATCACACACTAGCGCATACGGGCAACCAAAATGATTTAAAATGAAACTTTCTAAGAAATTGGTTACTACTTCAGTCATACATTGCCTACAAGTTATTGCTTCTGTCCATTTAATGCAATAATCAGAAGCGGTTAGAATGTACCTATGTCCCGCTGATGATGGAGGACTTACTGGACCAATGAAGTTGAGACCCCATTGTGCGAAAGGCCTTACCTCCAGAACAGGTTGTAATGGGACAGCAACGTTCCTTTCTCTAGTAGCAGCAGTCTAGCACACATGGCAGGTACGAACGTGAGCGTGAGCATCCTTGAAAATGGTGGGCCAATAGTACCCAGCTCTCAATATCTGATGCGCGGTCGATAAACCTGAACTGTGGCTAGTTCCAAACCTGTCATGAAATTCTTTAAGAGCTCGATCAACTTCTCCCTATCCTAGGCATCGCAGATAGATGCCTTTATGGTTTTTCTTGTACAATATGGAACCTTGCAACATATAGCTGCTGCTCTTCAACCTCAGAGCTCACCTTCGGACCCCTTGCAGATGAAGAGGGCACTTATGGTTCAACTAATAGTACACTACATCATCATACCATTCTCCTGGGGAGACATCCGCCAGCTGGTACTATTGTACCGTGAGTTCAAGTTCGGCGTCAATAGCTACTTCTACCATTGTTCAGGCGAGAGCCTGCCCTCTTACCAACTTCATCAGCTGGATCTCCATGTCATATTTTTGTAACAACGCGATCCACTTTGCCCTTCATTTTTCGAGCTCGTTTTGCATAAGCAATGTCTTCACTACGAGATCGGGGACTATGGCAAAAAATTTGTTGCATAAGATATAGTGCCAGAACTTCTTGACCCCTTTAACAAGGGCGTAAGCTTGTTTTTCTACATTATGATAGCAAAGTTCAGCATCCTTCAAAGGGGCACTCATGAAGGCGATCGGATGCTCGCTTCCCTCGTCATCCTTTTGCATCAGAATGCTGGCACAGGAATGGTCTGAAGCAAAGGAGTATATATAAAAGGGTTTCAGGTAATTGGGGCTGACCAACATAGGGGCATCAGTAATTGCTCTCTTGATTTCTCCAAAAGCCTACTTTACTTCAGGAGTCCACTCGACCTTAGCGTCTTGCTTTAGCATGGCATTGAGTGGTTTGACGATTTCCGCAAAGCCGGTGATGAATTTACAGACGAAGTTAATCTTCCTGAAGAAAGACTTTAACTCCTTCTTGCTGCATAGAAGCTGAATTTTCATAATGGATTGGATTCATTCGGGGTCGATGGAGATCCCTCGCTCTGATAAAACGTGTCCGAGGAGCTTTCCCTCAGTGACCCCAAAGATGCATTTCTTTGGGTTAAGGGAAACCCCAAAAGTGCGACATTTTTCAAAGACCTTGCATAAGTCGACGACGTGATTACTCCGTTGCTTTGAAAATACTGTTAAATCATCCATGTAGATGATTATGCATTTTCCTATCAAGTCTTTGAATGCGATATCCATGGCCCACTGGAAAGTGGCGCCAATGTTGATAAGTCCAAATAGCATTCTTCTATATGCGAATGTTCCCCATTTGGTGGTGAATGCTATTTTGTGTCGATCCTCATACTGCACCATGACCTGGTTGTATCCCAAGTATCTGTCCAAGAAGGACATCATCTGGGATTCGTTCACTACCTGCAGCACCTCATCTAATGAAGGTACAAGATAGTTATCTTTCTCTGACGCCCGATTCAGATTGCGGAAGTCCACGCACAACTTGATTTCTCCGCTCTTCTTTCTGATAGGAACCAAGTTTGCTACGCATGTAGAGTGTCTGATTAGAAAGATGATCCTGGCTGACAGTAACTTCTAGACTTCCTTATAAATAATTGGCTCCAACAGAGCGTTGACGGGGCGCTACCATTGTCGAAACAGCCTTACCTCTGGTCTGAGGGGGATAGTGTGCATGATAATCGACGTGTCATATGTTTTGAGGTCATCGTAGCTCCAGGAAATGATGTCATGATATTTAAGTAACATCTCAATAATCCCTTTTCTTTCCTTAGGAGCACATACTTTACCTATGAATATGTTCTTAGCATTTCCAGCTATTCCCAGGTTGCAGGTATCACACTGACCACTGATAGTATCTTCTTTGGCTCACTGATCCTGGTGTCTGATCTAATCAAGGTCGAAGATTCGCTCCAATTGAACCATTCCTCTAGGGATAGTGTTATTTTTTAAGTTGATGACCCCTTCTATATCTAATTCTGCCTCTTGAGGCTCAACCTCATCAGAGCTGGTGAGGAATTCCAGAATGTGCTTGTCATCATTGAACACCTAGAAATTGGCCACATTATCGGGCACTAACGAGATGGAGGTGAGTTCTATCGTGAATCTTTTTAGGCCAGATAGGGACAAGGGCTGCAGTGTGCTTGCCGCCTGTGCCAGGGCATTGGTGGTATAATTCTAAGTGCGGGGGATTAGCTGAATGTTGAACGCATCCAACCCTTCTAGTAGATCCCAAACACGATGTCGGTAGTTAGTAAGTCTTTGATCATAGCAGGAATAAAGCTTTCTGACCTGTTTTACGACTAACTCTGAATCTCCATACACCTGGAGCATCTTGACATCCTTTCGTAGTGCCATCAAGAGGCCCAATACCAAATCCTCGTATTCTGCCACGTTGTTAGTACAATAAAATTGTAGTCTATGAGTAGAAAAGTACGATTTACCTTTGCGACTGATTAGTTCAAAACCTACCCCAGCTCCGTGCTTGGATTTAGAACCATCAAAGCGCAACATCCAGAATCCAAGAAAATCCTTAGGTGGAGGAATGATGAACCCTACCTTCTACCTAGGAGGGGCCTTCATTTCGGTGACTGCTTTAGGGGGCACAGGGATAGAACACGTTTGCTCGTGCAATGCTGACCCAATTTTCTCCTTCGGGAAAGCCCATCTTTTAACATGTTCAATTGCCGTTTGGCACAAGCAACAGTCAAACTCTAAGTGAGCAGCATTATGCACCCTGCACCAATTAGGGAGCAGGAGTTCCTGGAAGTTCATTCAGGTTCCTAGACTGAGTTGGTCAAGCACACATTTCTCCGTGAAATCTTGGAAACCATCGAGCAGTCCCTGACTATCGCTCTCTTCTAGCCCTTCATCGAATTCTACGAGCATTTCAGTGCTTTGAGAGACATTGGCCAAATTAGCCAACGGGCTACATAGTACAAGGAAAACCTCGCTCGTTCCTTCATCTTCAAGGTATTCCTGCTCGTTCTTGTGTGCCACTAGGAAATAATTTCCCAGACTTGTCTCAGCATACAACACCTCATTCATGTTGTTGTACTCCGTAATCATAAATTTCATCCACGGTTCTCTGTCAATCCGGATCTGATTACGCATTCCCTTCCACGGTAGCCATATGTGAGAGTAATTAGTGGTGGTGTATCCGTTCAATGCCCTCATGAAATCCCTTCCTAAGATTATGCCATAGGTGTCCGAGATATGGACCACCTGAATATCAATGGTCTATTGGATCTGGGGATCAGCAACAACCTGCATGGGTATCCTATTGATCTCCCCTACTATGTTGATTTTGATTTTATCAAGTTGCGTCACCTTCTGTCGGGAAGGAGTTGGCATTATCCCGAATGCCTTGCATACGCACAAAGGCATGACATTAGCTGAAGCTCCTGAATCCAACAAGCAATTATGGAGGTTCTTTTCGAACACACGGTCAATAGTCAGAAAGGGAGGGGTCTCGAATTTCCCTTAGAACAACCCTCCAAAAATGTCCACTTGAGCGATTTGGGCATTTTCCTTCTCATTGCCCTTGTTTTGGGTTGATGTCAGATTAGTCGCCTTGTCAGGCTGCCTGTTTGTCTGCTGACCTATTGGGGGGTTAACCTTACTGTTAAAAATCTGTCTGACCATCAGTTCATTCAATTGATCACTAAAAGAAACCTTCTTTACCAAAACTTCTTCCTGAGCTGACCCTGAAGACGGGGTCCCATTTATCATCTGGAAAAAGGCATTTTTGACAGTAGGCACCTTTATAAGTTTGAAGGCAGACACGCTCAACTTTACCTTCTTGAATTCTTCAGCAATATAATCTCCCATTTGATCAATCTCTTAGTTGTGGGAAACGTGCTGAGGGGGGCTAGCATTTTGGCCTTGGCCACTGCTTTGTTGTTTATTTTTGCTGAGAAATCATGTGGGTGTAAGCAGAAAACCCAGGTTGTTGCTTGCATTCGGATCGGGAGGGGTACTGAAATTGTTGGGCGGGGTGGAGGTCGTGAAAGGCCCTCTAGCATGGCCTCTAGCTTGTCTATTTCTAAGGTTGTAAGGGGCAGTCCGTTGGTGAAACATTTGAACTTCATCCTCCCTAAACTCCTCTTCATCATCCTTAGGGCCATTATCTATTGAATTGAAAAGCTGAGCCAAAGGGCTTTTGAAACTTACCTCTTCTGCCTTGATATTGTTGTTGTTTGAACTAGTGCCTTCTAGCTCAAGTGTGTTGCACTCCACCTTTGGGAAAGGGGCCTGATTTAGCACCAACATTGAGGCATCATATGGGTCAGATGGGACAATGTCCCGGCATCTCGAGCTATCGACTGCATTCTGAACTTCTACTTGAAAAATATCAGCCGCAGTTTGGAATTCTAAACAGTCTAGTTCAAAATGGCGGCTCATCTTGTGTATGCGGCACCAACCGGATAAAGCAGCCTCTGCCAGATAAACTCCGCTTGCGGGGTTTTCATTATTGTTGTTGTTGGGCTGATCAAGGGGTGTGGGAACGCCACCGTTGTTGGGGTGTGTATTCCATGTCCGATTTTTCCTCTGGAAGGGTCTTCTGTTGAAGTTCTGATTCGAGTTCTGATTCCTATCATAGTTCTGCCCCGATTTTTGATTCCTATCATAGTTTTGCCCCAACGGTGCACCAACATCTTGACCGTCTCGACTCTCACGATGATCCCGATTTTCCCTGTTGAGGCCGACCTGGATACTTTTTTGTGATGTCTGCAACTGATTATTCTAATTTCTCAAGTGTGTCATCTCAGTCTACATCTTCTTGACCATCTTTGTAAGCTTGTCGATTCTATCCTTTTCGGTGTTGTTTGGTTGCGGCGCGACATTCTGTAGGAACACAGGTTGTGCTGTTGGCTGATTTTGATGAGCAGGTGAAAATTACACCGCTTGGAGGTATGCTGGCATCTAGGATTGTTGCGGAAGCAACTGTTGCTACTGGGATAGCAAGTATTGTGGTACTAGGTATGCCTGATTCATTGGCTGCCCAGGATGCGGAACCAGAGGCAGCTACGGCACTGGGTTCAGCAATGGCATCTGATGTTGCAAAGCTTGCGTAAGTCCCTGAATCTGTGTCGGATGTGTATTTTTCCCAAGAGAAGGCAGTGGACCAGATATATTCTATCCCAAATCTATACTAGCAATGATGGCCTCAACATAAGCATCTACCAACCTAGCCGATGGTGGCCTCATCCTTTACACCAAGGTTGAAGTGAGGTTGTCCAGTGCTGCATAGTAAACTGGCAGGAGAACAGCATCATTGAAAACATAAGGGGCCTGCAGCCAAGTGTATGCTCTGTGAAAGCGATTGTTGAATGAGCTGATTGGTTCATTGATTTCCCTTTGAATCAACATGAAATGTTAGTATGAATCTGCGGGACTAGTTAGGGTCTTGAACTTCTACAGAAAAGCACTCTTGAGAAGATCTCATGTACTGATAGTTTCGGCCGGTAGGTTGACGTACCAATAGAAGGCCTCTTCCCCCAAGGAGTAGGGAAAGAGTCTGCATGCCACATCCTCGTACATGATCTACATGGTCTTCAAGGCGATTTCAAAAATCTTGACATGTTCCTCGATCATCCTCTGCAAATCCCGGGAGTTAAACTTCATGCAAAAATGCTCAGGATTCTTTGGCATATCATGGTAGAGGTTGAAGGCGAGAGGAGACGGGTTATTAACCAGCCATGCCATTAGAAAAGGTGGTGGAGGTGATTGTGCCAGATTGGTCTGTACTAGTAACGAGGCTGCAATGACTGGTGAGGCAGCAACAAGGCTAGTGAACGTGCTTGGATGAAAGGCGACGCCCAGCCCAGATGAAGTAGCAACTTGGAAGGTCTCAGCGGTGGTATGAGTGGAAGATGAATCCATCAATGAAGATGAAGGAGGCGGAGGTGAAAAAGCAGCGAGCTGTTCTGTGGAATCTACGATGGATGGTCCCCTTCGTTTAGCTCTCTTGGCTTAGATCGAAGATTGTAATTCTTGCAACTCTCCCTTGTTTGGTGTAGATCTCAATATTCGGTGGAGTTTCTCAGGGGAGAATGACTCGATTCGATCCAGCTTTACCTTTTTAGTGCCCTCCTTCTAGTGCCAATTCTGTTGATGATGTTTTTATGCACTTCATAACATAGGTAATACATAGGCGCATTACCTCTCTTGAAATACAATTTTCCACAATTAGATTGCAGAACACTATCCCAAGGTCTCTCGGATGTTAGGTCATGACGATGCTTGGAATATTTCAATTGATTTATGTGATTTGCTGGAATCACAAGGCGGTCTTATGTGGTTAAAGCTATAGGAGAATTGAGTCAATTAATGGAGTTCTATGGATATGAAATTATTGCATGTTGCTGTAGGCTCAGACAACAGTCTTAGACTCTATTATTTCGTCAGATTTGGCTTTACAATGTGCAACGAACCTTAACACAAGTTTCTAAAAAAAGGGAAAAAGAAAAGGGTGAGGAAGGAGGATGTTTCCTGGACCTGCAACTACTGATGAACAGTGATAATGGAGGTTCCTGTTGTGGATAGTTTCCTTAAACAAAATTTCACTTAAATAGAATTCTCACAATATCATGAAACCTATGCTATCTTTTAGGGACTGCAGATATTCATCATTCATTCACCATGGAAACATGAATAAGGATAAAGTTTAATGAGTAGCAATGAAATTAAGTCCAGGCTAGCTTTACACAGTCATATACCATCAACAAATGACCAAAAGTATGGATAGGGAAAGCATACACACAGTAGTAATCTTCAAAACTAGAGACACCATACTAATTCTACCAAAATCTAATCTAAGGATACTAAAACAATAAAGTAACTTGAAGAAAAGTTCTAACTAAATGGATAAGAACCATGAAACATGTGGAGAAAACAAGAAATACACCAGAAAATGACTTTATTTTCTATTATATTCTCAGCAGCATGTCTTTACAACAACTCAACTCTGTTAAAATAAGAGGAGGAGAGCCTTATTTATAGTTTTCAAAAAACAAAATGAGTGGCCAGGATTTGATTATATTATGTGGCCACAATTCACTTTACATTAGGGTTTCACCTACCCCCAAATATTACATATATAACTGATTTCTTGTTTCTTCCCTATCTCGTCATCTAGTGGCAGCACTGTAGCAAATTTGTCTTTTAGCAATTTTCCCTTTGTTGTAGCTATTCTTCAAGGAACTCATCGTTGATGATCGGATTGTCCTCTCGCTTCTTTAACGTGGCATACTCCATGAATCTTAGGATTAGGGATTGAAACTTATCCACCTCCATGATGTCAGATTTCAAAATTTGGTAAGACCACTCCTGGGAATTGCTGCCTAGCTTCTTCCAGTCATCCTCATACTTAGTAGCGTTGTCCTTAAAAATTTCTGACTCCGCAAAGGCTCTAGCAGCAAAACACATGAATTCAGTGGTGACCTCTGCATACATTCCATCTTCCATGATCTTGAGGAAGTGAGGCTTTATATTCCCCAGGTTAAGCTCAACCACCGGCAGCTCGTATCTTGTCATCATCTTAAGGTATCGGGCGCACTCCTCCCTAGAATCTCTTGCCCATTCAATATCTGGCACCATCCGCTCCAAAACATGCTCAAGTCTTCTCTTCCTGTGATCAAAATACTATTTCCAGGTATCCACCAGCTAGTGATCATCATCCTTGAAGGCAAGGTCCTTTTCCCAGACATCACTTGGCAATGAGAGTATGGCCTCAATCTTTGGGTAGGCCAACTCGTACTTCCTTGGGAACCTCTCATAGATCTGCCTTGTGTCTTCGAGGGTTTTCTAAACTTCTAGGAACCTATTTGTTGTCGGGATAGCCAAGTTGATGCCCGTGTTTCCCATGTCCAAAACCTGCCGGAACCAGTTTTCCATAGTCTTGTCCAGGTTCCGTCTCTTTTCAAGCTTGTTAATTTATTCCTGGGACAGCAATTGAGGCGGGGCCGATGATGTTGTAGGATGCTCATCTGGAGATGACCACTGCTGAATATAAGCTATTAGATCAGCCACCTGCTCCTTAAGCTCCTCCTTTGAGAACTTATCTTGTTGGATAAGGTGCACCAATATGGTGACTGATTCCTAGAGGTGCTCAACCTTATGTTCCCTCGTGGCCACTCCCAAGTCAATAGTGGAAATGTCGTAAGTTATGCCTTGCTCTCCAACCATCGGTGTTGCTATTTGTACTGCTCTTGATCCTGAGATGTCCATGGTCACTTTTGACCTGACCTTTGGTTTCTTCGCCTTTCTAGTGCTTACTCGTGCTCTGGCCATAATGGCTTCCAGCCTCGCCTTGGGATTCTTCAAGGTGGGAGTCTTCTGCTTTAGCTACCTCTGCAGCCAATCGGGTGCTTGGGGTTCTTGTCTTCGTGGTTCACTTTGAGTCCTGCTGTCCTCCTCAATTTTGACTATTCTAACCACAAGAGTCTTTTCCTCTGCTTCCTCTTCCTTTTCTTCCTCAGAGTCTTGTTTGATCATTTCATGTTCAGTGGTGGACTTAGTCTGCAACTGCTCCTTAGGTGAATCTTTCTTTTCAGTCTCCTCCTTTTCGTTCAGAGTATCTTGATGCTCCTCGGGGCTCTCCCCTTGTTCGTCCTCATGGAGGAATGTTTCCTTTTCATGCTCCAGGGTCTGACCATGTACTTCAGTTGGAGACCTATTACCTTCCGTCTCTGGAGCAGAAGTCTCTTCTTCCCTTGCGAGCCGATCCTCGGCTTCTTTATCCTCAATCTCCTTGAGTTGCTTCCCCCACTCTGCATTGAGCTCGAGGTCATTTGACTCTCAGATCAGTTCAGCATCATGGTCCTCACTGCCTTCACTGGAAGACTCATAGGCCACCTCATCAATCTCCCCATGCTCGAACAAGGGATGTTAATGATATTCAAACTCTTCATCCTCTGGCGCCTACTCAGCCTTTAGCTACTCTCGTTCAAACTTGTCCAATATCTGCATGGTCGCCTTCATCTTTGGTGATTCAGTAGAAGGGGAGGGAGCTAGAGCATAGGCCATAGCCTGAGCTATGGCAGCCTGAACCATGGGATTAGTGAGCATCCCGGAAAGCTCAGATGGCACGTTCTGCATATATTTCATAAAAGACTCAGGAAGGCAAAGGCCAGGTGTTGTAACAGCGAAAATGGAAGGGAGAGAAGGGGACATAGAAGAAGAAGACATTGGTGAGGTAGTGGCGGATGAGCAATCCATGGGAATAACCTGCAATGTCGGAAGAGTGGGAGGAAGATGGATGGAGATGTCCACCACAGGTGGGGAGGAAGCAAAGGGTGCAAGCAGAGCATGAGGGATAGGGGAAACAACAGTGGTAGTATTAATGGTAGGAAGCAACCCTAGTGAGCTAGATCCTGATCCTCCGATCCCAAGGGATAGACCCTCAGTTACTATTGTTGTCCCTGCACTGGTATTTATTTTCCTTCTCTTCTTGGAAGGTTTAGGGTCAGAAGCCTTACGAGCATAGACCTTTGGGTTTGGCAGCTGTTCACTAGCCTCTTTTCTTTTCTTGGTCTTGACTGATGGTGGGGTTTCAGATGTCTCTCCCTCTACAGCAGTAGCTGCTCCACCTTCTAATCCACTTGGTTCACTTATGTGCTCACTTGTAAGCTCGGTGAATGTTAGAACGACCCCTTGTTGTTTCAACTAGGCCACCTTCTTGTTGATCCACGCCCTCATTTGGATCTCCATGGGCCTAGTGAGTACACCAATGCCATTAAGTTCCGATGCATTCCAATCAATTGCAGCCAATGGCAGGTTGGAAACTGCATCATAACCCAGATCCACAACTATATCTTCATCCTCCTCCAGTTGGTCAGGGACTCGACACAAGTTCACCCTTTGCACATAGATGACGGTCATGCGCATGTAATGTGACAACCGCACCTCAAGATCATCCTTACAGTTGGCCCAGAAATCCTCAATGTTGTGGAGGTGGGTGTATTCACATCCGAGTGCCTTTCTCACATGACCATAAGGATCCATTCATGGCCGCGCTGTATATTGCTCGTAGTTATATTCTGCCAGCTCCTTTTCCGAATATCCTGCACATTGGGAGGTGTGGATCTTATACAATTCCTAACCAAGGTTCATGGGATAGGTGGGGCCTGCCAAATGTTTCTCACTTAGGAGGCTATGAACATGTCGTAACTGCTGAGTCAGCTCCAAGAGAATGATCCAATCATTTGGGTACCGAGGCAGCTTGTTTTGTATCTCGGTGAATCCTTGAGCACGCATGTATGTGAATTTTGGGAACTGAATGTACCAGAAGGCGTACTATCTAAGGAGGACCCTGGCACTGTGGGTTGTCCTTCTATGGAAATCCCCTCCTACAGATCGGATGACATGAGCAATGAATGCGTCGTTCACCCTGTAATAGTCTCTTTTGAAATTCTGGAATTGTAACTCGGGGTACTTGTCATAGGGCTTAAGCTCCGGCCCCGACGGTTCACTGGGCATCATTGTATACCCCTGATAATGTCGCCGATTGGCGAGAGAATATACCAAGCAGGAGGTCATGAAGAATTTGTTGGTCCTCTTCACAGTGGTAAACTACTGGTCGAAACAGTCACTGATGATCTTGCCCCAATAGAAGGCAGTGCCCTTACCTCAGAGAATCTATTTTATGAAATAGAACATCCATTCTTGGAAGAAAACAGCCCTAGGAAGGCTCATGACTCGGCTGAGCAGAGTTACAAGGTCATGGTAGTCTTTGAAGAAGTCGCTATAGAAGAGCTCTTGAGGAAGCTTCCCAGCACTACCTTGTTTGTCCTTCAACCAGTACTAGTTGATAAGTCTTTTACACCCCAACGGGTAATATTCCCACACCTCTTTATAATCTTCCATGGTGGGGACCTCCATGGTCTCAAAGGTAGGAATGTGGAAGGTTTCTATTATACCTGACGGAGACATATCTGTGAGGATATTTCGGTCATGGTCCACTATGGTTCTAGTATCAGACTGGTACGCTTCTATGCATGCCATTACCAGCTCTGGGGCCACTAAGACCGGCAGGAATCCTACAGCCTTAGCGATTCCAGTGCTCTTTATTAATCTTGTGTTTGTTGTTTTTGGGTTCATTCTGACCCTCTGTGTGAATTCATCAACATCGACATGTCTGATGTTGGTATCTGAGACATCCCTCCAAAGGGTAGTGATTCTAGATTGAATAGGGACTCCATGGAATTTGTACTTCATTAGGTCCCTATCCTCCTTGCCCCTTGGTGGCTTGGATGCTCCTTTTCCTTTCTTGGGAGCACTGGAAGTCTTTGCACTGGGTTCCATAAATCCTGCACAAAAGACTCGAATTAGCACCGATGAACTTGTCAAAATGGCCATTGACAAACCCCTGCATATCCAGATTAGTCTGACAATCATAATTCATATTTAATAACTATGTGAACTAGATACTTCATGTTAGAAAGCAATGCAAACAATCCGGAGTTCCTGGGCCGGAATTCCCTTGGAAAAATGCCGTTTGAAAGGGCAAAATGAGAATGGAATTCCCATAGGCATTTCTTGAGGTTAGATTTGAAGATTTGAGGTTAGAGGAAAACCTAATTTTAGCAAGTGGGTCGAAATCCATTTTGGATTTGGAAGTCATTTGATACCTCATTTGGCAGTTCGGGTATCACTTGCAAGGAAGCCATCTGGAACGGCGCAGAGGAAATGGAAATTTGGGCTTTGGAATCCGAGTCTCGGATTGCCATTTCTGGGAAGCAGCTAAGGGCTAGCCGTTGGGGACGACGAAAAGGAAACAAAAATTCGAGGGAGGAAATCCGGGAGGCATGCTCCAGAAGCAGTTAGGGTTCGGGACAATTGAACAGCAAATGGAGTACCAGGACTCGGAGGTCGGGAAGCTGTCCCTTGGTCGCCATTAGGATGACGTAGATGGAACGGAATCCTGAGAAGGGGATTCCGGAGTTTAGAATCCGGAAGAAGGGTCAGAGGAGGAAGGTCGGATTTGGATTTCAGCAAATATTGGACCGGGGTCCGGGATCTAGGAAGATGCTCGGACGAGGCTGTTCAAAACAGTGAGGACGCAACGGAATCCTAGGAGAGGAATTCCAAAGGTCCAAGTCCGAAGAGGGAAATTCGTCGAGGGTTTCAACCGGAAAATGATTCTACAGCCGGGGAATGAAGTTCAGAAAGTCGCAAGATGAAGGCCGTTTAGAATGGCAAAAACGGGACGGAGTTTCGGGAGAGGAAATCCAAAAGAAGGATCCCGATATGGGAGTGAATTTTGCAAGATAGCGATATTTTTGAGTTTAGACAGACTTCGAGGGTCCGGGGTCCGTTGGTCAGGAGGACGCTTGGACCAGGCCGTTTGGAACGGTGAGGACACAACGAAATTTCGGGGAGGGAATTCTGAAGGTCAAAATTTGAGGCGGGGAGTTTGTCGAGGGTTTCGGTAATTCGAAGAGGTTGCGGATGGCTGTGGGAAGACCCGAGCTCGGAAGGAGCCAATGCTATTCTGGAGAATAGCCGCAACACGGTGAAGTTTCAGATCAATTTTCACATTTTAAAAGCATGGGTTTTGTGCGGAAGGTATGAATTTACTTGATTTCAAACCCATTTTACGATTTGCATACTCAAAAATGCAAAATTTCATGAAAAACAAAAGGAGGGCATGCAGACGGTAAACCTACCTCATGATCCCAAAGAACAGGTTGCCGGATGCGCGGGGGTCAACGAAAAATCACTCAAAATCTGGGATGGACGAAAATTTTGGGTGTCATGAGTTCTCCAACCTTCTTAATCGCTCGATCTTTTGACAATGACTGTTGAAAAACTTGATTTTATAGTAAAAATACCCATTAATGCAGCATTGAATTCATAGTACGGGGTAGGTGGAGTCGGTGGACTTGAAAAAATGCAGGGGCGGCAGGAGGCCCGGGGTCCGGGGTCTAGGAAGTCGTCCCGAACAAGCTGTTGAAACAGTAGAAACCAACAGGAAATCCAGAAAGGGAAACCTGAAAGGGGAAACCTAGAAGGGGAAATCCGGAGAAGGAGATCCGGAAACTGCCACAGACCCCAAAATGACATTTTGACAAGGAAAACCCGAGTTACCCGAGACGTAGCAATTTTGACAAAAGGGAACTTTGATCGAGCTTAAAATTTTGCATTGGGGTAACACATCGACCTTCTTAAGACACAAAAATGGGCACGCAAAATGAGGGGAAGCAAAAAAGAAAGAAAGAGCTCGAAACGGTTCAAAGGGAAGAGAAGGTCCCCGTTTCGAACGGGGCGTGTGTGCAAAATGGGCACAACAAGCTTTTCTTCATTCAACCTTTTCAAAACCAAATCGAGATGCTGCAAGTGTTCCTGTTTAGTCTTACTAAAAATAAGAATATCATGCAAATGGACAACCGCAAACTTAACTATGAAGGGTTTTATAACTTTATTCATTAATCTCATAAAGGTGCTTGGTGCATTTGAAAGCCCAAAAGGCATGACAAGCCATTCATATAACCCCTCTTTTTTTTTTTAAGGCATTTTTCCACTCATCCCCCTCTCTAATCCTGATTTAGTGGTAGCCACTTTTGAGGTCTATCTTAGAAAAATAACACGCCCCTCCTAAACAATCCATAAAATCTTCAATTCTTGGTATGGGGAACCTATATCTTATGGTAATCTTGTTAATAGCCCTTTAGTCAGTGCAAATTCTCCAATATCATCCCTTTTATTGTGCCAAAATGTTAGGAACAACACATGGGCTAAGACTCTCTCTTATGAGGCCCTTCTCAAGAAACTCTTGGATTTGCTTCCTAATCTCTTCGTTCTATTTTGGGTTCATTTTATATGCTACTTTGTTAGCTAGGTTTGCCCCTGGTATGAAGTCTATATGGTGGCTCACATCTCTTATTGGGGGTAAAGAGTTAGGGAGTTCATCTACCACAATTTCCTTATACTTGTTCAACAAGGCTTGGACTTCTCTAGGAGCATCATCAACCTTTGCTATTGTCATTACAATTTTTGGTCTGATTACTATGGAAAAACCTTCTCCACCATCTTCCTTCATGGTTTTCAAGAAATCCTTTTCTCCTACCAGCATTATACTAGACCCTACTTTTTTGTCTAGGCCTTCATCTTGCAATGGTGTGAGTGTAAATGAGATCCCATCCTTTTCTATCACATACGTATTTTTTTCCCATCATGTTTATCCTTTCTATCATATTGCAAGGGCTTCCCTAAAAGCAAATGATAAATATCCATCAAGATGATGTCACACAAAATTTTGTCCTTGTATCTTCCTATGTTAAATTCCACCCAAGTTTTTTCCTTTGCTAGGACCTACTATCCCTTGTTCAACCAGGAGACCTTATAAGGAGTGGGATGTGGTATCCTTTTCATTTTCAACTTTTCTATCATCTCAAGAGAAACTAAATTATCTGTGCTACCCGAATCAACAACTTTGCAAACCTTACCTTGAGATTTGCATGTGGTTCTAAAGAGAGATTTCCTTTGTGGAGGTTTTTTCACCATATCTGGACTTTAATCAATTTTCTCCTTAGCATAAGAGATTCATCAATTTCTGGAGCAGCATGTTGTGATGGAGAGTTTACACTCTCATTGTCTTCTTCTTGCACCAATTGAGTTCTTCTTTCTCCACCATGTGAATTAGAAGGCTGCTTTTCCAAACATTTCCATGCTTGATGGCCAAACATGTTACATGATAACACCTTCCACTGAATCCTTGTGACCCTCTCCCTTGACCTCCAAATCTACCTCTATTGTTTGGTATTCTTCCCTTGAAT
The DNA here is from genome assembly GCA_007115665.2 of Sequoiadendron giganteum. Taxonomy (NCBI): domain Eukaryota; kingdom Viridiplantae; phylum Streptophyta; class Pinopsida; order Cupressales; family Cupressaceae; genus Sequoiadendron; species Sequoiadendron giganteum. Next base: position 140,242,913 of record CM021109.1, on the reverse strand, counting down.
CCACCTCTCTGATCTACCCATTATTCTTGACTACTTCTTGTCACTCCTTGTGGTTTTGTGGACTATCCTCTTACTCCAAATATTCCTCTACCTTTGAAGCTTCTTCCTCTGCCCCTACCTTGCTTCTCCTACCTTCTCTTCAACTTTTCTTCTACCCCGATTGTCATTTGAAAGCATTCTTCCATCGTTCTTGGGAGGTTAAGACCTAACTCATCTTGTAGGTTGAATCTCAACCCATTTATTTACCTTGCTAATTTCTCCACCTCATCCTCCACATGACCTGCCCTTATGCTTAGCTTCTGAAACTCCTTTGTATAATCCATTACATCAATCTCCTTTTGTTTGAGGTTTCGTAGCCTTCTAAATGTTTGAATAGCATAATCACCAGGTAGAAATTGGCTCTTGATTTTAGCCACCATTCTATCCCAAGAATTGATTTTTGACTTGTCCTTCTTCAACCTCTCTTCCTGCACATAATTCCACCAAGTTAAGGCATGGCCTTTCAATTTTGTATTGGAAAATTTCACCCTTTGTTCTTGTACTACCTCTTCATACTCAAAATAGTTATCAAGTGTATCAATCCAACCTAGCACCTCTTCACTATCCAACTTCCCACCATACATGGGTAATTCCATCTTCAACTTAGGAGTGTTCCCTTGACATCCTTCAACAACTTTTCCATTCTCAATTCATTAGGATCCAACTCATCCTCTTGGAATCCTTCTTGAGGTTTTTCATTCTCACCCTCTTCCTCTTCCTCTTGGTCACTCATGTCATCAGTGACCACACCTCTCATTTGGTTTGATTCAAGTGTTTCAAGTCTAGCTAGGATAGATTCTTGAGACTCCTTTACTTATCTCAACTCCTTGGCATGCTTTTCCTTCATCTCTCATTTCTCTAGCAATTAGATTTCCTTTAGGAGGCATCTTTGCTTCTTCCAAACTTCAACATTTTCCTCTTATTGATCAAAACCTATGCTCTGATACCAATTTTATGTAGAGTAGAGTGGATGGTATCAACACAATCTCTATCAAACAAAATTTTAAATTCAAGAGCCCTAACTTGGTGGTATTCTCTCAAATCCTTCTATTCTCCTAGTAGTACTTGAAACAGGAGTTTTCCCACATAACTTTCAAAGAAAACCTAACACCCATAATTGGAACACCATTCTAGATACCCTTTATGCCCCTTGTAAACATAACAATTTTGTAGATAGGGTTGTTTTGAAATAGAGCCCTCAAATTTGGACTGCTACACTCCAATTAGGCCTAATTAGGCTAGTTCAATAAGGAAAATTTGAGGTTTACAATATCCAAAATTCAATTACTCCTTCCATAGATTTTAACATGTCACATGGGGTCTTTAAATTCAATTTCCATCTAGTGGAACAATCTCCAAATAGTTTTCTTTCAAAACCCTAAGTCTATCTAACACTTAAGCCTAATACATTGTGATATTAGGCTAGGGCTTCATTCCCTACTCTTTCAAACACTAAAAACATTAAAAAAACCCTACCTACATCCATTCCACTAATTATCAAGATTTTTCACTACTGGAATGGGTTAAAAACTCATTTTCTTCAATCAAACCGTCACTAACTAGGGTTTCTTGTTTGTTTGTAGAAAAATGGCTCTAACTCACTCCAATCTTAATGAAAGCAGATGAAACCAAGAGAAAATGATAGTATATTTATTCCCTCATCAACTCTAATGAAATTTCGTACATCTACAGGCTGTATGGATCCATAATACCCTTTGTAGCAGCAAGAAAATAATGGAAAATGTAGAAAACATAGTATGTTTTATTGTTTGATATCCAAAAACATCACTAGAGCCTTAACCAAAAAAAGGCATATTTAAACATTTAAAAACTAAAACAATCATTATCCAAATGAATTTTGAAATCCAATGGTTCAACTTCCTTCAAAACTCAAAAATGCAAAGTTCCTTGAGCAACTTTTGCAACATTTTATAAAAGTGACAAGTTTTCATAAAACTAACCCCACATGACTCAAATTGACCAAAAACATAAAACATGGTTTTAAAAGACCTTATTACATTTTTTTTTTACTAAACCACACAAAAACCCAACACTTGGAAATATTGATAACTTTTCAAGACATAGGTGCCCCTACACCACTGCCTAAAAGGAGATTATATGACAGATCGTGAGGCATAAAATGGATTAGTTTTTATAATGTGGCCTTTCCAACTATAATAAGAAAAGTGATCACACCGAGTGGTTGTTTTCCTATATTGTCAAATCCCTTAATAGATAAAGAATTAGGTTTAATTTTTTATTCATCCACACTAAGCTTATCCAAAAGGGTCACACCACACATTAAGGGTTGAGCCATTATCAACGAGGGTTCGTTTTATCCTTCTCGTATTGTATTGAGATATGATCATGAAAGAATCATTTTGTTTTTTTCACTTCCAGAGGAGGGAGCTCACTCTAGTGGAAAAAAATGTCAACATTCAGTCCTTGAATCATGGTTGATATTTCATTCGATTGTACATTAGAAGGGATAGGAACTTGTTGTAGGGAACTTTGAAGCATAGTGTGATAGTTAGGTGAATTTTGAATAAAGTCCCAGAGGGATATCTTTGTGGGAGTATTCTTAAGTTTTTCAACAAGATCATACTCCTTTCCACTTTGTGAAGGAAAACGAGGGGGACTTGGTAAGATAGGATTAGGAAATGGGAGGGATGTTGAAGGTGTTTGTCTTGGTTGTGGATTGTTCCTAGTTTTGTATGTATGAGAAATGGTATTGTAACTCGGTTGTTGTGAAACATTATTCTTAGGTGGTTCGAGGATAAGGATGGGTTTTTTTGAACTTGTGGTTTTTGAGAGGGTGGATAAATGATAAGTTTAGGCTCAGGAGAGTAATCCAAGGGGTATCTAATGTGCATAACCTCATAAGACTTATCCCTATTTTCATGATCTCTCAGTGAAGGGGAGTCTAATGTTACTTCATCATCTTCATCTAGGGAATTACTATTGTCAATCTTCTCATTGTTTTCCACTGCTATATCTTCCCTAGTAGGATGGTTTTTAAGAGAACTACAAACCAAATGTTCTTGACATTCAAGGGTTGGTTCTTCCAAGATGACTTCATTGCATATAAGGGAGTTATCAATGGTTGAATTGTCTTGTTCATCAAAATTAGGAGAAGAATCTATTTGCTTCTTATTATTTTTCATGACTTTATCCTTTTTCTCTAAGGTCTCATTCTCTTGTGCTATACCATCTACCCTAGTAGGAGAGCTTGTAATATGTTCATCACATCCCATAGTTAGATTTTGTAAAATAGATTCATCACAAATATGGGAGGCATCAAGAGAAATACAACTATGATTTTCATGCTTACCAAATAGATCTTTACAAATGGTAGGAGCATTAAGGAAGGGAGGAGCAAGATTCTCATGACTCTCAATAAGTGATTCTTATAATATCAACCTATCCTCTTTGTATCAAGGAGGGACATTAGGAGAAGGGAAATTTTGATTGTCATGGCTATGTATGATATCATCCTCTTTCGTTAAAATATTCTCACAGGCAAGGGATGAATGGAGACTAGGTAAGGTGATGTTTAGAAATGTTTCTATGATCTCATCTTCTTGTTTTCTAATATCTTCCAAAGGGGTAAGAAGAGAGGGACAATCAATATTCTCAATGCTTGTATCTTCTTTCACCAAGATACCTTTGTCACTAATAGGAGAGGTATCAGGAGAAGAAAAAGTATGCCTGTTATGATTGTCTACACTTTAATCCTCTTGTATTATACCATCCTCACTAATGGGAAATGTAATATTAAGGATTGTGTCAATGGTTTGATCCACTTTCTCTAACATGTTCTCATAACTATGAAAGATAGTAGAAGGATGACTAACATGTTTCTTAATGACCTCATTGTTGTAATCTAAATTGAACTCATAAGAGGGGATGTTGTACTTATGCAATCCATTTTTAACCATATCAAAGCCACATCTCTTGAAATAAAAGATGCTATCATGGAAAAGTAAAGAAAGTGCAATGCAATGACCTAAAGTGAAATTTTTAAATTTGCAATTTTTAGATTGGAAACAAGGTAATTTATTGATTACACTATGCAATGATCTAAAAATGAAATTTTGTAAATGCAAATTGGAATTAAGAAATACATGAAATGAACCACTTTAAGCTAGATTTAGTAAAATGCTTGAAATAGAAAGTCAACTCACTAAAACAAATAACCAAAAGCAACAAATAGAAGCACGACAATTCACTATTTAACCTTGAAAATTGCAAACTCAAACTCCAAAGGGACTAAGACACCAGCAAGGGCATCTTGGTCCTATTGATGGATTTTTGAGGTTCCAGGGACTGTAACAGGGAGCAAACAACACAAGGAGGGTTTTGAGCCAAAATCCAGAGAGGGACTAAGATGCTAGGAAGGGTTTTTTAGTCCTAGCAGAGGTGTTTGTCAGAAAAAAAATAGATTATGGATTGTTTACAGTCTTCACAGGTTTCCTATTCAGGGACTTGATGTTTAGAGACATAAAAATGTGCAAATGAATGCAAGAAAAAGTAACTAATGACAAGCAATTGGATGCAATATTGAATGCAATTTTTTTCAATTTTGAATGTAATAAAAATGTTCCTAAATGCAATTAAGATGATTGATAATGCGCTTTTTCAGTTTTTCAATGAGATAATTTTATGCAAGAAATAAAAAATGCAACCTATATGCACTTTCACTAATGCAAGATGCAATGCAATAATGAATTCAACCTAGATCTAGGACTTTAATGGACTCCAAATCAGAAAATGAATGCTCAAAAAGGTTAGGTTCACAAAAATGAACCGTAAAGAAAATCACCTAAATGGTTGGGTTCACCAAAATGAACAATAGGGGAAATGGGTGTTTTATAACCTAGGTCATTGAACACCACTTTTCTCCTATTGTCATTCAAGGATGGTCTTAGGAATCCTAATTGGATTGACTATCAACCTCAAAGGTGATTCAATTCTCAATGAGGAAGACCTAGGAAGGGGGTTCTTTAAGCTTTGAGGAGTTCACCACCAAGCAAAAGCTTGGAAAAAATAACTTAGCATTCAACTTACAAAACCTAACAATGCAAGCTAAATGAATGACGCAAATGATGAAATTATACAAGTTGGGATATGTGTACCTAGGAAGTCTGGAAATTTAATGAGGATTCCAGAAATGCAAAGAAATTTTCAAAAAGTGCTATGGAGGACTAAGATGCCCTTACTATAGACCTAGTCCCGCTGTTGTTTTTCAAGGAAAATGTAGAATCTTCAAATATCAGAACCGGATCTAAAAGAATCTTTGAAAAATACTTTCAAGAGGACTAAGATGCCCTAGGTGGTGACTTATTCCCATTTGGAATTTCTAAAATCTTTGAATGTGGTCTTGAGGCTCAGCGTCTACACTTCCTTCTTCTCTGATCTCAGGTTCTAAAAATTCTAGATTTGGTCTGTAGGTGAGTTTCCATGAAGATGACAACCTTGCAATGCAACTTTGCAACTTTAAACTTCAAATGATCTTCAAGTCTCCAACCCAAATATGCAATCACAAACACACAAGAGAGTAAAAACTTGTTGATTATTAGTAAATGGGATTCTTTTGTGGTCAAACCCCTTGTTGGTAATTAAACCTTGAAATAGAATGAAATGTGAATGGAGAATGATGAATGAACAACATGCAATGTTAAAACTCACCAAACCCATGCTATGAAGTCTGTAAACTTGTGTGAAGTGGCTAGCTTGAATGTAGATCTTGAATCCAATGAATGCTTGATAAATCTTGACTTGAATTGCTTGCTTGAATCAAAACCCTACATCACAAATGTTAGCTCAAAAACACACATGATGCAAGAATATCCTTGATATGATGCTTGAATCTTGATTATGGCTCCAAATGCTTGATGAATTGCTCTTGATCTCATAAAATTGCCTTAGGAATGAATACTTGAATGATTGGGGTGAAAATGAGTGAATGAACCTTATATTTATACTTATCCATGCTTAATATCCAAAAATTACACCACAACAAGCTGACACATGCAATCATTAATTAAAGGAGGCTGAATCCCACCGAGATTTGAAATTAAATCTTGAAAATACCTTAAGGGGGACTAAGATGCCCTAGGTGGAATCTTAGTCTCGAGGCATGAAACTCATAGCATAGACTCCAAAAAGGGGCCCATCTAAGGTGCACTTGAAATCAAGGTCCCAAGACCTTTGGGGGACAAAGACGTCCTAGGTGTCTTATTAGTTCCAATCCAAAAATCAAGGACACATAGCTAGAATCATTAAATCATCATTTATCCATTGATGTTTGTCGGGATTATACATAAAAGGATATCATTCATTGGGCTTGTGGATGCAAAATAGGACCAATTAAGACATCAATAAGGATAAATAAAGCAAGGTAGGCCAAAAAATTGTGAAAATGCAAGGGTGTGAATTTTCCTACACTACACTTATAAGGAACAATATTTGCATTAGCTTGAAATGCTCGATGAACAACACATTAACACTCTTGAGAACCTTCAAGATTATTCTAGAAGAATACAACATAGTTACAATGATAACATCATACCTCACTCATTTAATAAAGGTGATTTGGTGTTATGCGAGAATCAGTGTAATGTCAATGTTGCTTCAACTGAAAAAGGAAAGTTCAACCCTAATTGGTTAGGACCTTATATAATCGATGAAAATTATGGGTCTAGAGCATATATGTTAACAAAAATCGATGGAATACCTCTTAAAGAACCTATAAATGTTGCGCATTTGTGCTAGTATTATGTCTAATCTTCTTGAATAAGTGTAAATGATAAATAAGTGGTGCTAGAGTTAGTAGATGACATCCTATATGCGCTCACATTGCTTCATTATTGACAAACAATTATTTGTGTGTCTTGAGTACTAAAGTAATTATTTAAATTAATTTTTTAAGTATTTACTTTAGGTTTCACACTATTCAAGATAATCTTGTATGTTGTGTTTGATTAGAACCTTATATGAATTTAATGTTCTACAATTAGATCATAGGTGCATTTGATTTAGCATAACATACTCAATCACAATGTCACATCTAAGAGAAACTAGAAGTAGTTTTAATCAGATCACATAAAACAAGTTAAATCATGAAGACATTTATTAAATAGTCTTACAAAGATGATTTGATAAATCACATTGCCATTCAACATAAAACAAATAAGCATAATCAAACATCAAAATGAATATATATATATATATCAATTTTTTTAAGTACATGTCATCAAATATACAACACTAGGGTGGTTTGTGGCTACTAGATCCCTCGGGATTTGGTGATCGCATATGTCTAGATGCAGTCCATCGAGAGACGGTAGTATGTGATCATGATCATGAAATGATAATAGCATCCAAAGCATACTGAAGACAATATGCTCATCCAACATCCGTGGTCTCCCATCCAACAACCTCTAGACACTCTCACTCTACACGATCTTTATCTGCCTGTAGTCTGGCTACCTCTACATGAAGTCTCTTGACCTTCGTTGGATCTCATGATCAAATCTCCTCATAGGTAGCCAGCTCGACTTAGTGAGCATGCCTCTAAGCACCCTCATATGCTTCCTTCAGTCTGACATAGGGCTCAAATAACTCTAAGTCTCACTCCATGATGGGTGGGGGCACATAGTTTGTATTGGTAGCCTCATCAAAGACTAACGGAGGCACTATCTCTGAAGCCACTTGTTGATAGAGATCATATAAATCTCTCACAAACCCTAAAATATAAAAATCATAAAGATAATCAATACACATCATGATATATATCTGTAAATTAATAGCATAATCATTAAAGCATAAATTTAAAAATAAATAAAATATTATCACTTAGGTATCCAACCGACTATGTATAGATAGCCTCATCATGTGCAAGAGGCATGGAGGATGTGCTAGCCTCTCCATGCTCATGGGTTTTGGCATAGGCTACGACTGTTGACTGTGATATGGTAACACGAATGGGAGATGGATCTCCCCACTCATGGGAAACTAGATCCTTGTCTGCCATCTCACTACCCTCACTCATCGACTCCTCCTCATCCTCCTCCTTGACCTCCTCCTTGACCTCCTCCTCTCCCTCATAATTCGAGTCTTCCTCCTCTTCATATTCCTCATTTATCTCATCTACGAATAGGTTGGCAGCCCTGAGCCCTATATCCTCCGTTGTATCATCCTCGTATCTTTGATCTAGGAGTGGTCCTGCATAGCCTATCTACTAATCTATGGGGAACACTAGAGCTAGCCATGCTACTGTCCACCACTCCTCATATGTATCTATAGTACCGACATCATCGATGCTAGAGACTGGGGGCATGTCATGCTAATCATCATCAGGGTCAATAGGGAAGAAATCATTAGTAGTGAATCATCTAGTGTCTCCTGGCCTCCGAACACTCTACATCGATTGCCTATAAAAAGGCCATGCTATGGGTGCTATTTGTATTTGTATGAACTTCCACATGACATGATCATCGTAGAATGGTTGTAATATGTAATCATGTTTGCTCAAAATAAATCTATCCCTTTGCATCCTCCTTATTTGTTGAGTCTCATTCGACCACTATGGTATCAACTAGTATGGTATCCACATGATCTCCTAATGATCTAGGTGGTCAAATCTGACTCTCCAATATAGAAGATCTTCAAACTGCCATGCTCATCTCAGTGGATAATTGAATGCATGGGGATATCTGATGGTGGATACCGAAGGGAATCTATCAGTCTGGTGCATGTGATATGCTCCAGACACCACACCTATAGAAGTGTACAATGCACCATACTATGCACCTCGTGATATGAAAACCTCCCAAGATCATGATATAAATGTGCTAAGATGTTGTGGCCCCAGGTGTATACTATCTTATGGTGCTCCATCTGTCTGATCATGTGGACTAGGCCTCCATCTAGGTGTGCTCCCTAGCCATCAGGGACGAGTACTAGTGCTACTATAAAAATCATAATTTATCTCAAGAGTGAAGATCATGCATAGAGTAGCCACACTAGCTCAATATGTGGCCCTACGATCTCCTCTTGAATAGGTCTTCCCAAGAAATATACCACACCAAATTGCATCTTTGTATATGAATGATCCCTGCAAAGCACATGGTCTTTCCATGGATAGGAACCTAAAGGATGTGATGAACGTCCTCTAGGTTGATCGTCATCTCACCCATAGGTAGGTGAAATGTACAGGTATCAACATCCCATCTCTCAGCTAGCGCCATCAACATGGCATCATGGTACCTCATGGGAGGCATGAGGTACTCCCAATAGATGCTAGTATTTTGTAAGATCTGTGTGTCCACCTCTGATAATGTCAAGACTAGGTCTCACATGTGATAGAATCATCTACTGTTGAGATGTTGTCATGACTGGGGTGGAGTGTAACAAAAACAACAAAAATATATCCTATACGCATTCTAATATACATCAATTATAATAAAAAGTGTGATAAAATTGTTCTAGTGCACTTTCCTAAGGTCCTTAGACACTTTATTTCCCTTTTGGGACACTTCACAAAGAAACAAGGCACTTCACGACAAAAGGGGACACTTTGCAAAAAAAAGGGATGCTTTGTGAACTTTTCTTCTAGGGTCCTAAATCAACCTAGAAATGCGTAGAATATAAACTAAATGCATAAAAATAAAGCTAAGGTACAAAAAATCAACTCACCTAGTGTTGAAGGTTGCCTCACACTACCTCCTCTAGTAGCATATCGAGTCTCGGGGGCCTGTACTCTCATTGGCTTGACATTTTAACCTTCTCTTCAACAAAGTCAAATCACAAGAAGGTAAAAGACAAAATGATTACAAATTACTTCACTTTTTACTCTTTTATATGTTAAAATTAGGGTTTTATCAAAGAACATTTGCTAAAGTAGCTATAAAATATGGAAGTAGCTAGAAGACAAAATAGTCTATTTTTATATTGTAAACATTTTTCCTCATGTGGGGTTAGGTGAAACCCTAAGTTAGAATGAATCTGAGCCATTCATTGTAAATGAATCCTATCCATTCATTGTACTTTTTGAAAATTATAAATAGGGGCATCCTCTCATTTTCAAAGAGAGAGATGAGTTGTTGTATAAAGACATGTTGCTACAATATATAAGAAAAGCATTGAGTTAATGGTTTCTTGTGTATTTCTCTTTATGTGTGTATGATCCTATCTCCACAAGTTTATTTTAGCATTGTTTATTTTAGTTTAAGTTCATTTTCTGTTAGTAGTTCATGATGTGCTTTAATGGTGGATGTATGCTATAGTGTTCGATGCATTTCCAGCTCATACTTTTAGTAACTTGTTAATGAAATTTTTTTGTGTAAACTTAGTCTGAGCTAATTCATTTATAGAACTTAACTTCAGCTGTATATATTCATGCTTTAAGTGTTCATATTGCAGTTTGAAAAACATAAGAAATCCTTAGAGGATTGCACTAGTCTTGTGAGACCGTGGGTTGTCCCTGGTTAAGAAAAACTTAGTTTGGAAGTCTATCCATTGTAGCATCCTCCATTGTTACTATTCATCTTAGATTTAGACTTAGAATATCTCTCTAAACCCTTTCACCTTTTGATATTTCTTTTAAATCCGAGTTAGTTTAGGATTCCAATCTCCACAACAATGTTAAATCTGGTGATAGAAGTGAGTTTCAGACTGTTGTCTTGACATTCCTGTCATTGTTCATCTACTTTTATAAATCTAAAAATCTAGTACAGACCTAAGAAAACTCCATGCTTTGTGAACCATAAAGGTCCCTTGTGATTACTAGCAAATCACAATAGACAACTAAGCTATTTTTGTAAATCATGACCTGACACTCGAGAGACCTTGGGGTGATTTTTTGAAAGTCAATTGCAAGAAGTTACCTTTCAAGAGAGGCATCACACTTGTGTGTTGTCTGTGTTGAGAAGTGCAAAAACACCCATCAACAACTATCAAATTATAAAATAGGAAAATAACATGAATCTATTTCTAATGCTATATTTACCTTCTACTTAACATTGTAACTGCTAACTATTGAATCTGAACTTGCAACTTACTAACACTACTGACTTCTGACTCCTAACTTCTTCAGAGACTAACTCAACATAATGTTACATAATTTAATTCATACTACAACATATCATTCATGGAATTCACATACATATAAGTGAGAATTCAAATAAATGGATACAACAATGTACATCTAATCTAATGCAAAAAAGAAGATGGGTTGGTAGTACCTCGAGTGGCCCTTTCTCAAGTTGTTGTGCCCACAGGAAATATCAAATACACACTACCGATCAACAATTAATCATGATAGTCACTAAAATCCTTTATTACATACGAACTAAACTTATTATAATCTAAAAATAATCTTAAGAAGATTTCCCGTTCAAAGATACATATCCATTACAACAAAATAACAAAAAACTAATAACAATAAAGTATTTTCTAGTAAAACAATCCAAAAACTAGAGCTAAAAATCTATATTTGCCCCTTAATCACTAATCCCAATATATAGGTACAAGATCTTTTTCACACAAGGACTAAAAAGAAAACATAAATGCATACGCCATTTCTCCCTCAAGAATAGGGAGAGGACTAGTCTATGTAACTGATAACCATAATTGAAAAAGACAAAAGAAGAGAATTCAAAACTATAAATCTGCCTTAATGGTATAACAAAGACATTCTCTACGCAAATTGTCATGTCATTAATCTTTCCCACTCATATTAGAATCTTTCCTATCATCTTATTTGGTGTTGGTGGTGACTTACAGTTTGACCATTCAATAGTCATCTTCTTTCTTTCTTGGAGTTGTCATATTTCAAGCATTCTGGCTTCTCCCCTATAACTAGTTGCAATCTTATGTTGATGGTTATAGTTCTCCTTAGTTACAAAAGGTGAGTTCCATCCTAAAGCATACGCATCATTAAAAATCATAAATCAAGCATACAATCATACTAAATTTCATGAACATTCATATATCCACACATACAAATACCATCATATCATAATTATATTTCCACATACTAAAGTCTGCTTTAAGATGAATGAAAGATATAAAAGATGTATAATTCTTTAGGATTCTCTGTGAACTTGGCAAGTTGAAATGCTAAAAGTCATGAACTTAATAAAAGAAAACTAGCTATTATCTAAGCTCATCACTTAACTCATCATTTTACTATTTTTTTTTTTTTAATTTTATGTTTTCTATTATATCTTCAGCATCTTGGTGAAAGTAATATTATCCAATCATATTAGATCTCTTTCTACAATAAGTTCATGCATTTGATTATTCATTTAGTAGTGATGATTCTAATATGTTAGATGAAGCCCTTGATGACTTAATCTCGACATAATCATCCTCTAAGACTCCAAAAACCTCCATTTATCAAAGAGTCATCAATGTAATTGAATATGTTAACCAAAAATTATTGTACATATTTGTTATGATGTCCCTCAAACATTAACTAAACCAATTCTCACTATTAGAGGTGTTCTAAACCAACAAAAACCTCCTGGTCACATTCTAAAGTTTTCAAAACAACTCACTCAAAATAATAATATCAACCACAATGTGTCACAAAAACCATATTATCATGTAGTTTATCACACATACAATGCTTGAAATAATAAAAAAACTAAACAAACACCACTTGTTCCCACTTCCATTCTATTTCCTCAACCATTTCTTCCTTCCACACCTCATCTTCCTCGACATAGTGGTAAACAATATGATCTTGTTGAGTAGCTTCATGCTACTCTAGCTAAGATCTCACTTTGGGAATTGATACAAAATTCACTTTCATAGAATAGGATGCTCTGAGAGGCCTTATAGAAGATATTTGTACCACCTTTTGTTAGACCAAATGATGTAGCAACTTTCTTAGATTTTAGGCATGGAAAAACCTAGATATTGTATTTCATCAAAGTGATTTACCTTCTTTTGAGATTAAAAATAACATGATCCTCTCATGATTCTTGTCATCATTAACCAAAATGGAATAAAGGATACTTTAATCAATAATGGATCAGGTCTGAATGTTTGTAGCATTGACCCATTATATAATATCAATGTAGATACATCTCTCATCCAACCCAATACTCTTTACATGAACATGGATTTGATAATATTGGTAGACAATTATTAGGAAAAATAACATTACTCGTCAAGGTAGGACCTATGAATCTTCCTACTCTTATATATGTCATTCTTGATTCTCTTTCATATAAGCTTCTTCTTGGTATACCACAGATTCATGTCATGGGGGTAGTACCATCTACTCTTCATCGGAAAATGAATTTTATATATAATAACAAGCTCTATACAGTTGAAGGGGATCCAATCCAAAATTTTATTACAAGTAAAAGTAGAACATAAACCTCCTATTTCCAAATCTCTTATTACTTTAATTCCATCTTCAAAAGTTGAAACATTGCCTTTGAATCATAAGGATATTGATGATTGTGAATCACCTATGATTGTGCTCTTTGGTGATGATTGATGTTCATTAGATTTGAGACCTACCTTCATTGGGGAGTATAAAATATCACCATAAAATCTTGAAGATTCAAAGGATGTTTCGGTAGTATATACAAACTATTCTCTCCCTTCATCTCAAACATCTAATATCAACATTACAACTCCTCTTACTTTGAAAATAGTTATACCTTTTCTTTTGATGAGACCACTTATGGTGAGCTACCATATTGAAATAAAATTGTATCCACTTATATTCAAGGGTTTAATATATTTTATCAATTTGGGTATAAAGATAATGGATGTGGTATAAATGAACAAGGTATCAAGGTCTTCGTATAACGTAATTCACAAGATTTGAAAAATTGTCTTGGATATCATCCTTTAAAACTAACAAAAGCATCTTGTAGACCTTATATTAATGTGAATATGGTATTTCAATCTAAAATTCCTTTCACATTATTAGTTAATCTAATTCATCCTAAAATGATAAAAATAAATCCAACTTCTAATATACCTTCATTTGATGTCTTTCCAATTGATGTATCCTTGGCTGAATTCTTGGGATTTTATGAGAATTTGCATAGATATCATCATGATCGTGGATTTCCTTATTATTTAAATAATAAGGCATATTTTGGGAAAGACATTGATACATTAGATGATACATCAATTTATCAAGAAACGCCTCAAGAATTCTCTCAACCTCCTGATATCTCAAACTAGAGTACTCTTCTTGTTGGAGAAACCATTGATATATCAATGAACCCATCTAATCTTGAGAAGGTTGTCCTAATTGGAAAAAACCTTGAATATAATGAACAAAAATAATATTATACTCTTTTACATAACTTTCCTACGCTCTTTCCTTGGTCATATTTAGATATGCCTAATATTGATCCTAAAGTAGTGACACATAATATTGTATTGCATGTTGATACCAAACCTGAAAGATAAAATATCCAAAAAATTAATGATTGAATATTCACCTTGGATATCAAACATTGTGGATATCGCTAAACCCAATAATTGTATGCGAATGTGCACTGATTTTTGTGATCTCCACAAGGGTTCTTTGAAAGATTATTTTTATCTTCCTAACATTGATATGATAATTGATTCTACCACTAGACATGCCTTACTCTCCTTTATGGATGGTTTCTTTGGATATAATCAAATTTTCATCAATCCTCAAAGATCAATATAAAATAGTTTATATTACACCTTGGGGAACATTTTTTTGGGTGATCATTCCATTTGGACTAAAAATGCTGGAGCAACATACCAACATGCTATGAAACTCATATTTCATGAATACATACATAATATCTTAGAGGACTATGTCAATGATATCCTAGTTAAGTCAATCTCATGTGAGGATCACATCAAAATTCTTAGTCAAAAATTTAAATGAATTCACAAATATAACATGCCTCTAAATCCTCATAAATGTGTTTTTGGTGTTGATAGTGGTAAATTATTAGGGTTTATTGTTTCACATCATGGTATTGAGGTGGAAAAAACTAAAATTGATGCCATAATCAATATTCTACCTCCAAAAAACATTTCTCAACTTCGTAGTTTACAAGTAAATATTCAAGCATTCATCGTTTGTCTCATTACTAGTAGATTAGACTCTACCTTTTACCCAACTTCTTAAGAAATATTATCAATTCAATTGGAATGAGGATTTCAAAAATATTTTGATGATCTAAAATGATATTTGGATAATCCTCTCATATTTCAACCAACTATCTCAAGATGACCTTTCCTTCTCTACACTTTTGCTTCATCCAATGCTCTTGTAGTGCTTATTGGCACAACATGATGATGGTGGTAAAGATAATATTTTATATTATATCAATCATAATTCACTTGACTATGAGGTTTGATACATTGCAATTGAGAAAAAAATTCTAAATATTGTGTTTGCAACACATAAGTTATAACATTATATGATTAATGTTGAGATCCATGTCATTGTGAATTTTGATCCATTAAAGAATCTCTTTTCTAAAACCAATTTTTTAGGCCATCTTGCTAAATGAGTGATGTTATTAATGAAATTTGATCTCAAGTTTGTATCTCAAAAGGAAATTAAGGGTCAAGCGTTGACTGAACACTTAGTCGATGCTCCCTCACCACTCACTCTATCAAATCAAGAATCATTCCTCGATGATCATGTTCTTCCATTATAAATTGATAAAAAGTGGGATTTATTCTTTGATGGTTCTAGGTGTTGAACTAGCTCTGGTGTTGATGTTAAAAAATTAACCCCTTCAGGCTACCCAACTCTCCTATCTTATCATCTCAATTTCTTATTCATCAGCAATATTATGGAGTAAAAATACCTTATTGCCAATTTGTGTGTTACATTGTCTCTTAGTATTCAACATCTTTGTATTTTTGGTGATTCAAAATTGATTATAAGGAAAATTAATGGATCTTATCAAGCAAAGAAAGATAAATTATCTCAATATCGTGACTTGGCCTTATCAATATTAAAATGATTTTCTTTTTACACCATTGAGAATATTCCTTGGAAAGACAATCGATAGGAAAATGCAATGCCGAGTGTTACATCCTTCATATCCCTTGATGATTCATCCATTGATTTCCAATTTACCATTCATAATCTCTCTTCACTATCAATTTCTAAAAATTCTATTGACATTTCCTCTTGTTGCAACATTGATTCAAATGAATGGTACTCCCAAATATTCAATATTTTTGTGACAATACCTTTCCTAACCTGTCATCTAAAAGTGCTTGAGCTCGCATTCAAAATCTCGTAACATGATATATAAATTTATCCAATATCCTATATCAAAGAGGATACAATGCCATTCTTCTCCATTGTCTTAACAAAATTCAGAGATTCCAATTACCCTTGAAGAGGCTCATTTAAGTTCCTATGGGGGAAACTTTTGTTTAAAAACTTCTTCTTATAGGTTACTATTGGAAAAGTATGGAACAATATTATTTTTATTTTGTTAAATAGTATCCTCAATGTCAACAACATAAAAAATTTATTCAATCTCCTTCCTAGGAACTTCATGCTCAAGTATATCCTTGACCATTTTCCATATGGGGCTTGAATATTATTGGCAATGTTTCTCGTCCTTCTTCACATGGACATACTTTTATTATCAAGACTACTGATTACTTCACGAAATGGGTTGAAGAATTTTTACTTCAATCCATGATTGCTGAAGTTATCTATTGTTTTATCCTTGATAACATCATTTCTCAAATTGGTCTTTCTTCTACTTTGGTCTCTAATAATGGTACATCATTTAAGAAAAAATCAGTGAATTTCTTGAAAAAATTCACATTTAACATCACTTATCTATGCCATATTATCCTCAATAAAATGGTCAAGCAGAAGCTTCTAACAAAATAATCAAATAAATCCTTCAAAAGAGTATGAAAAAACATGGAAAGAACTTGCACACTCAACTCTCATATGCATTATGGGCTTACTGAATGAGTGTTCACATAGCTATGGGTACCACCCCATATAACCTCATGTATGGTGTTGATTTGATCATGCCTTTATAGTTAGAGATTCCTTCATTACAAATTTATCTCAATACCATTCTAGATGAGCATTCTTATTGTAATGTCATAAAATTGCACCCTAGGGGCAATTTCACATTTGTGTATTTGGCCTTGCATTTATTACACCTAGTCGCATTTATGACAAGAACCTTATGGGTCAGAATTTATTGATTTCGATGTGATAAGGGCCAATGATAAAGCAATAACATCCTGCCACCTCCTTTCTCAAAAAATGTTGAGTTGGATGCTTGCACGGTGTGCGGATGTCCATGCTACGTGCTAGCGTCCAGGTTGTTTCTCGAGTTTGAAATCAGAATCTTGGAATCTTAGCTCATGACATATGTCCCTATAGTTAGAATTGTGAGTATAACAACTCCTCCCACCTCTTGCAACAATAAAATTGTCTCTTTACTCTCATTTTTGTGGGTTCCCTCTCATTTTAACACTTGAATCTTTTAATATCACTCCATTCTTTGCTTCTTCTCTTCTCATTTTTGCTTCCATGGTGAATCCCTACTAGATAGAGGTCCCTCAAATAGAAAAAATTCTCTTGAAAGCATTCAATGGTGCATATGTACAGTTAAGAGGGGGGCACAGATTACTGGTAATTCTCTCTTACTTCTTGTCTATTTACGAATAGATAATTTATTCATTTTTCTATCTTGTGATACAGGGTCTCCTCCTTGAGTGAGGATTTATTTATCACTTTGTATTTATTTAATTTATCCACTTTTTCTATCTATCTAGTTGTTTGTGGAGTTTGGAACAAAAAAATGAGGGTTTGACCATGGTAAGCCCTAAAATAACCCCAACATTTTTCCTCATTCATCTTGTGTGCAAGTTGTCCAAGTGAATCTTGGATGAAGATCTCAAATGTAGGACCTCTTTTAAGTCAATCCATCACTCTTAGTGTTTTCTAGCATTTACTACTTTCTGTTAATCTATTTAGTTGGATTGGCCTCAAATCCGAATATGTTTGTAGGATTGTTGCATTTTTGTCCAAAGGTTCAACTCTATGTTCCTATAGGACACCAATGCCCCTCTAGGACTACAACATGCCACATTGGCATCCTGATCATGCGTTGATATCCTTTTCCTGAGAGCTTCCCCTTTTGTGACTGAGATCTACTAATTATGCTCTTTCGATCTCTAGAGTAGTCTTTCTAAAAGTTATTCTTGATATTCTATTCATTGTAATTTCTTTATTCTGCCTTCCTATTCAATTAAGATAAGTTTTAGGTAGTTTAGGACAGTTCATTCCTTGGGATTCTCTTGGAAAGTAAGAGACTCATGAGCAATGGATCCCCCTTCTCTATATTTTGGTGAACCCGATGTGAACCATGTCAGATTATTTTTTGTAATGTTTCAATTTTTATGATAACGCTTTCTTTAAGGAAGATTTTGATATCTTGGATGATGCTGTAGATGATTTCTTAGAAGCATCCTCCTCTATCTTTAGATCTTCCGAAAAAACTTCTTCCTCACAAGCATCTACTTCCTCTTCGCAAGCTAGGAAGTTGGTGAATGTTGTTGTAGTCTTTGTGGCTTCCCTAAGGCCTAAGAGACCCATTATTTACTTGACTCTAGCTAGCCCCTCTCTTAAGAAGATTCATTCTATTTTCGGGGTCCCATAATATAATGACTTGACAGATTTATATAGAAGGTTTGTAAGAGCTATAAACTCTATTGCTTACAATGTTGTAGGGGACACATACAACATGATAAGGAATAAGAAAAATTTGAATCGACAGTCTTCTATTCCTACACCTCAACCTACTCAAGTTCCTACTTCCTTACCACCTTCTCAACCATGTCTTCCTTCAACTCCTAAACCCGTGATTAAAGCATCTAGAGACTACAATCTTGTCGAGAAACTTCATGTTACTTTGGCTAAGATCTCACTTTGGGATTTTCTTCAAACCACTCTAGTTTACCAAGGTATGCTTGAGGAAGCCTTCCAAAAGATCCTCTTGCCTATTTCCACTAGGCTAGTGGATGTTAATGCATCGATGGCTCATATTTGTGTAGATTCATCAAATATTACATTTTATCTGCAAGAACTCCCACCCCCGGATGTGCAGAAGCCATAAAACCCTCTAATGATTATAGTTAGCATCAATAGCATTGGTATTAGATGTACCATTTTTTACACCAGTTTGACTCTCAATGTTTGTGGTATGGATTTTCTACCTAAGATTAATATTGATTCTTCTTCTTTATCTACTTCTTCTTTATACATTCATGGATTTGATAATGTTGGTTGACAAGACCTAGGCATGGTAATCTTGTGTTTATGGCTAGGGCCCATTACCTTACCCACTTTGGTGTATGTGATGCTTGGCCCCTTACCTTACATCCTTCTTCTAGGAAGACCTAGGATTCTTGCTCTAGGAGCTGTGACTTCTACTCTACATTGTTCTTTAAATTTTGTAGCTAATAATCAAATGGTTACGATTAAGGATGACCTTGAAGTTGTCCACCTTTGTGAGTTGGCAGCTACCTGTTGAGCCTCAGTTGTTTCCACTCTTAAGAATTATATTTCATTGCTAACTTTTGACATGTTGACATGCTCTTCGGAAGTGCTATCTGTAGAGACCTTCCTCAAAGCGAATATCCCTAAAGAGGAACAACCCAAAGTGGAAAGTCCTAAGTCTTTCCCATCTACTTCTTCTTCTGAATTGAATGCATGTCTTGGTGATGATTGGGGGTCCTTGGACTTCTCTGAATTCTTCATCAGAAAATACAAGGTGAATTTCATTCACCTTGATATTCCAATAACTTTGAAGACCTCTACTAAGAAAGTTGATCAACCTCTCATTGAGGAAGAAGGTGGTGATCCTATTCAGGAACCCAACTATTCCCTTACTGAGGAGGATGATCATGATTCCACTAAAGAGGTTAATATTTGTAATCCCGATGAGAAGGATGGTTGTGGTCTTGTAGATGCATTTGACACTCATTGGTGGAATAACTCTCTCTATGTAGAACCACCCCCTTTCGAAGCTTTGTAAACATGCTATGGACCTAGATACAAGCTCATTCTTGTATTCCTTTTTGTGTAAAGCTTGACATATTTAAAATATTTAAATATTGCATTTAAATCTTATGATGGTCTGAGGTCGCCAAAATTAAGGGAGGATAAATGTTAATATTTAGAAAACCATCTAAATTTTTTTATTTAAAAGGTGTTAGCTTCACACAAAAATTTTCAAACCATAAATAAATAAAGAAAAATCATGTTTAGGCACTAGATTTTGAATGAGAAGCAAAGAAAAACTAAAAGATAACACCAAGTTTCAAGGAAAAGGTAGGAGAAGCTGACGTTGCAAAGAAATTTTAGGGTCAACTTCATGTTTGAACAATAACATTTGGGGAAAAAGGAAACACTAAAGAAGACTTCATGAGAGGAAGAGATTCTAGGGTTTTATCATTGCAATTTGCACCTTTGTGTGATTGATAAAGATGAGGAGTTACAACTCACTACATGTAAAGGAGAATGGTGATGAAGGTTTGAACTCATGTTAACAGTTCCAACAGACAACCAGTTCTCAATGCTCCATTTCAACATTATCTTCAAGACCCATGCCATGCAATTTTTTCAAGTCAGTGCTCGCACATAGATTCTCTCATAATGGGTTAGATGCATGTAAAAAGTGGGTTGTCTATTCTCATATATTTTTACTTTAACCACACAAATCCATCCAAAGAGAAGGCTACTTATAGGAGTTGTAAAATGTTTACAAAATGATGAGTTGTAATAGAGGGAAAATGTCTATGATAGATAGAAGGTCTTTGAGTTAGCATTGCTAGGTGTTCATTGGGGATCTTATTTTTGTTTTGAAAGAAATGGAGAGGCTTTGAATGAACTTGTCTACTTTTGATATTCTTGATAGTGTTATCTAGGAAGCTATTACCTTCAAACCCCTATTCCTTTATGACTGCTCATGGAAACTATCTTTGCTCACCAATTAGAGAACTAAAAGGTATCATGGGCTTAGACATTGATGATAGGATTATAGGGTTTAGTTTTGGTGAGGATGGTCCTTCAAGCCTCTGTTATTCTACGTAGGCATTTGTTATGATTACAACTATAGAAATGGTAGACATGTTTGTGTTAATACTAGTTTTTGATATGAAACTCTATAATGGATATGGTGAAATGTGTGATAGTCCAAATAAATGCAATATTTGGGACAATCACAAAGAAAATCTAAATGACAAAAAGCATTGTGGAGGAGAAAGATGTAACCAAGGAATTTGATAGTGGATTGTCAGATAAAGAACTATGTGATGTCATCAAGAATACTTCCAAATAATTATTTGATGATTGGAGACTGGTAAACCATAAGATGAATCCTTTTAATGTTTTAATGAGACATAGATTGCAAAAAAGTGTTCGAGAGTGGGAACCACCCACTGGAAATGCAAAGAATCATTAAAAGATGATCTAGTCAAATCTAAAAGTCCTTCAATTCAAAGTACCTAGCTTCAGACCTCAAATATTGAAGACAACCACTACAAAGGAGGGTGATACCTCATCAAAAGGATCTATCATAGTCAAATGAAACCTGGAAGAGAAATTTAGAGGATTCAAAAGGATAGTCCTATTGTATTGAAGAAAGGACAATCAAAATATTTATAACACAAGCCATTAGACAAGGATAACTAAAGGAAGATTTGAAGGTTTTTTCTTTCTTGCATTAAAAAGGTTACCTTTCCTCATCTCATAGAATACCATGCAATAGGCACAGTCCATATGAAAGCATGGAATTCATAGAATAAATGGTAGGGACAACTATTAGTGGCAATAAACATTCCTATGTGCAAAGGTATTAGAGGACAAACCGATGAGATGAAGAAAGTGGTGCATTGGTGTCTTTCAGATAAAGAGAAAATGATGAGTGTAGAGGCAATCCTTTTAATCTCATTCTCAATGAACAGTCAAATCAAAAAATTATGAAGACAAATCATATATGACATTCATAAAAGGGAATTCATACCAAGCACTAGGAATTACCTTTAAAGAGCATCAAAGACAACCTTATGAGATGAGAGATAAAAATTTTAAGAAGGCGGTGATTGTCAATAAAAGGGTCTATAATAGTCATAGGAGATGCAAGTGGGAAGAGTTGAGAAGACTTTAGAAAATGATTTGAACAATGAGTAAAGTTCAAGGATATTTTCCTCTGAAAGTATTAGACATGCAGGAATTTATGAGTTATTCCATAAGACCCAAGCGTACATATATAGTTCTTGATGCACAAATAGAAGAAGGGATGCCTCATGATGTAAATGACAACATAGATGATTCCACTGATCTTGATTCATCTGATTCAATACCTTAATTTTATATTGTTGAAGTTAATTTTCTTCCAACCTAGTTCTCATTGGAAGGCCAAATATAGGGATATCAACTTTGTTTAATAGGTCTAGAGATGGAAGCAACTACAAGAAGTGTTTTTGCAAGAACTTCAAGATTGACAAAAAAATATACTTGGAAATTCTCACATGGCTATATCTCTTATTAATGGAAGACACGGTCTTCATCCATTAGATGTGGATATTGTGTAATGGTCGAGGAAGCATGCATCAAATTTACATGTTATTTTAGCAATGAATAAAGGTAAAGCATTTATGATGATACCAATGGTTTTTTGATGGCACCTATGAGATAAGATCATATTTTAGGTTTTTGGATTCCTATTCCATTATTTGTTGAAATTGGAAAGGGATGGGAAACTGTCATGAGGAAAGTCATAGAATCTTAGGATAAATGGTGTGCAAGTTTACCCACAGCACAACTGAACCATTGGCTTTGAAAGATGATGGAAAAACATTCATGAAAAGACCATGGAGAAAGGGTTTTGATGAAACAAGCATGAATACATGGAAGACAGTGACATGACTATTGAGGATAGTAAAAGAATTTTTTTACCCTTTATCAATTTTGTAAAGGATAGTCATCTAGAAAGACAACTAGTTTTAATGCCTAAGGATAGATGTAAACATGACAGTCTATGTCTAATAGCAACCACCAATGCTCGTGAATAAATGACATAATGACAAGTCCATAAACGAATTCAATGGAAATACCAAGGATTAGAGTGGGCTAAGACAAAAGGGTCAACTTCAACATTCAAGATAGTGACTCTCAAGAAGGTCAATGAGGACAAACCTTGAACAAATGTATGGTGCAAAGGTTACAAAGTATGATAGTCATTATGATAGTGTTAAAGATACAAATGATTGTAATGATACTTGATGGAAAACAAGTGGTCATAGCATAGACCATTGGAGGGTATTCAAATCATACCATAAGGGTCTTCCAATGAAAATGACTTGCCCAAATTCATGGAAGGGTAGCTAGGAACAGAGACTATAGCTCAGATTGCAAACCAAGAATGATAGTCTGGTGGAGATAGTCCTTTTGCAAGAAGAACATAGTAAAGACGTAGTCTTCATAGATAGGTCATAACAAATTATGCAATGTTATAGGTAGATCAAACAGACTTGAAGGTTGAAATCATACCAAAGAACAAATATCCAAGGGACAATTCTCATGCATAAAGTATTGTCATCGAAAATGGAAGGCATGATGATAGCCATATAGATAAGGATAGTTTTTTAGACTACAAATGGCATTTAAAACCATATGATAGTCCTTTTTGCAGCCATTAAAAAGTATGAAAGTTATAGTAATACCTATCACAATCATCATCAATGTTTTGGTACCTTTCTTTGATGTTGTTGTTTCTCATTTTGTTCTTGGACAATAGATCCCTTTTACACTGTGCTTGTCTTTGAAACCTATTGTGCTTAGTGTATCCATGGCATCATTGACTAAGTTCTCCCTTAGTTGGATTGATTTTATCAATGGAATACTTTTAAACATTTCTTCCACATATAGAAGTGATAAATTAAAGATGCAAAGACAAATGAGTTAAAGTGCAGATTGAGGACAATCCTCATCAAGCAAATGTAAACCTTTGAAAAGACAAGCTGATCATAAGTCGTGACCTATTCATGCTCAATTTAGTGGCAATTAGAGGTGGTTTAGGCCTACGTAGGAGGCCCATGTGGTTGCAGCTGGAGTGAGGTGGAGTTAGAACCTAAAATCATGCAAATTGGGGTAGTTTGGAGCCCTTAAATTAAGGCTTTTTTGCCTTATACACCCAACAATTTTAAAACATCATGCAAAATACCTTAACAATCAATTAGGGGCCTAAAAAGAAGGAGTTTTGGCAGTTCTAGTTGAGTTCAAGACCCCACATGGGTGCAGTATTAGTCAAGGCAAGTTTTCAACATGCAAAAAATCAATTAAGAGCAGTTCTAAGGCCTTTTTTATAAGGTTTTCTCTTGTGCACGACCCAAAGGAGATTCAACATGGAATTTGGGGAAGTTTTCAAGAAAAGAAGACAATCAATTCACCATCAGTCTTATCTTTTAGTGAAAAGTCAAGCTTCTCTTCTATAACTTCTTTTCTTCCTTTCTTAGGCAATTCTTTCTTTCTGCTTATAGACACAACAAGTACAAAGCATTGTAACTCAATTTTTTTTAAAGTATATTCAATTTTAGAAGCATTTTTAGTTGTAACAACAAGATTCCTTTCAAATTCAATAAAAAGCACCAGTTTTTTCTCAAAATATTCTTGCTTTTTAGTGTGGCAAATAAATGATTTGATACACTTATTATGTTTCTTCATAAAAACCTTTAAATATATCTCATTTATGCACTTTGAAATCATAATAATACACGTTAAATACAAGTTATGAATTGTGTAAAAATGTTCTAGTATTTGGAGTTGTGAAAACTTGTTTTCCTTCGAAAAAATACTTAGCACAAACCTTCTCATAAAACATTTATGTATTTCATGATTAGTTTTGAGTTATGAGAAAACAAACCTTTTTCTTAAATTTGATTGAGTTTAGAGCAACTAGTAGAGTTTAAAAATTGGTGAATCACCTCCTAGTGGCATTAAATTTAATTCCAAAGCAGTCTCTTCCCATTTTCCCAATTAGTTTCAGTATTTTGTAGGAGGTTTTAAAAGGGAACCAAACCATAATCTTGATGTTCATCCTCATCTTAGGCAACCCATAGGCCTAAGGATGTCCCCATGTTGCATAGGATTTTTGAGCTTTAAATCTTAGCATTCAGGGTGCAATCCTTCATGAAAAAAATTATAAGTATGATTATAGGCATAAAGGTCTTGGGTGTATTGAACAAGGAATTCAGGTCCCTATCTAAGCTAAGTCTCACAAGCATAATTTGGGACTAGGGTGCATTGTTGAACAATCCAGGGAAAAACTATGGTGGAGTGTTAACATGATTTTAGTTGAACCTCTCAACCTAGTTGATCCTGAATAGATAAAGAATACAATAGAGCCTAATGAAATTCCTCTAGATGTCTTCTCTTTTTAGGAAGCACTAAAAGAATTCTTAGGTGTCTATTCCCACTTGCCTTCTTTTCACCATAAGCGAATATTCTTGTATCACTTGAGTAAATGAGCATACTTTGGAGAATCTGTTTCAAATATGGATGAGAAGGCCCCTCTATCTAACATTGATGATGGTGTTCCAATACCTCATCCTGAAGACCGTAGCCATCTCCTTAAGGGGGATACTGCTAAAGTTTTCATGGTTCATAAATCCTCTAAAAGGTGATTAAGATCGAAAAATGCCTTTGTTCAGAGGAAGCTGAAGAGCATGTTCATCTGTTACATTCCTATCCTAATATCCTTGCTTGGTCATATGAGGACATGCCTGGTATTGATGAGTCTATAGTGGTTCACAATATCATCTTATGCCTCGATGCCAAGCCCGTTAAGTAAACGATCCAAAAGATGAATCCCAAGGTTGCATTTCTGGTTAAGACTAAGATAAAGAAACTGTTAAAAGAAGGCTTTATCTATCTCATTAACTATTTACCTTGGATCTCGAATATCGTTGATGTTAGAAATCTTGATGGCCATATTCATGCTTGTATTTAATTTTGTGATCTTAATAAGGCTTCAGGCTTAAAGATTATTTTATGTTGCCTAATATTGATATGATTGCAGACTCGACTGTAGGCCATGTCTTGTTGTCTTTCATGGATGGCTTCTTGAGCTATAACCAGATTCGTATTAACTCAGAAGATTAGTATAAAATAGCTTTCACTACCCCTTGGGGTACCTTTTGTTATGTGGTTATGTCATTCAGGTTAAAGAATGCAAGTGTGACTTACCAACGAGCGATGACCCTAATCTTTCATGATTTTATTCACAAAATCCTAGAAGATTTTATTGATGATATCTTGGTGAAATCTATAACCCATCAAGATAATGTGCAAAATATTTGTCTCATCTTTGAAATATTTCAGCTCTATAAGATGAGGCTAAATCCTCTTAAGTGTTTCTTTGACATGGACACAAGAATTTTTTTAGGATTTATAGTTTCTCATCATGGAATCAAAGTCGATACAAACAAAATTGATGCAGTTGTTAACATGCCTCCACCTAGAAAAATATCTCAACTCTAGAGTTTACAAGGGAAGATTCATGTAATTTGTAGGCTCATATCTTAGTTGGCTAATTGTACCCTTCCATTCACTCACTTGTTGAAGAAAGATGTTTGTTTAGTTTGGGATTATGAGTTCTAGAAAGCTTTTGAATCAATCAAAAGTTATCTAGCCAATCTTCCTATCTTAATGTTGGCTATGCAAGATAGGCCCTTTTTACTTTACCTTGCCACATCACCATATGCTTTAGTAGCCTTGCTTGCTCAATACGATGATGATGGTAGAGAAAGAGCAGTCTACTCCATTGCTTGTCCTTTTTTATTATGAAACTCATTATTCTACCATGGAGAAACATTGTCTTGCTCTCGTCTTTGGAACACAAAAGCTAAGACATTATCTTCTTGATGCTGAAACACACATTATTATGAAAAGAGATCTTCTAAAGCATTTATTTACTATTGCTGACCTCATCGAAAGGTTGGTGAAATGGGTAATGTTGCTTTTTGAGTTCAACATAAATTTCATGACTCAAAAAGCAATAAAAGTTCAAGCAATTTCTAATCAATTGGAAGATGCTCCTTCATCTTGCTCATTCCCTGGTCTAGACTTGTTTCTTGATGATGATATCTTCACAATTACTCATGATCTTGTATGAGAGATGCACTTTGATGGATTAATATGTTAGACTAGCTCTAGGGCAAGTGTAGTTTAGATCTCACCCAAGGGCAAGCCAGTCCCTCTCTCCTTTAAATTATAATTTCAATGTACTAATAACATTGTTGAGAATGAGGCCCTTATTGCTGGCTTACATGTCGTGATTGATTTAAACATAAGACATCTTTGCATACATGGTGACTCTAAACTTATTGTAAATCAAATTACAGGAGCATATAAAGCTAATCAAAGTAAGTTGTTTCAGTATCAAGATTTGACTTTGTCCTTATTGAATCGATTCTCCTCTTTCACAATAGATAGTGTCCCTAGGAGAGAAAACTGACACACAGACACCATGGCAAGCACTGCCTCCTTGGTGCCCTCAAATAAGGACACAAAGGAATACCACTTCATGGTTCACGTCCTTCGCTCTCCTACTATTTCTAATCAACATGAATCTGATGCTCTCATGTGTTCTCATGTAGACTCAGAGGAATGGTACTCTAAAATTCACACTATCATATTGGAAATTTTATTGATGGTGCGACGAACAATGACCACACTTGGATACAAAAACGTTTGGTCTACTATGTTTTACTATTAGATATTCTCTATGAAAAATCCTACAATGGTCTTCTCCTTTGTTGCCTCCCTCAAGTGAAAATACCCCTTGCCCTTAAGGAATCCCATTCGACTTCTAGGGGTGGACATTTTGGTGGTAAATCCTTGGTGTGAAAATTGATCCACATGGGATACTTTTGGTAGATAATGGGACAAGATTCCTTTGATTTTGTCAAGAAGTGTCCATAGTGTCAACAACATAGTCATCTCATTCATGCTTTTTCTCAAGAACTTAAAAATCAGACCTCCCCTTGGCCATTCACAAAATGGGTGTTGGATATCATTGGAAAGATATCGCCTCCTTCTTCTAAAGGATATGTCTTTATCATTACCACTACTGATTACTTCATGAAATGGGTTAGCTATCTCACTCTGATCCATGAATGTTGAAGCCATCTATAGCTTTCTTCTAAACAATATTATTGCTCACTTCAGGTTTCCCTCTACCTTTGTTTCTAACAATGGTACCCCATTTAAGAACAAAGAGGTGAAGCAATTCCTAGACAAGTTTCATATTCAACATAGATTCTCTATACCTTACTATCCTCGGTCCAATGGCCAAGTTGAAGCATCTAATAAAACTCTTGAGCTCATTGTTCAAAAAATGGTAAATAGACACTGTAAAGATTGGCACATTCAGTTAACATATGCTTTAAGGGCCTATCACATGAGTGTTCGTATGGCTACTGGAACAATGCCTTACAACCTCGTATATGGTGTTGAAGCTATCATGCCTTTAGAGTTGGAGATTTTTTCTTTATGATTTTCCTTTAAAGGTTTAATTGATGATGAAACTTATTGATCCAATCATTTGCATTGACTTGAGTTGCTTGAGTAGTTTTGATTGTAGGCCCTCGATCACCTTAAATATTATCAATGATCACTATCTAGGAAATATAATCATGTTCTTCCTAGAAATTTCAAGGTAGGTGACCTACTTCTTTATGAGAATTAGATAAATGTAAATGTTATGTGTAATTAAAGGGGGAAGTTTAGTCCTAATTGGTTAGGCCCTTACATTGTCATCTCCATGTATGGTTCTAGTGCTTATGGACTGTCATCTATGGATGGGATGCCTTCTAAAGAACCTATTAATGCAATGCACCTTCATTGATACTATACATAATGTCTATGTGTCATGCATGTAACACTCTTCCTTCATGGATAGCAATGTATCACATGTTGAAATCTCTTCATGAACACATGATTAGATTTGTGTTATGATGTAACCGTGTGTGTGTGTGAGGCATACATACATGTGATTTATTGTGCGTTACATTACATCTTTTGGTTAGTAAATTAAATCATCATTTGTATTTAATTAACATAAATCCATGTGTGTTTATTAAATCATGATAGCATGCAATCTAAACATACATCCATAACTATAACATCCATCACACAATCATACACGAAAGAAAGCACACACATAAAATAAGGAACGCCATAAATGTCAAAATCAGTATCTCATGTATATATATCAAATGTATTTCATGTACATGTATCGTGCCATTGTCACCAAAAAATAAGTACCATCTGTATATGTGTATCAAATGTATGTACATCAAAATGCTATACAAAATGTCATTGGTACAAAAATGGTATACAAAAAATGGGCATCTATCCCTCAGATGCATGGCTCCTCGAGCCCTCTAGTACTGGTGGAGGCTATGGCTAAGGCTAAACAGTGGAAACAGAGTGGGATTTGTGTGATCCGAAAATTTAGACTACCACCTGCATGCCTCTTATCTCTCCCTATAGGGAGGCTATCTGCTTGATTTTGAGATCCATGTCATTGTGAATTTTGATCCATTAAATAATCTATTTTCTAAAACCAATCTTTTATGTTGTCTTGCTAAATGAGTGAATTTTGATCTCAAGTTTGTATCTCAAAAGGAAATTAAGGGTCAAGCATTGATTGAACAATTAGTCAATGCTCATTCACCACTTACTCTATCGAATCAAGAATCAGTCTTCGATGATCATGTTCTTCCATTAGAAATTTTTATAAAATAGGATTTATTCTTTGATGGTTCTAGGTGTCGAACTGGCTTTGGTGCCAGTGTTAAAATAATAACTCCTTCAGGCTAGCCAACTCTCCTATCTTATCATCTCAATTTATTATTGACAAATAATATTATGGAGTAAAATTCCCTTATTTCCAGTTTGTGTGTTACATTATATCTTAGTATTTAACATCTTCATATTTTTAGTGATTCACAATTGATTATAAGGAAAATCAATGGATCTTATCAAGCAAAGAAAGATAAGTTATCTTAATATCGTGACTTGGCCTTATCAATATGAAAATGATTTTCTTTTTACACCATTGAGAATATTCCTTGGAAAGACAATCGACATGCAAATGTGATGACAAGAGTTGCCCCCTTCATATCCCTTGATGATTCATCCATTGATTTCCAATTTACCATTCATAATATCTCTTCACTATCAATTTCTAAAAATTCTATTGACATTGCCTCTTGTTGCAACATTGGTTCAAATGAATGGTACTCCCAAATATTTCAATATTTGCATGACAATACCTTTCCTAACCTGTCATCTAAAAGTGCTCGAGATCACATTCAGAATCTCATAACATGATATATAAATTTATCCAATATCCTATATCAAAGAGGATATAATTTCCTTCTTCTCCATTATCTTAACAAAATTCAGAGATTCCAATTAACCTTGAAGAGGCCCATTCAGGTTCCTATGGGGGGAACTTTTGTTTAAAAACTGCTTCATATAGGTTACTATTGGAAAAGTATTGAACAAGATTATTTTTCTTTGTCAAATAGTATCCTCAATGTCAACAACATAATTTTTTTATTCAAGCTCCTTCCTAGGAACTTCATGCTCAAGTATCTCCTAGGCCATTTTCCATATGGGGCTTGAATCTTATTGGCAATATTTCTCATCCTTCTTCACATGGACATACTTTTATTATCACGACTACTGATTACTTCATGAAATGGGTTCAAGAAGTTCCACTTCAATCCATGATGGCTAAAGTTATCTATTGTTTTATCCTTGATAACATCATTTATCAATTTGGTCTTCCTTCTACTTTGGTCTCTGATAATGGTACATCATTTAAGAACAAATAAGTGAAGTTCCTTGAAAATTTTCACATTCAACATCACTTATCTATGCCATATTATCCTCAATCAAATAGTCAAGTAGAAGCTTCTAACAAAATAATCAAATAAATCATTAAAAAGAGTATCAACAAACATGGCAAGTATTTGCACACTCAACTCTCCTATGCATTATGGGCTTACCGAACAAGTGTTCACATAGCTATGGATACCACACTATGTAACCTCATGTATAGTGTTGATGTGATCATGCCTTTACAATTAGATATTCCTTCATTATAGATTATCTCAATACCATTCTAGATGAGCATTCTTACTATAATGTCATAAAATTGTACCCTAGGGGCAATTTCACATTTGCACATTTGGCCCAACATTTATTACACCTAGTCACATTTATGATAAGAACCTTATGGGTTGAAATTTTGTGATTTCGATGCCACAAGGAAAAATAGTGAAGTGACAGCATCTCGCCACCTCATTTCTCAAAAATGATGAGTTGGATGCCTGCATGACATGTGCATGTCCGCGTAGTGCGCTAGTGTCCACACAATTTCCCAAGTTTGAAATGGGAATATTGGAATCTTGGCTTGTGACACGTGTCCTTGTAGTCATAATTTTGAGTTTAATGGCTCCTCCCATCTCATGCAACAACAAAACTCTCTCTTTACTCTCATTTTAGGGGGTTCTCTCTCATTCTAACACTTGTATCTTTCAATCTCACTCCATTCTCTGATTCTTCTCTTCTTAATTTTGCTTCCACGATGAAGCCTTGTTGGATTGAGGTTCCTCCAATAGACAAATATCTCTTGCAAGCATTCAACGGTACATCCATATAGTCAAGAGGGGGTCACAAAATGTTGGTAACATTCTCTTGCTTCTTGTCTATTTCCAAATAGATAATTTATTCATTTCGCTATCTTGTGATACAAGTTCTCCTCCTTGAGTGGGGATTACATTTATCACTTTGTATTTTTTTACTTTGTCCACTTTTTCTATCTATCTGGTTGTCCATGGAGGAGGGAACACCGAAATAGGGGCTTAATTGTGGCAAGCTTTGAAACAACCCCAACATTTTTCCTCATTTATCTTGTGTGCAGGTTGTCCAAGTGAAGTTTGGAGGAAGATATCGAATGTTGGACCTCTTGTAAGTCGATCCATGACTCTCCTCAAATTTTTCTAGCATTTATTGCTTTATGTTAATTTGTTTAGTTGGATAGACCTCAAATCTGAATACATTAGTAGGACTATTGCATTTTTGTCTACAGGTTTAGCTCTTTGTCCATACATGATGCCAACGCCCCTCTAGGAGTACAATGTACCACACTGGAATCCTAATCACACATTGTCATCCTTTGCCTGAGAGCTACCCCTTTCGTGACTGAGATCTACTAATTCTTCTCTTTCGGTCTCTAGAGTAGTTTGTCTGAAAGTTATTCCCAATATTCTATTCTTTGCAATTTCTTCATTCTTCCTTCTTTTTCGATTAAGCTAAGATTAAGGTTGTTTAGGGAAATTCAATCCTTGGTATTCTCTTGAAAAATAAGAGACTCATGAGCAGTGAATCCCCCTTGTCTACACTTACAAAGAAAAACAACTCCAACAACTTGAGATTCTCAACAAAAAATGTATGTGTGCTCTCAAACATCTCCAAGCTTATCAAAAGAGTATCTAATGCAACTACAATGAACATGTAATTTATCATTTGTTTGCAGTTGGTGACTTGGTATGAAAATAAACACAATGTGAATGTTTCTCTAGGTAAAAAAGGAAAGTTTAGCTTGAATTGGTTAGGACCTTACATCATCATGAAATTTTATAGATCAAGTGCATATAGACTATGTACAATGGATGATACACCTCTCAAAGAACCCACTACTGATATGCATCTATGTAGGTTTTATGCTTAAATTCTTCTCATTTTTTTTTAATCTTTGAATGGTATTTTATTAGTTAAAGAAAGTTATGTTAGATGATTAATATTCTTATCTATTTAATTTTATTTTTCTTTATTCATGAGAAAAATTTATGTCTTGAATTATGTGAGTAATTTTATTAATACTAATAATCACTTTCATTAGCATACATTTTAGTAATTTGTGTACGATGTTAATTAGATCATTTTTGCATTTAATTACATTGTTTAGTTAGCTCATAGGTGCATTTAATTCAACATATGTGTTAATTGAATAATCATCTATTTCATTTAATTAAACAATTTCATTAAGTTGTTCAATTAGATTACACTATTTCTAATGTGACATATCAATAATATGTGTATCAATTAGATCATCGTTGTATTTATTAAATGATCTCATTAAGTTGTTTAATCAAATCACAGTTTTCTTTAATTAACCATACATGTTAGTTACCACATATAATCATAAATTTATCGTATTTAATTAAACAATACATCACATTATTGCAATTAAATCACAAATAACATATAAAAGTAAATCATCTCATAAACACATGTATGCTAATCCACCCCACACCCCCCCTCCCCACACACACAATACATCACAGTATTGTAATTAAATCACAAATAGCATATCAAAGTAAATCATCTCATAAACACATGTACGCTAATCAAAACACACAGTGTTCGTCGACGTGAATTGGTAGATCTCACACACGCACAGTGGTGGTCGACACAAATTGATAGCACGCACACACGCGCGCACACACATAGACACACACAAACACACACACCAAACAGAGAGGGGTGGTCGACGTGAATTGGTGGATCGTGAATAGCTCCTCGAGCTAATCCGTGCTTGTAAACCCCTAACCTCGCCTCTAAGCTCTACCACCTCCACTAGTGCCGTTGTGTACTACTTTTGTAGTCGATCTCTATCAACTCGCAACCTATCTACCTCTGCTTGTAGGGTCACCACATGAGAGTGATCAATGGTAGGTGTTGATCCTACTCTCGCCTCTTGAAGATTGGCTAATGCCTGATCGCTCTTTATTGTTCTCTCCTCATAGGTCGCTCTCAGTCATGCCACAGGCTCAAATATCCTCGTATGTTGCCCTGTAGTCTATTGTGGCCTATAACTAGCCTACATTGGCTATGCACATTGAGGACCATCACTGATATGATTCATCCCACATAGTCGAGCTATTCCTATATGCCAGCTGCAAAAATCAACACAAGCGTTGAATCACATATCTCATCACAATATAAATCAAAAACCAAAGTCGAATGCAACATCTAGTCTCCTACCCAATCAGAACATAAATATACATCATCTTAATTGGATTATCGACTCACTAGTGGGGATCCGTGGGTGTGGTAACTGTGGCTACACTTACGGTCACCCGTGATGCTAGGGGCATAGTAGCAACCACTTTGCTCATCTCCGTGTGCTCATAAAAGCTCGATCTATTAGCTTTGGTAGGTAGTGCTTGTGATAAGCGAGGTTGAGACCTAGGCCTCTCCTTGGTGGTACCACTAGCCTCCTCTTGCTACCCTCAGTGTCCTTTTGTTGATGTTGACTTCGTATCCTCCTCTTGCTACCCTCAGTGTCCTCTTGATGTTGACTTCGTATCCTCCTCTTGCTACCCTCAGTGTCCTCTTGTTGTTAGCCTCCTCTTGCTACCCTCAGTGTCCTCTTGTTGTTGATGTTGACTCCTACATCATCTGCTCTAGACATGAAGAATGCATCTTACTCATCATTGGAGACACTCAAAGCGACGTCCATGGTGGTCGGTCGAGCCATGTCTCTGGGCCTTGTAGAGCTACGAGTTGATGGAATATGTCATTCGAGCGATAGGGACTCCCTGTACACGATCGAACTGCCGGTTCGCTTGATCATAATAAAATGGAATCACAATGTAGTCATGGCGACTGATGAGGAGCTAATCCAACTACATCCTCGCTAGCTATCGATACTGACCTGACCAAGACTATAGCCTCATATATGGTCTCCATACCATTTTCGCAGCCCACAATCTATCAAACACCACTTGCTAATACAAAAATTCATCGAACTGCCATAATCTCCTCAGGAGGTAGGCATGTGCTCGAGAGAACGTCCATATTGGCTTAATTAGGAAACCCACAGGCGACATGCATGTTATATGCTCGAATTCCCCTATGTGGAGGAGGGTATTGGTCATCAAAATTTGTGCCTCATAATGCATGTATCAACTTAAGTCATAATAGAGGTGGACGAACATGCCTCACCCCCAAGCAAACATGGTGCACTAACCCTCCATCACATGGATGGTATATACGAGGTCCCCATGGAGGTTCCTCACCCATTAGGTTTTAATATGAGTGCCATAGCCGTAATCAAAATATAATACATAAGGGATATCTATGTTAGCATGTAGTAGCCATTGTAGGTATATACATCTGCTGCCATTCTCTAACATAATGTGGTCGATGAAATACATCTGGTTGGATAGGATGTTGTTTGATATCCTCCCCTCTGCAAAACATATAGTCTCACCTCGTATGGAAAACCATAGAATCTTATATACATCCTCAAGTATCATAGTAATCTCCACCATCAAAAGATGGAAGGTTGAGGTGTCTACATCCCATTGCTCCATGAGCACTATCAACATTGTGTCATGGAAACTCATGTTCGGCATGGTGTACACCCATAGTAATCACACGTCCCTCAGGTGTCATTCCTCTCCCGATGATAACATAGATCAACATGGTCACATAAGAGTCTATACATGCAACCTTGTGAATGCTCCTACATCTATGGTGGAACTTTTGCAATCATCAAACATTCGTTCATTATCTCCCCCCTTATCATCAAACTGACCTAAATTAAGATTAAAAAGTTCCAATTCAAATCCTTTGGACACCAATGACTTGGACAAGGATGACTAGATTGGACTCTGGCACCCTAGAAGGACATTCGCACCCAAGATGAACCCAGGTGCCCCAACTAGACTCCAATGCCCAATTTGGACATAGACACCCTAAATTGGATAATTCACTTCTAAACGTTGAAAACCAAAATAATAAATGCAAGAAAAGTGAAATTATGACTCACCTCTTGAGATTGCACTCCTTGTATGACATGGTCTCTTAAGGCTTGTATCCTAGGCACACAGTACAATCATTGTCGTGGCCTCTTCAATTCTAGGGTTACTCATACCTGCTCAAAATGCTCTCAAACTAAAAATTCAAAATGAATATTAAAAAGGTTAAAAATTTCTACTATTTATAGTAAAAGCAAGCATTACAACATATGTTTTACCTTTCCCTTCAAACCACTCTACATCCAAATTGTCACAATGCGCTTGCAAAATATGATTTTTGCACCATTGGTTGTGTTGGAATCCTAGTTTCACCCTTGTTCCTCTCCAATGTTTTTCATCTTGGTATTATTTTGTTAAATGATCGTACTTAAGGCATTTTTCAACAAAACCCTAAACATTCAAAGTGGAAAGATCACCACCTTGTTTCCACATCCATAAAGAAAGTAAAATTAGGGGGCACATATATACCCTCATTCTTCATTGTAACGCCCCGCCACGCAACCCTAGAGGAAGTTGCAATTAACTACTTAAACAGACTAATTTTTCTTTTTAAGTACAATTAATAAGCAAGTTCACTAACTAAAGCCAACAACCTCTAAGGTTACAAGACAAAGGTTATATAGAACCTCAACAAAAAACATGAATTTAAACCATGTTAATTATTTAATTAAAAATAAAACACATACATTCCAATTAAGATAATATACATTAAAGCATAAGAGATGGCTTTCACTTACATTACTCCATTTTAAACAATAAGATTACAATTCTCATTCCCCGAATGAGGTAAGTCCAATAAACATAATTACAATTACAACTTCCACCTCGATAACAAATGAGGGGTAAAATAATACAAGATCAACTGAAATGAAATAAAGCAAGAACTGATACTGAAACCAACGAGCTCTCCAACTAGAAATTTTGTCCACACGAACATGAATAAAGCCCAACGGATTTAGGTGCACGCCACCCAACCAAGTGAAACCCAAAGGCCCACCCCCCGTGCTAGGAGATAGTAACAAGGAATCCTAGCCAAGACATCTACCTCTAGACACAGGCTAACACATAACTGAACCAAACTGACACAACCAATCACATGAACCACACAATTACAACACATAAACCATGCAAGTACAACACAAGTACAACTCTATGTGGTCACATTGCTTCCAAAAATAAAGCAGATCAAGTATGTTACGAGAACCATACACATACTAACAAGTTCCAACTGTTGTCCTAGATAGAGTGTCATCACACAGCTCGTTATAAGTTACCCAAGCGGATCTTCATAGGCTCCGACCAACATAAAGAGTTGTCCTGGTGGCCTCTACCGATCCCCTAGCCCTCATACTTACTAATGCGGGATCAAAAACCTTATGTACAGATAGGATAGATGACCTTGCCATTCCAAACCTTCCCACTCATCCCAAGTCTAAACGAGCCCTTGTGTCTATGAGTGAGGCCAACTTATCTTGATTAGTGAGAAGTTAGTCCTAATCTTCTAAGTATTGATTTAGTTTCACTTGATTAAACAACTTCCAAATGTTACCCAATCTTACCTCTTCCGGGCTTTGGCCCCTACGGAAGCCACTCTTCTACTTGAAAACACACATACCATCCATACTCCAAAGGTACAAAATGCAACAAACAAGATATCACGACCACACCTTTCACAGGAGGCGAAATAAAATGAAACTCACTCCAACACTAGAGGCAACAAATCACATAACAAGGTCACTCCTTACAAGGAGACGCGGATCCCATAATCCACTCCTAATCCAAGAAGGTACAAAACATCCCCGTTCGTGGAAACCGGGTAAACACTGATTAGACCATGCACTACCCAAGGAACTCACAATAGGTTGACATCACAAAACGACAACCCTCTTACAATAAGATCCCTATCTAGAAGGTTATTAAACTTATAACTCAATTCCCCCAAATGAAGACGAAAACCGTTCACAATCACGATGAGCAAGAAGATGTGAATTAAATTCTACTTTGGATTTACTAAATCCATTTCTTCATTAACATTCGATATTATATCGCATTAAATAAATTGATTTAAAATACGTCTTTTCCAGACATGGGAGAAATTAGAAACTTAATACTTAATTCCCTACTTGCATTTAAATAATAATAAAATAACCAATTGATTCTACTAATCAAAATACAATGATATAAAGTAATTATTGTTTCCTCATTTCAATGTAATCATATAAAAAATAATTAACTTGCCTTAAAAGAAAAACGTATTATTTAGAATCAAATCTATTTCTCCACCAAACATAATATTTTTAAAATTAACCAACATTACTATACTTCATTTCTTCAATTAAAGTTAATTCATTCCTTCAAATAAATCATTCTATTACCTTACATATATACATAATATATATATATATTTATATATAATATTATAATATTATATAATCTAATATTAAATATTAATATATATTATTAAACCATAATATATAATAATATTTTAATATTATCAAATATAATAATAAAATATTATTATAAAATATATATATTTTAATATTATCAAATATGATAATAAAATATTATTATAAAATATATATATTGATGACTTTTAAAAAGACCCCATGCGTTTCTTGGGCCACGTGCTTTTTTGAGTGGGGCGGTCACGTGAATTTCGAGGCGGTCGGATTAGGGCTGGGCGCCCGCGTTTCATTCCCCATGGTCGTGCAGATTTCTTCACACAACGACGGCGGGGGTTTTACCAGGGGCGGCAATAGGAGAGGGTGGCGGTTTAAGGTGGGCACCGCTACAACCACAGTTGGCCCCCACAGTTGGGCGTAGTGGTGTAAACATTGCCGACCCAACTGTGGGTGTCGACTGTGTATGCAATCGACCCACGGTTGGTGGCCGAGGGTGCTGAAGACGGGGAAAGTGGTGGCGGTGGTGGGGTGTGTGGGGAGCGCATTGGGCGCGGCTCCCTCCACCCACCTCCCATGGGAACGCGGTGGGGGTTGAGCCCCCAGCGACCTCCCCAGCATTTTTTTAATTTTTTTTTAATTTTAAACCCCAATTCCAATTGTGGATTTTTTTAAAGATCTGAAATTTAAATAATAAAAACAGGGTTTGATTCCCCAACCCAAACAAAATGAAACAAATAAAAAATATATATATATGTATATATACATTTATATATTCACAAGGAATCTATAAATTAATTGAGGAAATAAAATCTAAAAGACCATTTTCAGTCAAAAACCCCATTGATTTTCTTGAAGAAATAAATTTCCAAGAAGGGATTTTTTTTTTTGCAAACAAACTCAGATCTCAACATGGGATTTCTATTTGCAATCCACAAACAAAATTTAAATGATTTCCAACAGCATATTCAAACTATAAAAAATTTCAAATGAAACTATTAATTGAATGAACCTGATTTTTCTTGAGCTTGTGAAGAGATCCAGACAGTGTTCAGCTTCCAACTTCAACCCCACAGATTTTTACA
Organism: Sequoiadendron giganteum; assembly: GCA_007115665.2. Classification (NCBI taxonomy): domain Eukaryota; kingdom Viridiplantae; phylum Streptophyta; class Pinopsida; order Cupressales; family Cupressaceae; genus Sequoiadendron; species Sequoiadendron giganteum. Next base: position 140,203,456 of record CM021109.1, on the reverse strand, counting down.
GCTTCAATCCAAAACCCACAAAAATGCAACAATTCTTCCTCTCCTCAATTTTCAAACTTTTCCAAAATTTTCATGATGCAAAATTGTGAAGAAAAATTCCATAATAATGTAAAATCCAAAATATCCGTACAACAACCCTTATCAATTTCTGAAAACAGAAAATTGAAAATATCTCATTTGTCCAAGTTTGAATTCAAATTTTCTAATTTGACTTTTAAATATTTCTTTTATTTTCAAATTCAACCAAAATAACAATAATTTCAAAATGAACAACTTAACTTATTTCAACATCATAAATTTAATTAATTAATAAAATAGATTTAATCAACGATTAAATTATTTATTAATTAAATTAAATTAAATTAATAATAAAATAAATTACATTTCAACATAATCCCAGATCAAATTAATCAACAACTTAAATGCATTAAGCCATTTAATTATCCTTTTAACCTGTAATTAAATAAAATCAAGGCAAAATGATCAACATAAAAGCAACACAACCCGACTAACACCAGACGACACACTAAGACTAGGGTGACGACTTGGCACGGGAAAACTAGCTACTATCTCCCAATCGAATACCATTGGGCATTCAACATGGTCCAACCTATGAAACCAGGTGGAGTCGCCTGTCAACCTGAAAATCAAGTAAACAACAACATATAATATAAACAGCATAAAATACACACCATGAAGAGGAAATCACGGGATCGCAGGGCGCTCACGAGTGAGTGATGCGATACCGTCCCCTTCACCAATACAATGCAACTAACTAACAAATTCTAACATACTAATATAATCCAAAGCAAAAACATCATTAATTCGAATATTTATTTATGTTAATTCAAAACATGACATAAAGATAACATCATATTAAAATACCATCACATGAAAAGATAACATTAACGTCACTTTATAGATAGTGATCAAATAGCAGTCGAGTACCATAGTCAAGGTACTAACAGAAAATAAAACATAATAAGGTATCTGAATATCCAGAAACACATCAAAGCAACATAACAACACAATGACATACTGTCCAACCAGAAGGCAAAACGGAGGGGTATTACATTCATTCTCTTTAGAATTTTTTGGAATAACACATTTGTTTGTGCCTATAGGGCGATTTTAGATTTTTGGCAAGTTCGTTTTGCAAGATGTAGTTCCTAATGTTGGGTTTTTATAGGTTAATATGTTGGAGGATTCATTATTTCACTTGGAAATGTTATGCATCCTCTGTAGTATCCTTTTGGGTATCATTTTACATTTTTTATAATTTACTTTTTTGTACTTTAGATTGCATATGCACATAGTGTCATACGATTGCTAAAGTGGGGGCTAAATGTAGCATCGCAAATTGTTCTACCTAAGGGTGAAAGCATAATTTCATGCTTTGTTTGGTGCTCGCTTTGGTGTCCACTCCCTTTGTTCATTTTAAGAACACTTCCTAGCCTTTACCTTACTTTCCAACTCAAGAGAATGCTAATACTACCCTATAAAACTTTATTGATGATATTATGCCTTTAAAACTCCAACAAATATTCAAATTTAGGGAAAGCCCTAAGTCAAGGGAACTTGAACTTATGATCCTCACTTCAAAGAGCGAAAAACATGAGGAAAGGTGTGTTAGGCACCCTAGACTCGACAATTTTCTCAAAAAAGTAGCTCACATGTTTGAGTTGACTTTTATCTTGTGTGACATGATCTCGATTTTGAAATTTTGGTGGTAAAACATTCCCAAAATTTAAATTTAAATGTGTCAGCCTACACCTAAGATTTTTCCTATGTTTCCCTATTTAAACATGTAACTTTATTGCAAAACATATACAATTATTATTATAGTGAAGCTCTACCAAAATTGACATTCTACTTTATATATTTATGCACAAGTTTTCAAATTTATGTGATTTTATTATGATGATTAAAGCTTGAAGCAAGTTGAAGAACAAGTTGGAATCTAGGGTTTGTGGATTTCTTTGGAATCTCTCAAGCATATTAGGACATGATTCCAGCGGGTTCTCACCTTCAAAATTTGATCACTTTGTTGCCCTAAATGAAGATTTTTCCATGTATGATTTTCTTTGAGTATTTAACTTTCTCTTGGGTTGGATCTTGCATCTTATTGATTTTTTCATATAGGATTCCACTCTAACACACTTGATTAGGGTTTTATCAAGTGATTTGCATGTCACTTCTCGCCACAACCTTAGACACAATTATGGTTAAGAGCACACACTTTTATCTATTATCAAATCAGCTATTTGTGGAGGTAGAAATACCAAAATGGGAGTTTGACCAAGGAAAACTCCTATATAGTCATCCTTCCCCTCCTTTTTTCTATGTTTTGCAAGTTCACCTGTGCAAAGGAAAAATATTTTACGACACGACTGAGCAATGTAAACCTACAACTTTTATAATGTGATTCAAAGTTCCCAAAACCATTAGAATAGGGTGCCCAAAGCCCCTATCCAACATTTCTAGGCTCTATTTTCTATGACAAGTGTCCCTTTGCCTAATATTTCTAGATCTGCTACTATTTTGTTAATTTCCATTTCCATTTATGAAAATTGTCCATATTTTTCAGATAAGGTTTTCACATTAATTAGGTTAATTAAATCACACTCAATCAATATTCCCTCTTTGCAACAAAGGAACAAAACCTAAGAAGGTTGACTCTCCTTTTAGGAAGATAACCAATCATTATGCCTTTGGTAGTTTTTGTTCTAATGTTAAGCAAAGAAATGATTGATCTAGGTTAACTACAAGTTAGATCTAGGATCTCCTTTTACACTTAACAATGTCTTATCATGTCTGGAGTAGATTCTCCAGCATTCCCTCTTCTATTTTTGTATTTGAACTTCCAATATTATTTTCTAGGATATTTTGAGTGGAATTTCTAGGATTATAAATATTTCCAAATAAGCCAATATTTTTTAAAGCTTCAATCCTCCTTTTGAAATAAATTTTAACTCTTTTAGCTTCAATTCTCTCCAACTCAACCTCAATATCATTTAACTCTTTCAAGAGCTCCTGATATTTCAAATTGTTGATCTTCTTCATAATATTAGTTAGTATTAGAGAATCATCATCCATTTCCACGCCATATTTCTTCTCTTGTGGAACAGATCGGTGATAGCAATATCCCTATACCAATATGTACATCCATCTTTATTTCAAGGAGATAGATCTTGATCATGAAATGAAGCATTTATTTTAATACTAACATTAGGAGGAGTGACTCTAGAAAGGAAAGCTTCATTCATCTTTGATTCTAATTCTATTCTCTCTCTCTCAATCAATATTTTAATAACTTAATAATACTTGCGACCAAGACAAGTATTATCATCCTTATTTATTCCAATTCTATTTCTAGGTATATAATTATCATAACTTGAATATCTATTCCTATCAAAAGGAACTTCATAATTTTTAAAGCATTTTCTTCATGAATATATGACTTACTTGAGTCTTTATCTTTCCAACTTTGATTATCTTTCTTCTTTAGTTCATGCACCAAATTTCTTCTTAGATAATTTTGAAATAATGATCCCTTCCATCCATTGAGATATAATTAGAAAATATTATTTGGTTTATTTATGATAGGGTCACCACCCTAGAATGGAAATGCACAAAAGGACCTCAAAGGACCAGACAAGTATTTCACAAAAACAACTATATTTTCACAAATGATGATTAAAGGATAATGGAAAAAAGTTTTCTAAGTATGCTACATAAACCAATGAACTTTATAATTATGCATAAATTTTATGCAAATTTGGACTCTAACCTCTTCGTGGAACTAAATGAAAATACATGACAAAATCACATTGTAGTGTGGAAAATATTAAATTTCATACATATTGGCAAGGATTTATAAATTGCACACATAACTAAATCACTCCTTGTAATATTTATATATAATCCAAGTATGAAGAAAACAAATAATTAAGAATGAATTATAGATGACTTGATATTTTTCATTACAATTTTTTTTATGGTGTTGGAAGGATGTGCATAGAAAAATCGATGCCTACCTAGGGATTACAAAGTTATAATTTTATACAGATTTTTTCTTAACGTTTAGAATTTGTTATGGTCCTTATAAAAGATTGTTACATTGTAATAATATGATCTTCTAATGAATTATTCTTTTATTATTCTACTTAATAATCCATCCACAATGCTGACACTCTTATTAATTTCCATTAAATATTTTACACTACTCCTTGATAAATCACTAACATAGAAAATAATTCAACACTGTAAATGAGTAATGAAAAATACCACAACCCTTGATTGCATTATTCAAAGATTTTTTTCACATTGTAAAGTGGAGAAATTATGCAAACAAACTTGTATTCATATAATTTCAATAAAAAACAACAATGTTAAATTACAAAATATTTACACTTGAACATTATATACCTATGCTCTTCCTAAGACAAACTTAAAATGACTCTTTACGTCTTGTCTTTTCTAACCTTCTCTTACAAATGAAAATGATCCATTTTTATAGATGAAATGAGAATGCAAGCTCATGTATGAGTGAGAATTTTCACTTTTACATTTGACATAACTGAATCTGGTGTAGCATATACACCAACTCATAACTATTTGGAGGCCTCCTATAGTAGCTCATTATGGAGATGAACAACCATTTGTAGTTAAATTACTACTTGACCTCCAAAGTTGAAAAACTAACTATTGTTGTTGTATGTAGTGGTGATTCGTGGATGTGAAGAAAATCTTATGTTGAAACCATGAGGGTTACTAGTTATGCTTCAAATTTGTGACCATAACAAGTTCATCTATTTTGGATTCTTGAATGTGAAGTTGTGCATGAATGAAGTTGACCACTTGAAAAAGCATCTAGAGATCACACCAATCAACCAAGGAATTTGTACGGATCCTATTTTTGCACCTTGATACCAACTAGAGGTCCTTAAAACAAGTTTTAGGGGTGGTACAAAAGACACCACAATCTTCTTGCAAGACCAAGCCACCAAGAAAGAACATTGTGACATTAAAAAAGAATGATCACTCTTTGAGGGCCAATACACAACATATACCCACCAACATGGATAAGATAAAATTGAAGGCTATTGAGTTGGAATTGAGAAGAAACTCCCGTAAAATGAAGTCTAAGAAATTAACAAGTTTCCATAGGGAAAATATTATGATTTTTCCACTCTCATACTTCTAGTGATAGTATTAGTCTCCATTAGAGGCCCTTGTTCTTGTTCAAAGCCTAACTCAAGGGCCAAGTGAATCATACTAACTCCTTTCAAATTCCACCCATTTTGACTAGAATTTCTCTCAGTTTTATTCTAAAATTGCATAGCTTGAGGCTAGATAATTTGGAGTATCCCCAATAATACTAGGGCACCATTATGATTAACCTCTCAAAACACAAAAAAATATCACCCTTATGATTATATCACACACTTAATTATTATTTCCTTTAAACTCATAATATTATTTTATCACAAAATTATAAGCTTAACCTAACCTTCAATCAAGTTCCCAATACTATTTAGCTACACATAATCAAATCACATATCCAAAATTTATGTCATCTAAATATTTTTAGTGCTTTGAAATGCTAGCACACACACTCAAAAAGTTTTTATAGAGCCTTAGTGACATGAAAGATCAATGCCACATGTTATACTTCTCTAGTCATGTAGCATACTCCTCCTTTGAAGGTCATTATGTGTCAAAACCTTTGTCACCTTATATGTATGCATTGTATATTGTGCATCCAAGATAACACTTATTTCCTTGATAAATTTATCAAGACCCGATTATAATTTTAGAAAATTATCAAGTCCAACATTTCTCATAATTAGATCTCTTTATCACTTGAGATAATGAATGATGCTAAATTTGGTGCAATATTGTGGAACTCTACCTCTTAGTCAGATAATGATTTGATCTCACTTTCATCATCAAAATTTATCATATATTCTTAAAGGGATTTAAAGAAATTTATTTTGTCCTACAACACCATATCAAATCTACTTTGAAAAGAAACAATGTCATTCAAAATTCCTCTCACATCATGTGTACTTGCAATATTATTTGGATCCTCAATCTATCAAACTGCATATGACTAGACATGTTTCTCATAGCCTACATATGTGAAATCCATGTACTTAAGATATCCCTTAAAGTTGTCTCATTGCTGTCACGACTTAAGATTTTTGTAAATTATTGTAGCATTGCACACATGTCATCAAATTTGAGAAAAAATCATGTTATATGATGGTTGAAAACTTTTCTATCCTAATCAACAAGGACTTTTCTTCCTTCTTCCTTGGTTGTAGCCTCTGCATTCTAGCTTTGCTTAATTTTTTATTTTAATTTTGTAATACTTAGCATAAGTATTTTCCTTATCTTGTTGGGATGTGTCTTCTAAGCTAGTCATAGGAGTTGTAGGATCTAGAGTGAGGATTTGAGGGGGAGGGATTAATGATTTCACCTTATTATACTCCTATAATAACTTGATACATATGAATTTTTTGTAATTTATCAAAATCAGCTTGCAACTTCTTTACTGATGCTTCACTAAATAATGTTTTGCTTACTACTAATGATACTAATTAGGAGTAGTGGTGTCACTCATCCTTCTAAAAATTAAATTTCCAATGAGCTTGGATATATTCTTAGCTATTTGGGGCTTGTTATTCTCAAGCACAATTGCCCATATAGATAATGTCTCAAATTTAGTGCTAAATCTTGACCCAAAATACAATTATTTTTCTTGCTCCTCGAAGCATAAGACATCCACATATATATATCCTACCTTCTAAATTTTTTTGTACACATATAAAAAAATCTATATCCCACCCTTGTAAGTGTAAACATCCACTCTCCCTAACCAATCTCCTTCCCTCCTCAAGGTTATTTTATAAACATATATTCCTTTCGAATCATTGTCATCAACATCCCCTCTTTCTTTATTCATTTTTTGCATGAATGCCTCTATCTTCTTCTTCATCAAAAGTTCAATGAATTTACTGGAGTTAATAAATTCATCATGAGAGATGAACACTTTACATTCCAAGGCCCTTACATCATGTACAACCTTGCCTCCTAGAATTAATAATGTTCTTTCTACAGGGTTACCAACTAATTCAAGTCTTTAAGGAGAGGTAACAACTTGTTAGATTGAATTTTCTCCAATTTATTTAGTGAGAGGATAATCAACTAGAGGTTGCACTACCTCTTGTTGTAATGATCTTTCCTAAGGGGTTTTATTTATTGTACCTTTTTCTTCCAAGCTAGCGGCTCATAAACTGATTGTTCCACCTCTAATTCTAGTTGCAACTTTTATTTTTGAGTAGGATCTCAAACACTAGGCCCTACAAATCTTATAGTGACTCTATGGAGTATAAATCCTAGGGTGCCAACATTGTTTGCATTCTAATGATCGGATCTTTAATTTGAATGAATGCTCCTTTATAACTAGGCTCATGGTCCTTTCTCTTTCCTTCTCCAATCAAGATCATACATCATTTCGCTTTCCTTATTAGATCCTTAGATTCATCATATTCATGCTCATAGGTAGATTTTCCCATTTTCTTCTTGATTCGATCAATGAAATATTCTAGATCCACATTCCTTTTCTTCCCCACTTTCATCTTGTATGATTTCAATTTGGATTCCAAGAGTTCCAACCCTTCCTTTGATGTGACTGTGAAATAATAAAATACTATGGTTGGTGGGAAGAATGATCCATTTTTATAATTTTTCAAGTGGATCTTGTCCAACTCATTGAATTGCCATATTATCTCAAAAAAAGGCAATTCTATTTGGAACCCATTTAGGTAGAACATGAGGTACCACATTTGCACCATTAACATTGATGATAGTTGAATTCAGGTGAAGGAAATGATAACCCCAATTGTACTCAAATTCTTCCCCAAGTTGCTTCTCTGCAAGTCTCAAGGATCTCATAACATTATCAGACAATCTCATTGTATCCTAACCATTCCAATATTTTATGCACAAAGTATCTCTCAAAAAAAGTATATTCTATTATGTTGCAATGTGAGTGTAGACACATAAAAATGTCCTTATAATTATTTTTTAAATCTTTGCATATTTCATTCAATATTCATGTAATCTATAAGCATTATTCATAAAACCATTCAATCATTTATCCTTTATCATTTATACATTAATCACTAAAATATCATTTGCATATTCCATTAAATCATTTAATAATCTTCCATTCATCCATTCATCTCATATTCATATTCCATGCATTACCATTAAAATATTATACTCATAAAACCCCATGTCCATAATCATTTCATTAAATCCATTTTCATAATAATTTATCCATCATAAAATATTCATACATTAATGCATTTAAATATTTCATGCATTTGCATATTCATTAAATTATTCATTTACCACCTACATGAATTTATCCATCTCAATATTTTTCCTCCAAGCCAATCTTTTATCCCACACTCCTTCCACAACTTGCATTCACCCTAAGGATGCTTATTTAAGCATGACCTTCTCTCAATTTTGGACCCTACATCTTCTTTGTATTACCTACACACACAAATCTTGGATCTCTACGTTTTGCATCTACTTCCATTATCTTTGCTTTACATTTCAATTTCAGCATCTAACTTGTTTGCATTCTCATTTAGAATATTTGCATTTTTATTTTGAATCTCTATTCATCATAGCTCTTTGTGCACATGCTTTTACTGAAAGCATTTTAAATATAAGCACAAAGTCTTGAATGATAGGAGAGCAATGGAAATTAGTTTCAGTGAAAACACTTTTGTTTTTGAGTAGTTTAAATATCTTGTTTTATGATTTTGTTTTCAATATGGAACAACTCTATTGATGTGTTGTGATGGAATAGTGATTCTAATTCATAGAATCATTTATTTCAACATGCACACATTCTGGTGAACCCGACATGAGCGAGCAATTGTTTCTTCATTTTCATTATTGTCCTATTTTTTTTGCTGGTTTTGGGTTGTTTGAAACCATATCAATAACATCAAATTTGTTGGAGAAGCATGAGAAACAAATAAAATCACGTTTTTTCTTTTGCTGCCATGTTTTTCCCACTATTGGCTAGTTTGAAATGCCCAGAACATCTCTAAAATTGCCCCCTGGTCATGAAGAATGCCCTAGGCATTGTTTTGGGGGTGAAAGAATTCATTTGTAGCAAGTAAAAGCTCTAAAAAAATAGCTTTAAATCAAAAAAAGTGATCACCATACCCCCTGCACTGCTCTTCAAATCTTTCCAGTCAGCATTTGTTTGGCTGCACTGTTGAGGTTACTTACATTGCAACTGTTGTCGTTGTGAGCAGAGGATAGAAAAGATTGTTGTCTCTTCTCATGACTGCAAATTTTTGAATGCCTTTGCTGAGAACTCTGAACGAATTTTTTTGGCACAGTGTTTTTTTTTCAATTTCAAACACATCTATTTCATTGTCTTGTGCTAATTTTTGAATATTTGTAAAGGAAGAAAATTATCTGTTTTCTTCAAATTTGGATATGATTTCCTTTGCAGGAGCAACTTTAAATACCATTTTCTATGGTCTGTTGTAAATTGAAATAATTTATCTGCCTAATTTCTTTATGCTTCTGGTAGCATTTTATGAATTCTGGCAGAGTGTGTTTTAATCTTCTGATATGATGCAGGCCAAGATGCATGAATGCTTCCCATTTCAATTGTCGCCATAAATACTCCACTTTGGATTCTATTTTATGTTTTTAAATTCTGAAACTACTGCAACATGGCGCATGGCGGAGCATAATAACTCATAATTTTAAAACTTAGTTTTAGTTTTATTTTAATCTTCGATTTAGATTTAATTTTAATCTTAGTTTTAGTTTTATCTTTAACTTAGATTTAATCTTGTAGTTTAAAGTTTAGATTAATTCTAATTAGTTTCTTATTTTAGATTGGTTTTTATTTGTAGACTAGTCTTTCATTTTAGATTAATTTCTAATTCCAGATTAATTATTTTTTAAATTAGAAATAATTTTATGAGAATTAGATTTTTAACTTTAAAATTAGAATTAGTTTTTAAGGTAGATTTTAGTTTTTGATTTTTAGTTTTTTTCTTAAATTAGATTCAGCTTTCTAACTAGATTTAGCATTTTTTTAAGATTTATTTTGTAATTTAGAACATAGGATTAATTTAATTTAGTTTAGATTAGATTCTACTTTAGATTTTTAGATCTTAAATTAGATTTAATTTTGATTTTAATTAACTTTAATTTAGATTTGATATAGATTTAATTTAGATTTTAATTTAGAATTAATTTTAATTTTAATTTAGATTTTAACCTTTACTTTAGCTTTTAATTTTAATTTTAATCTAGCTTGTCTCTTAATTTATCCTTGGGTTTGAATTAGATTTAGATTTTAAATTAGAGTCTAACTTTAGAGTTTAATTTTAGATTAGATTTTATTTTTAAATTAGATTTTAATTAATTAGATTAATGTCTTTTTATATTTTAGTTTCATTTATATTTTAGACCTAATTTAGTTTGTTTTTCTTGCAGGTTCGTTTGACAAAGAATTGAAAATCAAAACATTCGCTTATCAAAGAAAGGAGGCATGAAATTACTAATGAGATTTTGATGCGGGACGTTCGTCGAAGACATGATTCTGAAACCAATTATCTTTTAGATTAGAAAACACTTCAATTGGTGCATTAAAATGAACAATTGTCTTTTCTCACGTAGATCTAACTAGGGGGTGAATGAACACTGTTTTCTATGCTTGAAGGTGGTAGGTGATTATGCTCTCACCTTGTGCAAACTAGGTGATCAAAAAGCCAGACCCATATATTTTATGTGCTACCTTGATTCAATAATCGAAGTATCCTCTCCCCTTGCACACTTGTGTGATCTTAGGTGCAAGAGAAACAGTTATTGACTCTAGGACTTGGGCCTTCCTTGGTGGGAAAAAGTACTCACCCCAAGGTGACTCAAATCGGCAATAGAGATCTTTGGCCGAGCTACCCCCAACCGGTATATAAATGTGAATCCTAAAGGAAAACTTAGGATTACAAGTGTGGATGTGTCATACAGACCAAATAGCACTCCCCAAAACCCTGTTGAGTGTAACATCTTCAGGTTGGAGTGCCTCCTAAATGACGCTTAATCTAGTGCCCCATGTATGGCCACTCGAACGGGGTCTCGAACTAAAAAGCTTTGTGTAGTTACCAAAATCCCATCTATTTGCTAGCACATCAACAGTCGTTGTGAAGGCATCCACATTCTCGCAGTTCTTAGTAGAGGTGATCAACCCGCCATGGGAGATTTATGGGGGTTGGAAGCTTGGTTGACCTGAGAAGTGAGTGCACTGTAAGGGGGAGCCCGTGTGGCCAAGCTTCTGGATTCATCAACTAAGAATAAGTGCAGTTGGGAAAACCCACATGGAATCTGTAATGTCCCCTTCTCAAACCTAATCATGCATGTGACCGTTGGCCTTTTTTCTGGAAACCCGAAGGCTAGTCGGAAGGTTAAATTAGGGTTTCCTATTTTTGAGGGGGTCTTGGCTCAGAGATGGTGGATTCAATGGCGGATTCCTTCTGGGTTTTCAGAGGGCTTCGCACCAGTATGTTCATCTCGGCATTCAGAGCACTTTTTGGAATTTACTATTTTTAGTAAATTCTATTTTTGGCAGCTTCCCAGTTGAGTTCAGCTCGGTTGACTTCCTACTTCAGTTTGGTCAGATGTTTGGCTCAGTATTGGCTTCAGGGCACCTCCGGAGGGATAAGCTAAGTCATTTAATTAAAAAGTCACGTTTAAATATTATATTTTAACGTTGACCATGAGCCTAGATTAATGACTTAAAGATGTTTTAAAAAGGGGGTCTTTGAGGGTGGCTCCCTCATTAAAAGAATATTTTAATTATTGCAAAGTCAAAGCAAGGTTATAAAGGGCGAACTTATCAAGCATGATATTTATTTAAAATATCAAATCAAAGCCATAAAGGAGAAGTACGCCATCTTGAGGAGATGAGAGGTTTTGACCTAAAAGCTGATTTTAGGGTTTTGTGAAGTCAAACGAAAATTATAAAGAGGAGTCTTGTGCATCATTTTGGGGATCTTTTGACGACTATACTGTTATGCTGCCAGATTGGCTCTGGAATCGCTTCGAGGAATGAAGGCCTCCTAGCTCGGCATCGCTTCGTGTTTGCAAGATAACACCAAGTGGTGATTCTTAGTCTAGTTTGAGAGTTTGAATATTGTGCATTGTAAACGTCATTGTAATCCTTTAGTTTCTGATTCTGCATTTTAGAGGTATTTTTAAAGTTGCATTTTAGTGACAGCAGATTTCATATTTTGCTCATATCTCAAAAAAGACAAAAAATATCATTCTGGGTATTGCATCATTAGTTGAGTTTGTAATAGGCGCCCATATCTTCCAGTTCTTAGATTTTTTAAAGGAGTATTCAATTTTTAAGAAGAAGTCAAACTTCTTGTTGGGCCGTACCTTTTAGTCAAGCATTGGATTTCGTGCATTAATTAATATTGGCATTTTAGGTCTGTCTCTGGCATCCATTCTAGGCGCCTCATCATTAGCTTTGTTTTGCATCCAAGAGTAGGTTAATTGGGTAAGGATTGAGTGTTTTATGAATCAATTAGTGAATTTGTATGCTGCTGGTTAGAAAGTGAAAAGTGCAAATCTGTCAAACTATCTACAAAAATCTGCATTATCTGATTCTTTTTTGGCACTGTGAATTACTTAAGTTTGCAGTAGATTCATGGTTGAAAGTTCCAGTTGAAAAGCATCTGATATCTTGACATTGCAGGCAATAATTATATTTGTAAACTGGCAGTAGTACTGACCAGGGTTCATAATATTGCATGTCATTATTTGTAATACTCATTCTTGCTTTCAGTATTAGTTTGGAATAGTATAACTCCGCCCTATGGTAGCTACTTCCCATTCTGGGTGAGCAAGCACATTCTGGGTGTTGAGTAGTTTCAGTATTCAACATTTCTTTTCAAGCTTTGCTTTCTATAATCACTCCGTCATATGGTCGCCCCTCACTCCGCATCGGATTGGGTAGCACATACTTGACGTCGAGTTCCTTTCTGTTTTTAGAGTAGAAGACCCTCTGACCAATGCTCGCCATCATCGGCACCATTCTGGTTAGAGTTGCTTTCTTGCACGTTTTGGTTTATACATCTAACCTTAACGGGTGCCATGTTGTAATTGGAAATCTGTTAATTTGAAAAACAAAAAATTTGGCTCGGAATATTTCAGTGGTATCAGAGCCAAGATCTTGCCACCCTGTGAACAATCCATCTATGAGTGACAGAGAAAAAAGGTACTTTGCAAGAGAAGACAAGAAGGTTGGAAAACACTTCCAGCTTTATCAGCCTCCAGAAGGTCAGACAGCTTCAGGAATCTTGAGGGCTTATTGGGAGTCTTCTCAGGAAACAGACATGGCAGAAGGTGAGAGGTCAGTTGGGGGTAACGAGAGGATTACCAACAACAGAGATGACAGTGGAAAAGGGAGAGATGGGAGAGAAAGATTCATGAGTCCAGGAAAGAGATTTGAAAGAAAGATGGATGCCTTGATGGACATGGTATCTCTCATGATGGGGAAAGTGGGCCAGAACACCACTCCACAGAACAACTCAGGGCATAGAGGGGAGCATAGTGCTTCCAACCAGCATGATGAGCATGCAGCTCGGACGGTGTCAAACAACACTTACATTTCCTCCAGGCCGTTCAAACCCACCTTTTTGGCACCTGTAAACAATCAGCCAGATCCTGAAGAGAATGCTTCATTCGTGGAGCAGTTGAGACTGGGTCGTGCAGAGTATGATTCTCTACCTGCCGACATCAGGATGGATATGTCCTATAACGATTTCATGGATCATAAAAGGAAAAACAAAGGACAAGGGAGACACTATGATCAAAGAAGACCATCAAATCAAGGAGACTTGTACCAAGCTGTCAACAAGGTGACACTTCCACACTTTGACGGGAGTGATTCCAGTTCAGCCCGAGCTTGGATTCAGAAGCTGGATAACTATCTAGCTCTCAGACCTATGGCAGAAGAAGAAGCGATCAAGTTCGCTACGCTACACCTTGATGGGGTGGCGCACGAGTGGTGGTACCATGGCTTAATTACTCTGGGTCATCGGTCTATCACAACTTATGAGGAGTTCACTACCAGGCTCATTGAGAGGTTCGAGAAGAAGGATCCTGAAGTGCATTTTAGGGAGTTGGCACAGTTGAGACAGTATGGCACTATTGAAGCCTGCATAGCTGAGTTTCAAAGACTTTCAGTTATGGTCACTGGAATTACAGAAAGAAGATTAGTGGTCCTATTCACTGAAGGATTGATGGAGCCACTCAAGGGTTGGATCAAAGCTTTTGATCCACCGTCCTTACAAGAAGCAATGAAAAAAGCTAGAAACATGGAGTGGGCTGCTCCCAAAGCAAAGTTCCCTTCCAAACCAGCCTTTCACAAAGGGGATAGAGGGAAAAAGTTTTATCAAAAGCCTCACCATAAGGAGTTTAAACCACAGAAACCCCATGGCTCAAGATTGGATCCAGAGACTATCAATGAACTCCGAAGGAAGGGGTTATGTTTCCGTTGTCGGGAAAAATGGTCCCAAGATCATGTGTGCCCAAAGGGTGCTAAGATTCATCAAATTGAGTTCTATACAGCTGATGAAAGCAATTCTGATTTTTCTGATCAGCAAGCTGATTTTGAGGACAGCGATGAAGAAAATACTCCAGAAGAGTCTGAAGGTGAAAAAGAAAGTGGTGGTACATTGGCTCAACTTTCGAGCTTCCAAAAGAATGAGTCCTTTAAAGTTCATGGGATGATCAAAGGGCAACATATTGTTGCTTTAATTGACACTGGAGCAACACATAACTTCATAGACGAAGTTGTGGTGGCAAAGAAAGGATTGCAAATGGAGGACTTTGAAGGGTTCAGAGTTATGGTTGCGGATGGGTTTCACATCTCATGCACCAAGAGGATTCCGAACATGTCAATGCAATTGGGCAATTACGAAGTCAAGGATGACTTCTACGTGGTCAATATTGGAGATACGAATGCTGTCCTTGGCATTCAATGGCTGCGATCTCTTGGAGAGATCTCTCTAAATCTGCAAACTATGGAGTTGAAGTTTCAATACGATGGGAAGAAGGTGGTGTTGAGAGGAATGCCAAATGGTGGCCCTCGGATTGTGTCATTCAAGAGGATGGCGAAATTGATACGTCATGACCAAGTGGAGTGGGCTGCGGAGTGCATGATTCTTCCAGCTAGTCCAGCTGAAACGAAAATAGAGCATCCTCCAGATATTCAGTCTTTACTCACCAAGAAGAGTAAAGTGTTTGCTGATTTACCCCCTGGACCTCCTCCTGATCGAGGTTCAGAACACATCATAGAGCTCAAAGAAGGAGCTAAATCGGTGATCACAACTCCATATCGGTATCCGAAGAGACAAAAGGATGAGATCGAGAAGAATATTCGGGAACTTTTGGAGATGGGTTTCATACGCCCAAGCAAGAGCCCTTTTGCATCTGCAGTGGTTCTTGTGAAAAAGAAGGATGGTACCATGCGCATTTGCGTGGACTATCGTGCTTTGAACCAAAGCACCATCAAAAATAGATACCCCATTCCCAGGATAGATGAGCTCATTGATGAGCTACATGGGGCTAAGTTCTTTTCGAAGATTGATCTGAGGTCAGGTTACCATCAGATACGAATGAGGGGATCAGATATGGAAAAGACAACTTTCAGATGTCACTATGGACATTTTGAATTCTTAGTCATGCCATTTGGATTGACTAATGCTCCGGCTACCTTTCAATCTTGCATGAACCGTGTCTTTCAGAATCAGTTACGAAGGTTTGTGCTGATATTTTTTGATGATATTCTGATCTACAACAAGACTTGGGAGGATCACCTCAAGCACTTGGAGGAAGTGTTTAGTATCATGGAATCTGAGAGCTTATTTGCCAAAGCTTCCAAATGTGAATTTGGAATGGTGGAGTTACTGTACCTTGGCCACATAATCAGTGCTGAGGGAGTAAAGGTGGATCCGGAAAAAATCAAGGCAGTAGTTGATTGGCCACCTCCTGAGAGCTTGACCCAGTTGAAAGGTTTTTTGGGTCTTTGTGGGTTTTATCGGAGATTCGTAAAGGGGTATTCACAGAGTGCTGCTCCCCTTATTGATCTCACCAAAAAGGGAGCCTTTGCTTGGTCAGAAAAGGCTCAAATTGTGTTTGATAAATTCAAGAAGATCATGAGCTCGTGTCCAGTCTTGGCTATCCCGGATTTCTCCAAGCCATTCAAGCTGCAATGTGATGCTTCAGGTGAAGGAGTGGGGGCTGTCCTGATGCAAGACAAACACCCTATCGTGTTTGAAAGTAGAAAGTTACGGGGTGTGGAGAGGACATACTCAATCTATGATAAAGAAATGCTTGCTATTATGCATGCATTAGCCAAGTTCAGGCAGTACTTGGTGGGGAACAAATTCGTGGTTAAGACTGACCACAATAGCCTCAAGCATTTTATGCACCAGAAGGATTTAAATGAGAGGCAACAGAAATGGGTGAGTAAGCTTCAAGCTTACGACTTTGACATTGAATATGTCAAAGGAAAAAATAATGTCGTGGCCGATGCTCTCTCCAGAAGGCCTCATCTTAGCTCATTGTGTGAGCTTACTGCAGATTGGAGGGACATGTTGCTTGCTGATTATGCCAAAAATCAGTTTGCAACCAGCATTCTGGAAGGTACTTTCCATGATGAAAAGTACCAGGTGGTTGAGGGATTGATTCAGTATAAGGGAAGAATCTTTCTGGTGGCTGATTCTAAGCTCAAGAAGAAGATTCTTTTGAATTTTCATGACATTCCAGTTGCTGGTCACCAAGGTTTTTTCAAGACCTATAGGCAGATCCGAGAAAGGTTTTCTTGGAAAGGTTTGAAGAGAGAGGTTCAACGCTACATTCAGGAATGTCCTGTTTGTCAAGCAAATAAAAATGAGCATACATTGCCAGCCGGTTTGCTGCAACCACTTCCAATTCCCAATCAAAAATGGGAAAGCATTTCAATGGATTTCATCACTGGGTTGCCCAAGGCCCAAGGGAAGGATTGCATTTACGTGGTAGTTGACAGATTAACCAAGTTTGCTCATTTCTTTGCCATTACCAGCACTTTTTCTGCAGCCCAAGTTGCAGATTTGTTTTTTCGAGAAGTGTTTAGGCTTCATGGGTTGCCAAAGAATATTGTAAGTGATAGGGACAGCAAGTTCCTAAGTACCTTTTGGCAAGAATTTTTCAGAATGAGTGGTACTGTGCTCACTCCAAGCACGAGTTATCACCCCCAAACTGATGGGCAGACAGAAGTGGTGAACAAGTGGTTGGAAGGCTACTTGAGAAATTATGTGTCCAAACAGCAAAAAGCTTGGGTTAAGTGGCTGCATATAGGCAAGTACTGCTACAACTCTACCTTTCATATGTCAATCAAGATGTCGCCTTTCTTGGCACTTTATGGATATGAAGCACCCAGTTTTGCAGATTTGGTGTTTGGTGACAGCAAAGCACCTTTAGCCAAGGATTTGTTGCAGCATAGTCAAGACATAATGAGATCCTTGAAGGATAATTTGCAGATTGCACAAAATCAGCAGAAGTTGTATGCTGATTAGAGGCGTGTTGAGTGTTTGTTTGAGGTTGGGGATATGGTCTATCTTCGTTTACAACCTTATAGACAGTCTACTCTCAAGAAGAGTGGAGCTGAGAAGCTCAAACCTCGCTTCTATGGGCCATTTAGGGTCATCAGAAAGGTTGGGGCAGTAGCTTATGAATTAGAGCTACCTTCAGATAGCAGAGTGCATAACGTCTTCCACGTGTCTCGCCTCAAGAAGGCACTTGGACAAAATGTGGTTGCTTCTTCATAGTTGCCACCGTTGGATGAAGAAGGACAGTTGGTTCTAGTTCCCGAGGAGATACTTGATGTCAGAGAACATTCCTTGAGGAATAGAACTATTAGAGAATGTTTGGTAAAGTGGAAGAACCTGCCTATGGAGGATGCCACTTGGGAAAGTGATGAGATATTGCAGCATCCTAGTTTGCGATTGCTTGAGGACAAGCAATCTTGGGGAGGGCGGACTGTAATGTCCCCTTCTCAAACCTGATCATGCATGTGACCGTTGGCCTTTTTTTTGGAAACCCGAAGGCTAGTCGGAAGGTTAAATTAGGGTTTCCTATTTTTGAGGGGGTCTTGGCTCAGAGATGGTGGATTCAATGGCGGATTCCTTCTGGGTTTTCAGAGGGCTTTGCAGCAGTATGTTCATCTCGGCATTCAGAGCACTTTTTGGAATTTACTATTTTTAGTAAATTCTATTTCTGGCAACTTCCCAATTGAGTTCAGCTCAGTTGACTTCCTACTTCAGTTTGGTCAGATGTTTGGCTCAGTATTGGCTTCAGGGCACCTCCGGAGGGATAAGCTAAGTCATTTAATTAAAAAGTCACGTTTAAATATTATATTTTAACGTTGACCATGAGCCTAGATTAATGACTTAAAGATGTTTTAAAAAGGGGGTCTTTGAGGGTGGCGCCCTCATTAAAAGAATATTTTAATTATTGCAAAGTCAAAGCAAGGTTATAAAGGGCGAACTTATCAAGCATGATATTTATTTAAAATATCAAATCAAAGCCATAAAGGAGAAGTACGCCATCTTGAGGAGATGAGAGGTTTTGACCTAAAAGCTGATTTTAGGGTTTTGTGAAGTCAAACGAAAATTATAAAGAGGAGTCTTGTGCATCATTTTGGGGATCTTTTGACGACTATACTGTTATGCTGCCAGATTGGCTCTGGAATCGCTTCGAGGAATGAAGGCCTCCTAGCTCGGCATCGCTTCGTGTTTGCAAGATAACACCAAGTGGTGATTCTTAGTCTAGTTTGAGAGTTTGAATATTGTGCATTGTAAACGTCATTGTAATCCTTTAGTTTCTGATTCTGCATTTTAGAGGTATTTTTAAAGTTGCATTTTAGTGACAACAGATTTCATGTTTTGCTCATATCTCAAAAAAGACAAAAAATATCATTCTGGGTATTGCATCATTAGTTGAGTTTGTAATAGGCGCCCATATCTTCCAGTTCTTAGATTTTTTAAAGGAGTATTGAATTTTTAAGAAGAAGTCGAACTTCTTGCTGGGTCATACATTTTAGTCAAGCATTGGATTTCGTGCATTAATTAATATTGGCATTTTAGGTCTGTCTCTGGCATCCATTCTAGGCGCCTCATCATTAGCTTTGTTTTGCATCCAAGAGTAGGTTAATTGGGTAAGGATTGAGTGTTTTATGAATCAATTAGTGAATCTGTATGCTGCTGGTTAGAAAGTGAAAAGTGTAGATCTGTCAAACTGTCTATAGAAATCTGCATTATCTGATTCGATTTTGGCACTGTGAATTACTTAAGTTTGCAGCAGATTCATGGTTGAAAGTTCCAGTTGAAAAGCATCTGATATCTTGACATTGCAGGCAATAATTATATTTGTAAACTGGCAGTAGTACTGACCAGGGTTCATAATATTGCATGTCATTATTTGTGATACTCATTCTTGCTTTCAGTATTAGTTTGGAATAGTATAACTCCGCCCTATGGTAGCTACTTCCCATTCTGGGTGAGCAAGCACATTCTGGGTGTTGAGTAGTTTCAGTATTCAGCATTTCTTTTCAAGCTTTGCTTTCTGTAATCACTCCATCATATGGTCGCCCCTCACTCCGCATCGGATTGGGTAGCACATACTTGACGTCGAGTTCCTTTCTATTTTTAGAGTAGAAGACCCTCTGACCAATGCTCGCCATCATCGGCGCCATTCTGGTTAGAGTTGCTTTCTTGCACATTTTGGTTTATACATCTAACCTTAACGGGTGCCATGTTGTAATTGGAAATCTGTTAATTTGAAAAACAAAAAATTTGGCTCGGAATATTTCAGAATCTAGCAAATATAGTCCTTGCCAACCTTAGGATTTGTGCTTGTATTGTTAAAATCAAACACTTTGTCTACTATGTATTGCGTTTGTGTTCAAAAATATACCTCAAACAAACATCACACCTAGTAATTTGCAACATCTCAAACTTTGCAAACCTCAAAGGGTCCAACAACACAAACATACAACGTGAACCTATCACTTAGATTTCTTGGGGTCATCATCCTTCAGTTTTGATCTTTCAATCCTTCCATTCCACCTAGTCCTTGCATTCCATCTAGACTTTGCATTTCACCTAGTCCTTGTATTCCACCTAGCCCTTGCATATTCATGGTCCTTACATATTCATATCCCTTTTATCCTAGTCCTTGCATATTCCTAGTCTTCCATACATAGGTGACATTGCATAGTCCTTGCATACAAATATCATTCCACCTAGTTCTTTCATGTTCAACCCCTTTACATATCAAGACCATCTCTACCTTTGCATGTTCCAAGAATTTAGTCCTTTGCATTTTCATCATCGATCAAACAAAACCTTAGCTTGCACTTAGGCTACTCTTCTTGGGTCTTGAAATCAAACCATTGACTATCTATCACCCGCATCACTTGAGGTTCATCATCCTTGAGTTAGGGAACATACCATTATCCTTGAGTAGGGCAATCCTTTTGCAGTCCATCATCTCCTACATACCCTCTCTTGATCATTGGTCCTTGTGTCTATCCATCATAACACAAGTAAAGCCTTACATCATAACCAACTTTGGACCCAGAGTTGCCTTTGAGCTTTTACATTCTTAGCTTGTCATATCATACCTTACCACTTCCATATCTCATCTTAGAATCATATCTTTTTCATTGCATCCTAGTCTTAGGTCTCATACATTACCTTGGATTGAAAATCAAAACAATCACCTATGACCCCTAGAACAAGAGCAAAAATGTTTCAAGAAGAAGGGAACCCTTGGGGAAAAGACTTTGATGGGGAAGACCACATTAGTGTTGCAACTAGTGAAACAAATGAAACTGATGATGAAGAAATAACCAAATCCGATATAGAAGAAGCACTTAAGGATCATAGACTCACTAAACTTCTTATGGAGGTAGTCAAACATAACCCACAACAATACTTCAAAGCCCTTGTTGATGAAGGAATCAAAATGCCTCCTAATTTTGACATGTCACTACTCACAACAAATGACCAACCTGAATCTAGTGAATCCAAACATCCCAAAACAAACAACGATGGTAGAATCAAAGATCATAGACCCTTTTATCTACAACTAGGTTATAAGCAATCTTCAAAGACATCAAAACCCACACCTACAAATGATCCTATTTTGGATGAGCTTAGAACATTGAGACAAGAATTGGACACCCTTAAGAACCGTAAAGCATCATCTCATAAGTTCTCCATTTAAGATATATGTCCTTATCCCTTTGATCCAAGCATACCAATGCCACCTTTTCCTAACCACTGGGACATACCAAAACTTGACAAATATAATGGAAAAGGGGATCATAAACATCACTTAAGACAATTTTGTGCTACTACTATGGAATTTGCAGTTGATGAAACATACCTTATGAGATTATTCCCCCGAAGTCTAGGAGGAGAAGCTATGGAATAATTTTCACGATTACCCCCGACCATCAAATCCTTTCAAGAATTGGCTGATAAATTTGTCTCCAATTATAGTTTCAATTGTGACTTTAAAGTGACCATGACAAACCTTTTCAACACCAAACAAAAATCAGGTGAATCTTTTGTGTCATTTTTACAAAGATGGAGACATTTAACAAAACGATTACCTTATGCCAATCCTGATCAAGAATTGGTTGACCTCTTTTGTCAAAATTTGAACAAAGAAATTGAAAGGGAACTTCACCTCAAATTCTTGGATTCCTTTGACGAAGCCATAGAAATGGGATTTTGAATCGAACAAAATCTCATTGATGATGGAACTATAAAACTTAATAATGACAGAGATCAAAAATCAAATTCAAACAACAAGACACCTTTTTGGGTAAAGAACAAGAGTGTAGTCAATGATAGAGTTGTTGATGCAAAAACAACTAAAACATCATCGCCTGTTTACAATCTCAAAGGTTCAACTTTAGATAAAGGAAAAGAAAAATAGAGAAGTTTCCCCAAACGAAATTTAACACCATTGGGACAATCACTTGAATCTGCATTAAAAGAGCTTCTTGAAATTAATATTATAACACTACCTGAAATAAAGGAATATAATCCATAAGTCAAACCCCCATGGTGGAATGAGAATCACTTTTGCGAGTATCATAGACATAAAGGACATAAGACTAATAGTTGCAATAAACTTTGACATCTAATACAGAACCTTATTGACGATGGTAAGATAGCAGTTGACGGACACACTCCTTCCCAGGTAACTCTAATCGTGAGGTGTTTAAGAACCCTTTCCCTAAGCATGACAAGGATAAATGAAAGGCCCTTGAATCTGGTGATGGTGTAAACTATACTACTACTAAGTATGACTATACCATACATAACATCATCGAGGTTGATAATCATGTAAACACTTTCATTATAAAAGGCAAAGAACATGATTGCAAGGTTACTACCCACAAAGGCACAGTCACCCTTAAAGGTCCTAATTCAAAACCCGCTACACCAGCTTCGCAAATTAACCTCATAGAGCATTTAGGGAAAACGCCTACACAAATTTCCATACTTGAGCTACTACGCCTATCTCCTGAGCATAAAGCTATTTTAGATAAAGTTCTTGCTACTGCTATAGTGCCTATAGACCTACATGTAGACCAATTCCAAGCTATGGTGGGACATATCACCTCAGCTTACACTATCACTTTTACTAAAAGTGATGATTCATCCCCTCGACAACTGCATAATGCAACTTTACACATTGACATCCTTATCAATAATGCCAAGATCAAGCGAGCTCTAGTAGACAGAGAGCGGGCCTTAATATTTGTACCCAAGAATTGATCACAAAATTAGGGTTTTTTGAAAATGCAATTGATCCAAGGAACAAGATTACCATAAAGGCATATGATGAAGAGGAATGCTCTTTTAAAGGATCAATTACCCTACCAATCAGAGCCGGCCCTGTGGTAAAGGATGTGGTTTGCCAAGTCCTTGATCTCCCATTGACCAATAATATCCTCCTTGGAAGACCTTGGATTAATGCAATGCAAGCAGTACCTTCTACATACCACCAATGCATTAAATTCCCACACAATGGTATTGAAATCACAATACAAGGAGATCCCAACCCTTTCATGTATTTCCATAATCTAAGCCCTAAAACTGAAATCACAATCCCAAGCAATCATGAAGAACCTCCTTCTCAAGCATATGTTGATCCTGAGTCCTTAAAAGCATCCACTTCATTTATCGCACCATCAAACCCCAAGGTCCAAATCCATGATATGGGATGTGGAGAATATTGTATGGATAATTTACCAACAAAATAAATTGCTAATGTCATCAAGGAGGGTCAAAATTCCAACAATGATATCAAGACAGCTATAGAAGGAACACAAAAAGATGACCATGCTTGGATTGAAACCTTTTGGGATCCTGATGATACACCTGCATTTTCCATATTTGCTTCCACTCAAGCTTTTCATATTTATGATAACCCCATGTTTAACTAGGATATCTACGATAACCCACTCTTTGATCATGACCCTACCAAGGATATCCAATCATCATCCTTCCATCCCACCTGCCCTGGGCTAGGATATTAATCTCCTATTATCACATCTACTAAGACATCTTGTCAATTCATTAAGGATGTGCAAGCTTCCTTTGACATTAGCAGTACCGAAAAGGATAGTCCCAAAGACTTCATTGATGACATCACCACTCCCATTTTCCCACTAAACATTCCTATCACTCCATCCACCTCAACCATCTCACCCACATCCATCCACCTTGTAGACATGGATCAACAAGTATCACCCAAAGAAAATAAAAAGGATGCAATTCAAGAATCAAAGGTAAAAGTGCATTTTTAATTGGAGATCCAGAATCAAAAGAAAGCATGCAAAGAAAGAAAGATCAAGAAAAGACCCTTAGCCAAAATAAATAGCTATCAAACAAATCAAAAATAAAAGTCAAAAGTGAAAACAAGCGAAATTCACTCTCCATCAAAAATCACTGGGGGCATCTATCAAGGAAAAATGTCAAA
Organism: Sequoiadendron giganteum; assembly: GCA_007115665.2. Lineage (NCBI taxonomy): Eukaryota > Viridiplantae > Streptophyta > Pinopsida > Cupressales > Cupressaceae > Sequoiadendron > Sequoiadendron giganteum. The sequence goes on along the minus strand of CM021109.1, from coordinate 140,179,288 downwards.
AAACATATCTTGTTGATCCAAGGTCTCCATCCACATCACTCTCACTCATACCATATATTTCATTCAATCCATCCATGCTCACATATCCATCATACCACACCATTGGTGATGTCTTTCAATGTACCTTTGACGATAACCCCTTCATGTATTGTAGCTCATCGGTTGCCCAAGCTCCTTTTTGGTTGAAGCCTAATGGCCCATGTAGTGTGCACATTAGGGATCCTACCATAGTCTCTTTCATCTACCACATCTATCGTCCTTCATATTTTCCACTCATACTCCTCATCCTGATCATCCACACAGGATCGAGGCATCTTCAAGGCAGTCTATGGATCTGGCATCTATCAATTCTATACCTAGCTTCAGAGAGCTAGGAAAAAGTCCTGAAAAAAATACAAAAAAAATGGAAAAAATGAAGTAAAGAGAAATCATTTCATTCAATGGTGAAAACCACTTCGGTGGTACCTTGTGCAAGTACCATGGTGAAAACCAAGAAATTGGCGTCATGTGTAGAGGCTTTTCTCCTCTTTCCTTTGGAGCTCTACTTGATCTTTTCATCCCATTTTCATTCACCCTCCACTTCAAAATTCCCTTTTCATACTCACCATGGCTTGTGAATTGTTCGACAATCCCCTCGCTTGCTTGCTTTGTCATGCATACTAGGTTGGTCCTATTCCTCACCGGGGCATTTCCTCAACCTTAGCCATGGGTTAGGATATTGAGCATCTCACGGTTAGAGAAACTACCCTCTTTTTATGTTTGCTCGCTTGAGATCCATCTCTTTCCGTGGTAAAATGACCTGAAAAAAATCCATAAAAATCATAAAATGTTCTGAAAAAATCCATAAAAATCATAAAATGTCTTGAAAAAAATCCATAAAAATCATAAAATGTCTTGAAAATCCATAAAAATCATAAAATATCCTAAAAAAATCCATTAAAAACCATAAAAATGTCTTGAAAACAATCCATAAAAATGCCCTGAAAAAATCCATAAAAAAATCATAAAATGTCCTGAAAAAATCCATAAAAATCATAAAATGTCTTGAAAAAATCCAAAAAACATCAAATATTCCATAAAATCCAAAAAAAATCAAATATTCCAAAAAAAAATAACCCAAAAAAATCACATAACTTCAAAAATCCCTCAACAGTGACACTTTCAGATCACCACACAACTTTGAACTTCAACGAAATCAAACTGCATCATGAGTAACAATCAAACAAATATTGTGGCATACCTACTAATCCATCTTTCACATCCAACCCAAACGCATAAACTGTGACTATAATCAGTTTTACATTGAAGCATGACGCATGTTTGTTTGTTGATCTTTGATTATTTTATGATTTTATCTTTGGTGGCATGTCTTTTAGCTTCTTCAGGATGTCTAGGACTAGAGAGGCGACGATGGGGCATGTTCACTTGTTTGTTGTCTGTGGATTGTTTCTTATTCATAGGATGACTCGTCTTAAGACATGGTTGTCTAAAAACCATCGAGGAGCTATGAGTCTAGTGTGGATGAGAGCATTCCTTATCTGATAGTGTCTTCCATGCAATAAGTATTCAGGTCATCTAGGGTCCTTATACCTAGATGCTTATACTTCATTACTAAATAAAAATGCAAACAGTATTCAAGTCGTCTAGATGTTCATGTTATCTAGACGCTTATACTAATTTGCGACATAATAAGCTTGATGATGATAAAAGCACTTAAAAGGCACAAGAGGTTTCATCACCTTCATTTTCTCCCATCTTGCATCTTCCATTTCTTGCATTTAATTTTCTTTATTTTTCTTGTCGCAGAGAAATCAATCAACTTGCTTCTCAAAATCTCATGTCCCCTTAATCAATCAATCAATCATTGCATCAACTTGTCTTGTGTAAGCATCATTCTCAATCAGCTTAATCGGCTTCATCAGCTCATCAACCTAGCTATACTGATCAGTTCTATCAATTGTTCAGTTACACCCATCAACTATGCATTTTCATCAAAATATACAACATCGCTTTATCACTTGTGCAATATCAAGTATCTAATCATTTTCTTGACATCTATCGAGAGATTGAACTTCTTACAATTTGTTCGATCAATCTCTCGAGGGGGATATCATTCTTATCATAATCCTTACTAGGATATCTCTGGGGCATGTATTAGCTGATCAATCTTTTTCTTTGAAACAACACGACAAGCTGCATTATCTCAAAGAGGGGCAAAATGTAGACACATAAAAATGTCCTTGTAATCATTTTTTAAATCATTGCATATTTCATTCAATATTCATGTAATCTATAAGCATTATTCATAAAAAAATTTAATCATTTATACATTAATCACTAAAATATCATTTGCATATTCCATTAAATCATTTAATAATCTTTCCATTTATCCATTCATCTCATATTCATATTTCATGCATTACCATTAAAATATTACACTCATAAAACCCCATGTCCATAATCATTTCATTAAATCCATTTTCATAATAATTTATCCATCATAAAATATTCATACATTAATGCATTTAAAAATTTCATACATTAATGCATTTAAATATTTCATGCATTTGCATATTCATTTGAAATATCACACATATCCATTAAATTATTCATTTACCACCTACATGCATTTATCCATCTCAATATTTTTCCTCCAAGCCAATCTTTTATCCCACACTCCTTCCACAACTTGCATTCACCCTAAGGATGCTTATTTAAGCACAATCTTCTCTCATTTTTGGACCCTACGTCTTCTTTGTATTACCTACACACACAAATCTTGGATCTCTATGCTTTGCATCTACTTCCATTATCTTTGCTTTACATTTCAATTTCGGCAATCTAACTTGTTTGCATTCTCATTTATAATATTTGCATTTTCATTTTGAATCTCTATTCATCATAGCTCTTTGTGCACATGTTTTTACTGAGAGCATTTTAAATATAAGCACAAAGTCTTGAATGATAGGATAACAATAGAGATTAGTTTCAGTGAAAACAATTTTGTTTTTGAGTAGTTTAAATATCTTTTTTTATGATTTTGTTTTCAATATGGAACAACTTTATTGATGTGATGTGATGGAATAGTGATTCTAATTCATAGAGGGGTGATCCCACAAAGTTGGTTTACAATTTCTGAGATGAACTAATTTTTGCTTAAATCACATATTTTTAGAAAATATAATGATTTAAGCCTTAAAAAATTCCATTTTAAGGATTCCAATTAAAGAGAGTTTGATCAAACCACATTAGATCAAACCCCCTTGGATAGAACCTCGCTAGTTTTAAACCATACCTATTTATGAATCTCCTTTACACCTATCAAAATGCTGATAAAAAATCACTTTTGATTTACCTTTTGGGGGATCAAATGAATTCATTTAAAATTTATTTCAAATGATTATGGTAGTCCTTGGAATGAGCTATCCAACGAATATAATTTTAATATGTTTTGGTCTTATTATGTATTTATTTTTTTAGTTTTATTAAACATAGATTTTTCATAAGGTCTCTTTTCTGCACGTGGAAAAATTGTAGATTATCAAAAAAACAATTGAAAAATATTAGTGCACCAGATATTGAAGTCTTTGATCCTACCGAAAAATAATAATTGAATTTCAATATATACAAAAAAATTACGTGTTATACGGTCGCGCTATGTCTGAATTGTAATTGGTTTGACTTCGAAACTTGGTTAAAGATAAAATATTCAATAAAAAATTATCTAACCAAGTTGAAGCACTAGATATCAGAGTTACAAATCTAAATTCGAAAGAATTAGAATTTTATCCTTTATGGAAAAAAAGTTATGCATTATACGGTGTGCATCACTGTTTAAAAATGTTATTTTATGAAAAAAACCAGTTTTCGTGGGAGATGAAAAAAGAAGTGCAATCTGATTCCAAAAAATTTGAAAAAAATATTTTTAGAATCTACAGACAAAATGTGACAAGACTCTAGTTGGCATCATCTTCAAATTCCTCATGGTTTAGCCGCTATAGGTGCCTAAATGTGAAGATTTAGTTTAAAATAATAATTTCAGTGTCTAGTTTGACCAAAAATTGCAAACCACTATTGTGGGATCACCCAGAATCATTTTAAGTACCAAAGATTTTTTCACCCTCGAATAGTCATGGCATCTCCTTCTATGGTCTAATATTGTAGCTGTAGAGATTTGTCCTAGATATTTCTTTCATTGTGTAGGAAGATGTGGCACAACATGGAGTACCTTTTGAAGTAAGGGATCTTGTCATTAACCTTGAAGGATACGAATTCATTGTGAATTCCTTAGCAATGAAAGAGGCATAGTCAAAATTTCTATTGAGGTCCTTATGTTGAATCTTAGCTACCATCATCATCAAGTGAACTATCATTTGAGGCTTGAAATCTACTCCCAATTCATAGCATACATCATAATAGCTTTTTCTAAAATAATCTTAAAATATTTCTTCACTAAAAGGCTCCAACTCACTTTATGCTATTAGTGTTGATCAATGGGCACTCTCTTTTTTTAATGATAGGGGAATTGTAACACTCTATAACTAAACCTATCTCTTTTGTACTCCTTTTAAAAGTCATCAAAACTAATCTCAACATTTGTCCCAAAATTGAGATCGAAAACTTCCCTAATCAATTTATTTTTTGACTCACCCTTATAATTATTTAACATTCTAATATTGACATCATATTTTCTACAAATAACATGAATCAATTCCAAATTCACAAAAATATTTGAGACCAATAACTTTCCCAAATCATATGACCAAATATTCAAAATTCAGTACTCAAACATACTACAATTATAACAAAACTTGGACAATTCCCACTCTAGGGATAGGATGACTACATCTTTGATTAATTCAACATGGGCGTAGATCATCTAAAAAAGATTCTAGTGCCATGTGCATGTTTCAACCTCATTGTGGAGCTAGGGAGCTAAATCAAAAGATCCTACTCTAAACTCCTTTTTTTCCCTACCACCCTCGGAGGTGCTTTGACTTATCTTAAAATCAATGGCTAGCACATGTCCTTATCCTTAGTGTATAATATGTTAAAATTCCCACTGTTGAAGTCACACTATGAAGCCAACATTTGTTGCAATCATAGGATGACACATGTAAAGCCATCTATGTTCCCTATCTTCTAGCCAAATAAAAGAGTGCCATTCCACTCGAGCCAAACTACTATGGAGGACACACATAAATACAATGCATCATAACAACCTTGGGTAAGGAGTGTCAACTAGAAATAACATTGTGAAGGGCTTGGGTGCTGCAAGAAGAAGCAACCACGTGTGCCAACTACCCTCATGAACATAAATAAAATAATCCCATTCAAGCTTAATGCAAAAATGGAATGGACGCCCGATTTTGAAATTGCACTGGAAAGGAACGTTGTGTTGTACTAGGAAATTGCCACTTGTCACAATACAATAACACTTGAACAACCTCTACTTGTACAGAGGACAACCAAGGATTTCCCGAAACAATGAGAAGGTGTCAACAGTGCATTAGAAGTATGTGTTTGGTGGGGTCCACTCACGATCAAGGCAGTAGCTGGGGACACGTGTCGTCATAATGCAGGGGCACAAGCTTATGCATACAGACATAGCAAGAAACTATGCTATGAAACAAAAGCATGTTGTAATCAGAATTCAACTCATTGGTAACAGGCAGAAGCCACCAAGAATATTGAGCGCATAAGCTTTTGGGAGGTATGCACATTGTTTATTGAGGAAAAGGGCTTGACTGCTAATCCAAATGAGGGGCCGGTGAAACAACAATGTTGAAGACATTAGCAAGACAACTTGAGGCACTTTTCATAGGCTCAACCAGTAATTGACCAATTAGAAGCTCAAAGTGCATAAACATGAAATGAAGGTCTAGGGTTTTAGGATATTTGATAAATCTTATATGAGATAAAAGCTAAAACCTTAAAAGAATTACAGTCTTAACATCTTTTTGGGATTGAATGTCTTCTTTGTAGTGAGGGTATGCTTAGGCAAGTCAGTTGGTGAAACCGGTTCTATCAAACAGTCAAAAACCTCATCATCAAAATGTGATGCAAAAATTCCTCAACCAATTTCTTCCCTCCAAGTAGAAGAGGGAATAATGCTAAAGCTCCAAAAGCTACTCGTAGCTTCCCATGAAAGTTCATTAGGTCAAAAATAATATATTTGTTGGACTTGAAGGATCTGGCCTCAACTTACCTTTCCAAAGTACAAAATAAGGTGCATTTAGATCTCCTAAAGACAAGTTCATCTTTTAATCTAATGTAAAACAAGTAGGTAAGCATGGAATTAGAGGGTTGAAAGCTATTGGAGCCTTCCCCCCAAAGGAATTCATCCTTCACCATTGTGATGATATAGTCCCCCACATGGTCGATAGTCTATGTGAGCAAGAATTGCTTACCGAGAGAAGAGTGTTTAGAGGTAAGAGCATAAACAGTAATGAGTCCAAAAATGTTGCTACCCCCACCACACAGGACCATACATAACATTGTTGTTTCCTTCCTTCACAAGAGATGGGGCCATGGTCACTTCCTTTGCCGCCACTCATAGAGGCCCCTTCCTTGTGCCTTGTTGCCTTTGCATACATGCATTTGCACCCCTACTCTTTTATGCAGGGACGTGCACATTTATTAATAAGAGGCATTGAGTGATTGTTGATAATTGTATTGTAATATCTCTTCTTATCATAAGAATTTTGGAGGTTACCCTTTTGTTAACATTGTGGTTTATTATAATCAACTATTTGCTTCTATTTTATCTCATATTCTCTTGTGCTAAGTAAATTCATTATACATTCTTAAGGGGGTGTTGATGTAATATTTTATTGCACCTATTTTATTAAAGTTATTTTGTTAAATATATTTCACTTCTAGGTAGCTAATAATGACATGTGTCATCTTTGATAGAAGGTAATCATTTATCAACTTTACCATTAGATCAAGGATCTACTGACATCATCAAATATTTTAATCTTAAACAAATCTTATAAACCTTCTCATTTAATTTAATCTCTTTTCTAAGAATATTTTGTATATTTTCTAATTTATATCTCTGACTGTTATTAAAGAGTTAATAACATTTAATAAGAAATCTATAACATTAATAACATTTAATAAGAAATCTATAACATCAATACCGCTGTCAAGATTATATCTAATAAGACCATATTTTAAAGATAAACTAAAATGTCTTTCCTTCAGTTAAAAAAACATTATACTTCATCAAAGTTGTTGGGGGTTGACATTCAATCTGCTTTAATAATACTCTCCATGTGGCACAAGTACACGTTATCTATACAAAAATAGAATTGGTCATATGCTATGACACAAGCTCTAGAGAGCGATGGCAAGATGAAATTCAAGGAGTAAAATCATCATTTCATCACTAGAAGCTTGCAAGTCAAGACAACAATGGCGGCCATTTGGAATTTCAAATTTGCCTGGTCACATGAATTTGTTTTATGCACATGCACATATAATATTCCATTTCCATGTTTGAAACTATCACAAGTTCTGTGAATTTTGGGAATCAAAAGAAGAGAAAGTAAGTTCAAACACTGCAAACAATTAAAGACTGAATCAACGTTTATTTATAATAATATGTCACACCCACGTAACATTCAAAGACCCACATGCTAATCTACATAAATTGTAAACAAATCAGATCCATGGAGTCCCTGTTGCGTAAGAATCCAATTTGGATCCTACAAATCTGCAGTTGACTGTAACAATAAAACTAAACAATTGGAGGTAAACGATACTGAGGGCAATATCAGATCTTGATAATTGTTCTTGGATGTTCTCAGACACAGAGCGAATTCTATGGCTTTAACCACTCATTCTAAACACTCTGTGTCATCTAGGCATTATGTAGTTCTGTCTCTTGTATTGGCATGTTCTTGTTTCATAGGGAACATTTTTCTGACCTCAATTGAGAGCAGAAGTAATGGAGATTCCTTGGAGATCGAACATGAACTTATTCCAATGGAAACTCTGCTACCTAGGAGCAAGCAGGCAAAGTTAAAGGCAACTGCAAATGATCATCTGAATTTTGTGAAGCAAAATGAACATGGTATGTGTTATTGTTCATTTATGTCTTTTAGATTTGTGCATAATTTGGATGTCAAATAGTCTTCTCTGCATCTGATTTGATAATATTTGAATGAGTTTGATGAAGTGGGTATTCATGGTTTCAATAGTAACTTGGATTTGGTGACTTGGGTATCCTGGTCACTGTTCTGAAATATAGTTTTTTCCTAGAGAATTTACTCTGATTCTGATTAGAAAAGCCTCTATGGATCAGCTTATTTGTTTTAATTTAATTTGGGTCTTCTTTCTTGTAGACTTTATCTCAAAAATTTCTGCATTGATAAATGAAACATGGCATTCTAATGCAGGTGAGGAGAATATGGTAGAGAACGAGCAGATATTCCATAACGAAACATGGCATTCTAGTGCAGGTGACGAGAATATGGTAGAGAACGAGCAGATATTTCATAGCAAAACATGGTATCCTAATATAGGTGAGGAGAATATGAGAGAAATTAAGGAGAATAAGAGAGAAATCAAGGAGAACAAGGGAGAAATTAAGGAGAAAGAGGCAGAAATCGAGGATATATTCCACAACAAAGCAATCTTCCATCAGGATTATAAGGAAATGAAGAAGAAATTCAAAATCTATGCATACCCGCATGACACAAAAGATGCTTTTGCAAATATTTTTCTACCAGAGAAGACCAAGCCTGGTGGGAATTATGCCAGTGAAAGCTACTTTAAGAAGGCTCTCATGCAAAGTCATTATCTCACAAATGATCCCACAGAAGCTGATCTTTTCTATTTGCCATTCTCCATTGCAACAATGAGGAATGATAAAAGAGTTAGTGTTGGTGGAATGAAAAATTTCATCAAGTTATATATTGATAAAATCAGCCAAAAGTATCCATATTGGAATAGAACAAATGGTGCTGACCATTTCTATGTGGCTTGCCATTCAGTGGGCAGGACAGCAATGGACAAAGCAGTTGAAATCAAGCTTAATGCAATTCAAGTAGTGTGTTCTTCAAGCTATTTTGTTTCAAGTTATGTTGCACACAAGGATACATCAATACCTCAAATCTGGCCCAGACAAGGGAATTCCATGGGACTTTCTTCTATCCAAAGGTATGTGTGATTCAAACATCTTTTTTCTGTTTCCTTTTTCCTGTTTTTAAATTATTCATGATGAGTAACATGTATTACAATACTTTGAACTCTGCAAATCATATAATAACTAGTTGTCAAGTCCTGAGATTCACATGTTCCATAAATTGCTACAAGCCAATTCACACTTTTTCTCATTCCGAGTTGCACATTTAATGAAAAATCAATACACGTGGGTGGAACATGATTCATCTGGCAAATCAATTGTTTAGTAGAATCGAGGAAACAAAAACAGACCAACAAACATATTTTAAAATTAAAGCAGAGCAAGATAGGAATCGATGGGATTATAATGAGAACACGTTTATTTCAATTAAAAATAATTTATATACGTTATTTTCCACATACATGTTTATATAATTTTATGGACTCGAATTAGCATTAAATTTCTAATGGTATTAGATTCTTTTATGGGTTATGAGAGTTGTTTGGAAGTGGAAGCGTCTTAGATATAAAGAAGAATGATGATTTATACTCAATTCTACTAATGATTCATTTAATTAACAATATCTTTCATAATGGGGTAAGGCCTTTTTAGTTTAGTTGGGTTTTTAGAAAATGGATCCATTTAGGGGTAGAAAAGATAAAGTAGTGTTTTTAGTTAGTTTTTCAAGGCAATCTAGGTGGTATGAGAGGAGGTATGCATCGTATATTATGAATCTATAACTAGCGGTTCATATACTAATTATTCCACCTCTTATTCTAGTTGCAAATTTTATTTTTGAGTAAGATCTCAAACACTAGACCCTACAAATTTTATAGTCACTTTGTGGAGTATAAATACTAGTGTGCCAACATTGTCTAAAATTGTTTGTATTTTAATAATCGGATCTTTAATTTGAATGAATGCTTCTCTATAACTAGGCTCATGATCCTTTCTCTTTCTTTCTCTAATCAAGATCATACATCATTTCTCTTTCCTTTTTGCAACTTTCTCGTCAATTATGTAATTCCTTATCAAATCCTTAGATTCATCATATTCATGCTCATAGGTATATTTTCTCATTTTCTTCTTGATTTGATCAATGAAATATTCTAGATTCGCATTCCTTTTCTTCCCCACGCTCATCTTGTATGATTGCAATTTGGATTCCAAGAGTTCCAACCCTTCCTTTGATGTGATTGTGAAATAAGAAAATACTATGGTTGGTGGGAAGAATGATCCTTTTTTACGATTTCTCAAATGGATCTTGTCTAGCTCATTGAGTTGCCACATTATCTCAAGAAAGCCAATTCTATTTTGGATCCCATTTAGGTAGAACATGAGGTGCCACATTTGCACCATAAACACTGATAATAGTTGAATTCGAGTGAAGGAACCAATAACCCCAATTATGCTCAAATTCTTCCCCAGGTTGCTTCTTTGCAAGTCTCAAGAATCTCATAGCATTATCAAACAATCTCAACTCATTGTATCCTAACAATTCTAATATCTTGTGCAAAAGGTATCTCTCAAAAAAATTATATTCTATTGTGTTGCAATGTGAGTAGCAAATATTTTTTCACCCTTGAATAGACATGACATCTCCTTTTGTGGTCTGATGTTATAGTTGTAGAGCTTTGTCCTAGACATTTCTTCCATTGTGTAGAAAGATGTGGCACAACATGGAGTACCTTTTGAAGTAAGGGATCTTGTCATCTAGAAGGATACTACTTTATTATGAATTCCTTAGCAATGAAAGAGGCATAGTCAAAATATCTATTGAGGTCCTTATGTTGAATGATAGCTATCATCATCATCAAGTGAATTGGAACTTGAGGCTTGAAATCTACTCCTAATTCATAGCATACATCATAATAACTTTTTCTAAAATAATCTTAAAATGTTTCTTCACTAAAAGGCTCCAACTCACTTTATGCTATAGGTGTTGGTCAATGATCACACTTTTTCCTATGATAGGGAAATCATCACACTCTATAGCTAAACCTACCTCTCTTGTACTCTTAAAATTCACCAAAATTAATCTCAACATTTTCCCTAAGGTTGAGATTGAAAACTTCCCAGATCAATTTTGTGTTCATCACTAACAATGGCTCGCCCTTATAATTATTTAACATTCTAGTATTGGCATCATATTCTCTACAAATAGAATGATCAATTTTGAATTCACAAAAATGTTTGGGACCAATAGCTTTCCCAAATTAGATGACCAAATAATCAAAATTTAGTGCTTTGATATACTATTGTAACAAAACTTGGATAATTCCCACCCTAGGGCTAGGATGACTACATCTTTGACTAATTCAACATGGTTCCATGTGCATGTTTCAACCTCTTTAATGATATGATTTTATTGACTTTAGTGATCAACTTTCAAATGAACAAGGAATAATTTTATTGTGACTATAGAAAAGAGCTAATACCTTCAAAGATCAAAACCCTAGTGCTAAAAAATTGATTACATGCATACAAAGAAAAATCTTAACATACTCGTTCTACTTGCAACTTGAAATTCTTGAGTTTGAATCTCATAGGTTGCACACTTCGCAATTCTCATTCAATATTTTTTCTCACAACTTCGAAACATTGATCAAATCCCTAGAGAAAACAAAATATATCTGCCACTCTCTACATTGAATGCTCATATGAGAGATATTGCATATGGTTCCACAAGTCATTCACTCCTTTGAATGTGTAACATTGATCCATTACAAGGATTAAATCAATGGCTAGCACATGTCCTTATCGAACTTCGGGGGTCGAGCTTCCCTAGATTTTCTCTTTCCATCTTTTCATCTTAGGAAGTAGAGCTTCCACCCGATCCTCGATCCTCAAAACCTCTTTCATCCTTCAGTGATCGAACTTTCATCTTCCACCTTTCTTCCTTCTCATCTTCACCCCTCCCTTTGAAAATTAGCTAAGTGTCAAAATTTTGGACTTTGGGCTTCTACTTTCTTCTTTACCTCTTACCTTTCTTTGGTAAGAGGTAGCTCATCCCTTTGATCTTTGATGGCTCCCTTCGGACATTGGGTGTCGATCTTCCCCTTTACCATTTTCATCTCTATGATAAGGTGTAAGCCTTCTCCCCAACTTTTGATGCCCAACAAGGGTGACCCTTTCAAACTTCACGATTCGCTCCTTTGAAGCTTGATCCCCAATGAAGATGCTCTTTCACAGCTCCAGACCATTTAAAGCATAGTAAAGGTGTCCTTTTGGGCCCAAAGCCTAGATTTTCAATGGATTTGATGTGTTTTTTGGGCAACGACATTAATGATCAAGCTACCTTTTCTAAGTGGTTTGTTTTGATTTCTGAACTTCAAGGATGACATTTATTTCTCCCTTGACTTCTGCAAGTGGATTTTATGGGTGCCTATGTTCATTTATTGCTGATTGTTGATCATTCTGATAGATCCATGCCCTAATCGTGATTTTCACGGGAGGCCTCCATCCTTTCACACACAGACTTCACTGCTAACCCTAGTTGGGTTAGGGTTCAGCTGTATTCATCCAAGTTATGCATGATCTATAAAGGCAAAAATTGTATTCTTTCTAAGGGTTCTTCCTTTGGCTCCTCCAAGGTTTTCCTTTAGTAGACATGTATTTTGCATCTCCACAATTGTAAAATTGGCTTTTTGCCTCTACATCATAAAATTGACTAAGCTTTCCTCTTCTCAACTTTTTTATGTTTGTATAAGTTCATTACTTGCATATTTAGGTGTTTGTTCTCTCTTTCCATACATGTATATTTGAGTTAAATTGTTTACAATTGCTTCTTGAGAATATCCCTTTCCTTCGATCACCTTGTCAAACCCTAACCTCCATGTTTTCCTTTGGGAATCGACCAAATAGAGATCCGTGTGAGTTCCTTGGTCCCTCTTCAATGGTGTTGTTGTGCAATCTCAGTCAGGAAGAAACAACTTTTCCATCTTGGTGTACCACCTCCCATTTCTCTTTCATGCATTTCTTCTTCCCCTTTTTCCTTGTGAGTTGTTAGAGTAGGGTAGTGGTAGAATTTCATGTGTTGAGTTGGACCAACACATTGCACTTGGATCGAAAGAGGAAGCCATCCTTCTCTAGAGATTCAACCTCATTGACACAAGGTCTCACACTTTGAGGTCGTTTTCATTATGTCATTAGAATGTTGAACCTCATGTTCAGTAGGGTGCAATTTCATGTGACAATAGGTCCAAGATATCACTTTTGATTGTTCAAGATAAATAACATCTATCCTTATTCATATTCGAATGCTTCTTAATTTTTATTTTTTTAAATTCCATCTATTAAGGATATCACAAATAGTTTTAATCTAGATACATATCATTCCACTCTTTTTTTCTAATATCTCTTCTAACTTGATTATTGTTTTCTTAAATATAGGGTTATGATATTTTATTGCCACATTATTTTATTTCTTGGGATCTCCCATTCTACTAATTCTTTTAATAGGCACATTAGGATGTTAGTACTCAATCTTGAATGTATTCTTCAACATTATCCATGATAATCTATGATTTGTACAAGTTTTCCTATACCACTATTATACTTCACCCTCAAACTTCCTGTAAAATTCAACTAAATCTATAATCATGAATAATGATCCAATGTAATTCCAAAACTATAACTAATCAGTGAAATTTTTTATATTCTTTCAATTATATTTATACTTTATTCCTATAATGTTTTTTTGGAGATGGGTGGAATATAATTTCTCGCATTGTTATGAAAGTTTGTATTAGATTTATACCTCTATTTATCCTCATCCTCATTTTTTTGATTCTTTGTAGTTTATTAATACATTCTCTTTTATTATCACCATTTTTTGGTTCCACATATTTCTTGTTTATTTATTTTATGATTTTATGTTTACAATGTCCTTTCTTTACTCTCTTCCTCATTCAATATGGAAGAAATACCTATTGAGTATTTGAAAAAAAATTCTAAAATATTTTATTTGTTGTTGATTCTTGTGAGTATATAAGATAGTGTATCTAAATTATATTTATTTCTTCCCCTCCATGTCTTGTAAAAATTGACTATATATTATCTAACTCATACGCTTCATGTAATAAAATTGTCTATTTAAAAAATTGGAGAGATGGTTGTGGCTAGGGCTTCTTGTAGTGGGGTAGGGAGGAATTTTCCAGAGTTTTCTAGATCTGATGGTGTGTGGTGTTGGCCATTTTTAGAGGTGGTGAAAAATGGAGGGCCTTTATCGAAGCTAGTTGGGGGAACGACACCGGTGGCATATTATGGTAGCTGGTGGCGCCTTTAGAGTCAAAACATTGGGACGCCCTTTGGTCGGGCCTGCATGCCAAATGCTGATAGGAAGATGCACGGGAGGGATGGAGACATCAACACGGGAGGGATGGAGACCAGAAGGAGCTTGGAGGGAAACCATAGCATCCGGGGGAAGGATCAAAGGTGTCGATCTTGGAAAAGTATTCCAAGCCCTTGTGTTGTGTAGGAGAAAACCCCTCTATCTTTTTGGATGGAGATATAGCAAATGAAGTCATGGAGAATGAAAGGTATTTCATGGAGCTAGGGCTGATAGGAAGATTTAGGGGTTTCTCATCGAGCCTTGCAGAGTTGCATAATTGGATTTCAGAACATTGGAGCCAAATATTGGAAGGAGATGTTCAATTTATTCCAATGCAAAGGGTTTCTTCGTGATTGTGTTTGATAATGAAAAAGACAAGAAAGCCCTGCTTTGCGATTATTAATGGAGCTAGGAGGATAAACACTTGTTAATGTGAAGCTATGACACTCAACTTTCAACCCAAACACTGAATCTTTTGGATTGGTTCCTATTTGGGTAAGACTTCCAAATCCCCCCTTGCATTTCTGGTTTGAATCCTGCTTTGAAGCTTTAGGAAACATGTGGGAGGCTTTTGGGAGTTGATGAGGGTTCACTCAATTTTCTACATACTACATATACACGTATCTTGGTAGAAATGGACATTACAAAAGATCTGCATGCAATTGTAAATTTGAAATATTCTGCAGGGGAACAGGAACAACTTCTTTATTATGAAGGACTACCTTTTCATTATCTAAGTTGATTCAACAAGGGTCAAATTGTTGAGCATTATTCAAAGCGCAAGAGAGATAATCATGAAACTTGGTGGAAAGAGGTTTCCCCATCACTATTCGGTGGAAAAAGAAGACTTGGTAGGTTTTCGCCCGAAAAAGAACCCAATCACTTTAAGTGAACCCCTGTAAAAGGAACAAGTGCTTGTGGCGGGTTTTTCCTCTAGGGTGGAGGAAGGCAGTGGTCCAAAAGGGGAGTTTGGTGAACAACCATAGAGTTTGAGCATGGCTTCTTCAAAGGGAAGTAGCATACCAACGGAGGAAATTGGTGAACCCACATGGACAGATGACCAGGAAGAGGTTTGACACAAGGTACAAAAAAAAAAAAAGAAGAAGAGGGTTGTTAATTTCAATATGATTCTTAGATCTCATGATAAAAGGAAAAGTAGAAAATAGATAGAAATACACTGTTTGCAGTGTGTGGGTGTTTTGTAATGTTTATTTGTTTCATTAGTTGGAAGCTTCATATGATGTAATTGCTAGTTGTATTACCTTTCACATGAATAAATAAAAATCTTGTAGGTTTCCCTACCTTTGCCTATCAAAAAAAAATCTATCTAAAATTATAACATATTAGAATTGTATAGTGTAACTATCTTTTATTAATGTATATTATGATGCTAAAGATGGAATTAGGTTAAGCAGATGATAATATTATTTTTCCATTGGAGATTTTATTTA
This sequence comes from Sequoiadendron giganteum, assembly GCA_007115665.2. Classification (NCBI taxonomy): domain Eukaryota; kingdom Viridiplantae; phylum Streptophyta; class Pinopsida; order Cupressales; family Cupressaceae; genus Sequoiadendron; species Sequoiadendron giganteum. The sequence goes on along the minus strand of CM021109.1, from coordinate 140,163,372 downwards.
GTGTCTCCTCCTCCTTCTCAATAAGTTTAACCTCCTAGATACACTCCCCTCTTTATTCTTTATACAGTTTTTTTTATAATTTAAATATTATAAAATTATAGCTAATTATCTACAATATATCAAGGCTTTCCTATTTTTAGTACAATTTCTTCTAAATTGATTATTCTTTATTATCTATAAGAATAAGTAAATATAAAAAAATTGAAGTTGTTTATTATTTTATCAATTATTCTAATGGTCTAAAATGTGTTAATTCATCAATTCCTTCCTCTATTTATTCTTTATTCTCAAAATATTTATATTATTTTATTGATGAATATTCTAGTATCTAGCTAGGCTCTTATCTATATTCTACATTAAAATTAAATTTCTCTTGGATTAATATTTGAGCATGTATTATGTTTCTTTTTATGCTTAAAACTATGTATAAAGTTCTAAATATGTATGCAATTATTTTATATTTTTATAATAATTGATATTTTGTATTTCTTGAGTTTATTTTCTATTACTCTTCCTTCTTTCACTTATTTTATTTCTAATTTCATTTTTATTTAATCTATCAAAACCTTTTTCATCATTGTTATTCTTTATTTTCATTTCTTTTTTTAAAATTATGTAATTTATTATTATTGAATTCATTTTTCTTTCTCCTTTTCCCCCTATTTTTTATGTTCTTACCTAGCCACTAAATGATTGTTCAACTCTTCTCCACGATTTATTGATTCCATTTTCTTACATCATTCCTTAGATATATGGGTGCCTAAGTAAACTTTCTACAATCAACGAGAAGCCCATTTTCAATTAAAATCACATTAATAAGGAATGACACTTGAAAGACATTTTTGTAGCACAATATTTATTCATTTTTTTAATATATTTAAATTGGTCTAATCTTATTTTTTTCAAGTAATTGTTAATGATTCTAATTTAAAATCAAAATATTAATAAAATAACTTGTGTTATATGTTCATTCTTAGTATTGTATCTTTTCTAATGTCTATATTATTGTCTTTTCAATTTTTAAATCTTGATGAAGATGTATCCTCTTTTCTTAAAAAAAACCCATTACCATAATAAATGAGAGAAATGACACCAAAATATTTTTCTTGCTTTTAATCACATCTTAAAACATAAAAATATTATATTGTAATTATTATTTTATATGTGATAAATATGATACTATTTTATAATGATTAGCAACCAATTTCTAGTTCTTACCTCAATTCTTGATTATTAACCTTTCTTGTACAGAAGCCACTCGTGATTTCACCACTAATTTTTAGAAGTTTCATACTTTCCTTAGGCACACTATCATTTTCTGACACTTCTTTTATCCCTTTTTTAAATTATGGAACGTAATCAATAACTAGTTTCATTATATTTTAGCCATTTGGTTCCTATATTTCAAAATCATAATATTTTAACACATACCATTTAATATTTTATATTTTATTATAATATTTTCCTCTAGATGATATCTTTCATATTCTCTCACTCTCATTATCACTTAATCTATTATGTCACCTAAATCATATATGATTTTTTTTTTCTGTATTTATCTAAAATGTCATCTAAATGACTTATTTTTCTCTTGTAAACCTAAACATTAATTTCTCACATCTTTACATGCATTCATTTAGGGCCATTGATACTATTTTTCATCTAATTTTATTTAAAATTACTTCATAGTACCAATATATTAATCCCATTATACTACCATAAAATCTAAATTATATAAACATTCTTAACAATATCTGCATTTTCTTAGTAAACTTGTAGTCCCTTATAGTATTATAATGAAATATCTTTATAATACATGACTACCTTTGAACTTTGAGAATCTAGGTTTATATATGTCTGGTATATTAGATTAACACAATAAATTTCTATTTATATATTACATGTATAAATACTTATGTAGAAATTGAGAAGTTATGAATAGTGCATTGTGTAACCTTTCTTTAACTATTGAAGCATAAAAAATTAGTCAAATTTACATATTCTAGACCATTTACATTTTTATTGTCATTAAAACCAATAGTTATATGATTGTTGATTATACTAACCTCTTTACAAACCCCATACTACCATTTTTATAATATTTCTAATTAAAACTTGATCTCCCTATTCATAATAGTGCACCTCTCACAATTGATCTAGTCATTATATACTATGTGAGAAATCGTTGTTTGTTTCCTTTATTATTAAACCTATTTTAACTCCATCTTTCACATTAGAGAAATTGTTTTTATTTTTAGATAATACATATACATGAACAAAAAATATCTTATTTAAAATAGGTTTTAAAGGGCATGTGCACAAAATGGGGGACCAAAAAGTGGTCAAAATCACTTTTTGTCTATATAGAATTTAAAGTGTTTGATGCAGTCAAAGACCACATTCAATAAAATTTAATCATTACAGAATAAAGAAACCCAAGAAATTCAAAATGGATTCAAAATAAAACTTCTTCTATTCACCAACTCTGCTACTACAATGAAAGAAATGCCCTTATATCTAAAAAAAACTAGAAAAAAAAACAAAAAACCCCAAAAATTACCTTTTTTGGCAGTTTTTTGCCATTTTAGGTAATTTCGCATACATATCCCTATGAACCTAGATTTTTCCTAAAATATTTCTAAAACTACGATGGCATGAATTTCCAACTTACATTCAAAATTGGAAACATGATTTCCAAGTTATTAAAGAAAACAGTTTTCTAAAAACCCAAAAAAACACAAAAAGTTGATTTTGAGGGCCAAGATGAAAGAATTTGGCCTCGAAAAAATGTTGAGTGGTCAGTTGGAAATCTTATCAACATTTCATAACAAAACCACCTATAAAATTTCAGCCCAAACGAACATCCAAGTCAACATTTATGACCGTCAAAAGTCCCTGCATCAGTGTTTGTATGTTAATGCACAATTTTATTATGGCTTTGTAGTCATCAAGCCTATGCTTGATCATTATTGAACCATAATGCCTACACATTATAGTGTGAGATCATTATAACATGCTTGCATTATATGAGCCATAAAAGAAAAAAAATAGTTGACAAAATGCAAGCATGTTATAATATGCTCACATTTTGGGAGCCTTTTTTCCTTCCATGACTCACATAATGTGAGCATATTATAACATGATCATGTTATAAATTTATTTAGAAACTGTCAAACCTTAGGGTTGGATTTTCCTTGGGAATCCAACCCAAAGGGTTTTACTTTCATGTCAATTCTCAAATATGTGTTTTCTACAAAATATGAAAAAATAGCTAAATGTCAAGCATGCTTTCCATTAGGTTTGTACAGTTTTTGATGTTGATATGAAAAAACATAAAAATAACATCACGAGCTATCTTACCTTTCTAACCATGTAATTTTCTCTAAATTCCACATATGTTAAGGTTTTGATCTTCAATTTATTTTGCTAGTGTCTTCCTTTTCTGTCAGAAACCTACGTATAATATTTTTGGTGCCATTTTTTTGTTTATCTTAATTTGAAACAAAAAATAGGTGGGAAGGATACTCAATTTTTTTTTGATCGGTGATAATATTATATTTTATTCAATTAAAATTATTCCAAGATTTCTCTTGCCTTGAAACAGGGATGGTGACACAAGGGCACCAACTCCACATAAAAAAGACACCAACAGAAAGACCAAAAGCCATAACAACTCAAAAACCCCCCAGTTGAAACACCAACAATTCATATGTGTCCTTTACCTTTGATTCCTCCCTTAGTCTGTGACCAGAGGACCATATCAAAGGTTTCCTTCCTTCCCTTCTTGTCTCTCTTCCCCTTCACAAACTTCCATCCTTCCTCTATCCTTGCAGCCTCCTTCTGCCACTCCTTTGATGTGTCATATTGTGTCCAAGCCTCTCCATGATCTCCACATATAGATTGTCCATGCTGCCCCTCTGTGGTACCATTCACCTCTTCCATTCCATGAATCCTCGCCAACCCTGATTTCTCCCTACACTCTGGGGTTTTAGCACCACCATGATCTTGTTCAACTACCACATCAACCTTCCTTACCACATTTGCACTGTTTGAGATAGGCACCTCAGCTTGACCCGACCCCCCCATTTTCTCTAAGGCTCCATTCAACCTTGACCTCTGTTTGGTTCTCCCGACCATTTTTTGTTCTGTTGTTGCCTCCATTGATGTGCAGGCAACCATTCTTTCCCTGCAGCACCCTTCGCAACGAGCTCATCCCTGGTAAAACCCTAGTTACAGCGTTTGGAAGCTGTAGAAGACCGTTAGCGTCCATCACACTGTATTCCTACCCTTGTTGAACTTTTTTTGAGGATACTCAAATTTTTATTTTATAGGATGTGTCCAATTTGAAATTTAGTATAAAATCATATATTCACTAAAAAATAGTAGAAAATATGGACATAAACTATATGATGCTAGATAGTTTTCTACTAAAGAAATTTGTGAAATACTTTAAAAATTCAACATATCAAGGGGAGCACATTGAGAAACATGTTATATTTTCTAAACAAATTGGATCACATTGTATGCTCCCACTATTTGAACCTCTTAATTTCTACTATTTTAAAAAATAGCAGTTTAGAAACTAGATTTTGAGTACTATGAAATTTTCTCTTTTCACATCTCCAAATTTTTAGTATGACTATCTTTAATTTCTCATCCACAATCAATTTTTACTAATTTCAAAAAATAAGTGTCCACTTTTGACCCCATTTTGGTCCCCTATTTTCACACATACCCTTAATAAAAGAATTTAATATTACAAGAAGAAAATATTAAAGATGGAGGGGATCTGATTGTGATCATTTTTAATATTTAATTCAAATCTTCACCAAAAAGCTCTTCTAAAAGAGGAAGGATCCATCATGAGACACACTTCATCTATTTTGGTAGTTGTTATAGTATTGGTTATTATATTTGAATGAACCTTAAATTCAATTGAGAGTCATTATGTAGACGATAAAGAGTATGATAAATATATTTATTTAGGTGTATCCATTTATTTTAATTAGTATTTTTTGGTATCATTTTCTACATTATCATATTGAATGACACTTAAACTATCAATAAATAAAATTCATAATTTTCTTTTCAAATATTTGCACTCTAATTTATATAATATTTTATACTTTCAAATTTTGTATAATCTTATTATTTATAATCTCAACAATGTATCACTCTTAATTTTCCATTCTCAAATATGTTCGTAATTTTTCATCTGCCTCTTAATTATATTTTAAATATTTTAAATTTCAATATATAATATTTAAAATAATATTTTTATTCAAATTCTCAAACCCTAAATTTGATACCACTATCATACCCAAAATTAGTGGGAGATTTACGTATCCATGGTCTTAATAAATCACCATTGATATTCCTTTCTTCTAAATTTAATAAACAAATTCATTGCTCCTAAAAAACACTATTTTATAATACTAATGAGCTCGTGTCTTTCTATTATGGATTTTTAGTGAAAATTTAAATATGGGATTTAAATGTATTTTTTTTACTTCTTATCACTATAATAATATTTTTATTTTTCATGTGGATTTTATTTTGCAGAAACACATTGGCTTTCTTTGCAGGGGGAATCAACTCCCATGTCCGTGCTAAAATATTAGAAGTGTGGAAAAATGATTCAGAGATTTCTGTTCATTATGGAAGGCTCCCTACCCCATACTCTGAAGCTATGTTGAAAAGTAAATTTTGTCTTCATGCAAAAGGATATGAAGTGAACACAGCAAGGATTGGAGATGCTCTTTATTATGGGTGTGTACCAATTGTATTTGCTGATCATTATGATCTTCCATTCAATGATATTCTCAATTGGAAATCATTCTCTCTTGTTATTTCAACTCTTGACATTCCATTGTTGAAAGATGTACTTTATAGTAGAGGGTTAAAACAATATAAAAACTTACAAAAAAATGTCATGAAAGTTAGGAAACATTTCCAATGGCACACACCACCTTTAGACTATGATGCATTTAATATGGTGATGTACGAGTTGTGGTTGAGGCGCCATGTATTAAGAGCCCCTTTGTAATATATTCTTTGAAATAAATAAAAGTAATTTAAAATTAATTTTTCTAAGTGCAACTTGATATGGTTATTATTTATATAAAGAGGTAAAATATACATCAATATATTTAAAAAGTTAAAAATAATTATATCAAAGACTTAAGACATAAAATTTTTATATATAAAATATGTGCACATGATGAAAGAGGGGTTATCAACAACCCTCTTTTCTGAAAACAAACACTCAAAACACACTCAATAATGCATACAAATCAACAACAAAAACTCATAGATTCAATTGAAATTTGAAACAACAAATCTGCTCATTATAAAAATCTGATTATAATGTCATTTTCATTCAATAAAGGACTAATGGGAAGCAACATATGCCCTTCATATAATCTAAAAATGAAATAAAAACAAGCTAAAACAAAAACCAAACTATGTGCTTCATAAGCACCTCCAAATCTACACCTTTTCTCTTGTAACAATCACTTACAACTCTTCAATTCTCAACAACGGTGTCGCCAACCTTTAATTGTTGTAATAACCCTTTCAACCTACAAAAAAATAATTCAATAACCTCTCGATAAATGTCACACCCAACTCTCCAACCTCCAAAACCTGCAGTCAACAATGAAGCCAAAACATGCCACAAAATCCTTCACCAAAAATCCAAAAAAATAGATTTTTTTCTCCAATTGAAAAACCCATGCCTATATCTCTTTGATTGAATGATTTAAATAATGGAAAAATCAATTAATGATTTTTCATGCACTTTTGTAAGTCCCACAAACCTAATGCCCGAGTTTGCTTTTTCTATTTTTTCCAAAAATGCAACTACTCCTCCACTATCTCCACTTGCTAACTTGCATAATAAAAATATTTTTTATTTAATTAAATATAATTATGCTCAACTTATTCAAATTGGCCTCCTAATATTAAATGCAAATAAAAATTTGAAATTCATTTTTTTTGTTAATGTTGATTGCACTTTCACCTAGGATGCTCCTGTATCAGACACCCCAAGTAGAAAGAAATGTTTCACAAGTTGCACTCAGAAACATTTGTAGACCTTTTGTCTATCATAGATCCACCTCATTACCTTTTCCACTAGAATCTTTTTGTGCACCACTTTTTGCAAACTTACAACATTACCATGTTTCATCCTTCCTCTACTACCCGTCATGTAATTCAAAGCATCAAATTTGTTTTCCAACCAATATACTTCATCAAAATCATAACTAACAATTAAAATTATACTTCCTCCATCAAAACAAATGTATTTCTTTGCCTCAATTTCTGTTCTACCTTTTCCATCTCTTTCCACCAAGTCCCCTTCATGTAATTACACTATTTAATTTCCTTTTGAAAGACATGACACTGTTGCAACCTAGTTTCCTTCACTCAAAAAATTGTTAGTACTGCCATAAAAAGACTCAATTTCCACATTACCTGACAAGGAATCATGATCACTAATCAAAATATTTTCACCTCCACTATTCTCAAACAAGGATTCTTCAGAAAACTCTTAATTAACCTTCACACTCCACTCTTCCAATTCAACTTGATCAAAAGTAATTTTTTCTACAACAAACTTATATATTCCTTCACTCTCTTTCTCATCAAAGGAAACAATAAAATCATATTTTACCTTACCCTCTACTGCTACTTTCATTCCTCTTGAGATCTCTTCTCCAATCTGAGTCAACAAATCACCTTTCCCATATTTATCATGGTTAGTGTTAACAAAGCTAACATATTCATGCTTCATACCATCTAAAAGTATGATTTCATCAACCAAAAAAGATCTTAAATTGTTGAAAACCTTACCCATTTCTTCTTTCAATGGATTCAATTTTTATTTCACTTTGTCCTTCGTCAATGTGTATGTGTTGGCATAACCATCATGCATTGCCTTCCTGTCAAATTGCCAAGGCCTTCCTAAAAAAAAATGAAAAGCATTCATAGGAATAATATCACATTAAATTTCATCTCTATAATCTCCTATATTAATATTTACCAAACTTTGTTCGCTGATCAAAACTTTCTTATCATCTTGTAGCCATTCTATCCTATACATATGCAGATGCCTTCTTCTCTCTAGCTGCAATTTTCTCACCATATCTTCGAAAACGAGATTGTTTGTTCTACCTCCATCAATGATGATATTACATACCTTCTTTTGGCACTTACATCTTATTCTAGAAAAACTTTTTCTTTGATTTTATTTATCATCTTCATTCAGCAGGGTTCTCTTGGCCATTAATGTTTCACCATCTCCTGCTTCTTCAGAATGTGATGATCTTGCATCTTCTCTATTCAAATTTGTTGCTCTATTCTTATTTTCTGATATTCTTCTCGATCTTTCCTCTTCATGAGGATAGTCATATGATCTCTGACCCTCTTGTCCACACTTAAAATAGGTTCCTCTAAAGGTTCCTCTTCCAAAGCCTCTACCCAATCTTCCTCTACCTCTTGAATTTTGATCTCTAGGACCATATGAATCATCATACCTCCGAGTTCTACTACTTCCTTGGTCTTCATTTTTCTTTTTTTTCTGATTTCTATCATCATTCATGTAAGATCTTCCTCTAGTCCTTCCTCCATTACCCCTTTCTCTTTGCTTACTTTCATATCTTTTGTTCATTCTATTCTCAATCTTTAAGGAAATCTGATAGGAATCTTCCATTGTGAAAACTCTCACAAAAGTCATCTCCTCGTGTATGCTTGGTCTCAAACCATTATTATATTTTTCAACCTTCTCCTTAGTTGCCTCAACATTTCTTGTTCTAATCAAGATCCTATGAAACTCCTTTGTATATTCTTTCATTGTTTTGGTCCCTTATTTTGGTCCCTTGTTTTGACCCTTGCATTTTTTTGAGCAAATCAAGCTCATAGTCCACTGGAATGAATTGTCTTCTCATTTTCTCCACCATTTTGTCCCACTTTGTGATTTTATCTTTTTCTCTTCTTCCTCTTTCTAATCGAATCTCTCTTCTCAAAATTGAAGCATGCCCTTTCAATTTGGTTTTTGTATACCTCACTCTATCAAGATCCTCAACCTCTTGAAACTCAAAGAATTCTTCCATTTCCTTTATCCAATCCACTAACCCTTCTGGATTCAAATTCCCACTAAATGTAGGAACATCAAATTTTTTCCTTTCTCCCATCCTTGATAGGGCAAAAAATAATGGGTCATTGGCAACTACTGCTACTACATCTCTTTGTTCACTAGTTTGGTTGGCATCCTCTAAGGTTTCTTCTTCTTCATCACTTGTTGGTTGTCTTCTCTATGCAAACCATCTTCTAATTTATTCTTATAATGTTTCCACCTACCTTATTAAGGCTCTAAAATAATTTTCATGAACAAAATTATCACCTCTTCTTCTACCCCTACCACGTAGGGCTCCTCTTGCATACATTTTTCTACACACCCACAAGCTCAATCTTGGTGCAAATTGTCTCTCTTCGACAATCTGTTGAAACATTCAAAATATTCCTAATTTGATACCACTAATGAAAGAGGGGTTATCAACAAACCTATTTTCTAAAAATAAACACTCAAAACACCCTCAATAATGCATACAAATCAACAACAAAAACTCATGGATTCAATTGAAATTTGCAACAACAAATCTGCTCATTATGAAAATCTAATTACAATGTCATTTTTAGTCAATAAAGGATTGATGGGTAGAAACATATTCCCTTCACATAATCTGAAAATAAAATAAAAACAAGATGCAATAAAAACCAAACTATGTGCTTCATAAGAACCTCCAAATCTACACCTTTTCTCTTGCAACAATCACCTGCAACTCTTCAATTCTCAACAATGGTGTCTTCGACCTTCAATGGCTGCAATAACACTTTCAACCTGAAAAAAAAACTTTAATAACCTCTTGATAAATACCACACCCAACTCTCCAACCTCCAAAACCTATAGTCAACAATCAAACCAAAACATGCCACAAAACCCTTGACCAAAAATCCAAAAAATCAGATTTTTTTCTCCAATTGGAAAACCCACACCCATATCTCTCGGATTGAATGATTTTAATAATAGAAAAATCAATTAATGATTTTTCATACACTTTTGTAACTCCCATAAACCCAACGCCCACGTTTTCTTTTTCTGATTATTCCAAAAAATGCAACTACACCTCCACTATCTCCACTTGCTAACATATTAAAAATGTTTTCTATTTAATTAACTATAATTATGCTCAACTTATTCAAATTGGCCTCCTAACATGAAATTAACCTCCTAACATGAAATACAAATGAAAATTTGAAATTTGAATTTTTTTTGTTGATGTTGATTGCGCTTTCACCTAAGATGTTCCTGCATCAACACACTAATACAAAAACAATCAAATATCTTATTGAAACTTTAAGAATGGAAATATAATATAAAATATTCAAATTATTTATAAATTCAAATATATTATATCAAAATAAAATATAAAAATATTTTTCAAGAATACGAAGAGAATTTATAATTCCTGAAATTCAATATTGTCACTATTTTAATATTTATTTTGTATGTTTCTATAAAATAGAAGATTATTATAACCCTTTTAAAAATGAGAAACCACTAACCACTTAACTAAAAATATGGTAAAGAATTATAAAAGATTATCAACCCTATTCATATGATCATAAATCATAACTTTAATATTTTATTGTATTTGAGAGGAATATTAATTACACTTATAAATTTAAAAAAATTAAGTGTTATATTATTTAGAGTTGTAATCATGAATATCTTTGAGAAAAAATTTCCTTATTCCCATTACATGGCATGCTAGTGTATTTTATTATATATAAACCTGTCATTTGTAAAGAATTAATTTTTTTAAATTCTAACTCATTTATCCATTCTATCTATTTTTTTATTAATGAATCCATGAAAAATAAATAACCTGAAATTATATATCAATTCCTGGGACCCTATTGCATCCATCCTGCCCACAAAAAATATGAAATAATATTATTATAATATAATAATTTTTGATAGGGAATGCAGAATGGATGGCAATGGGGAGAATCTAGATTAGTGTAGTTATGGCCCTATGTATGGTCCTGAGGTGTTAAGTAGCCTATATTGCTGCTCATTTTTCCTACGGTCCTTTGTTATTACTTCCTACATGCCTTCAATATTTGCATGCTACTCTTGGATCGAGTGTTTGGTTTTTTTAGCTCCCCTTTCTACTTTTTTCTCTATGTTTTTCCTTTTAGTGCTCTTTAATTGTATTCATGCCCACAAATTTTGCATGACATCTATTGGGCGTCTGAGGGACCCCCCCTTGTCATCCTTTAAATATGTTATCTTCAAAAAATATTCTTCAACATTTGATCATGTCGATGTGGTTAATTTTCTCTTGCATGCAATAGAAGAACCCAAATTTAATCATTCTCAAGGAATGTGATTAAAACCTAATGCGTGTCTGGAAAGAGACAAGGATCGCCTGATGGTGGTGATCAATCCTAATGATTTTGTTGAAAATTTTATTTATTTGGTAGACATGCTCTGATCTGTAAATTTATGAGATTCCATATTTCTCTACCTTTTTTAGAGGCCTGGACCTGCAATAATTAGAATCCAAAAGGAGATATGTAAATTATTTTGGGGGCAAATGGATTTTTCTTTGCAGTGTTTACACGAGTAGTAGATCAGAATATGATCTTTGAAGGTGAAGCAAAACAATGGTTTGTGTCTTTTCAGACTGAGAACCAATGCAACATCTAAAACCAAATTTCTAGAAAACTTCAACCAAACTAAAGAGCAACACAAAAATGGTTCTAATTTACAAGATTATTTAGTATTACTCAAATTCACAAAACAACATTGTTGAAAATTAAAAATCTACAACACTCCATAATTTCCCCTGTTATTGGTTTGATTTTGTCATTGCTTTATTTCTCCAACACTCTTCAGACAATCATGTCTTTATTGATTTTTTATGGTTGTTTTCCTCGAATTTAGTTGCACTTGATTCATGGGATAACCCCTACAAAAATTGTTCATTTTGTAGTCCTATGTACTCTAAGCATGCAAAATGAGGAAAATCTCAATTTTCTCTTGTGCATTGTCCTTAGTCTCATAATGTCTTTCGAGCGTTTACCTCCATTGGTTCATCAAAATCCATCTTTTTGTGCAAGTCATAAAATTCAATTTGTAGGAGTTAGAAATTTTTTTATACTTGCAAGGTCAGGAGTTTTCCCCGACCCTACAAGTGAAAGTTACAAAATAAAAATGTTGCATAGTCAGGGTTTTTCCCCGACACTGCAAGTCAAAATATCATTTAAGGCTTGTAAAGTCAAGATTTTTTGATGACCTTGCAAGTTACTTTACCAGATTTTAATTTGTAACTGCATCATAAATACCTACTCCTACAATCTCAGCCTCACACAAGTTGCATTCAATGTTGATTTAATGACATTTAAAATCATTTTTTTTAAATGGTTTTTAGTCCATTCTATTCTTCATTCTATTTGTCATTTTGCTTATTTCTCCTTCTGTGAGTTCCTTTTAAGCCTGTATTTTTGGTTTTACACATATCATGTCGAATTTGGGCTGGTTTTAAATCAGGGTTTACAACAATTGTGTTTCCAAACAGGTTTTTGTTTTATACTATCTTTGTATGATGATTTCCCCTTTTTATCTTACCTATTAATCCACTAACTTTAAAACTTTTTTCTTCACCTTTGAGGTTTTCATTTAGGGTTTTTGTGCATCACGGGATTCACAGTCCCGTGATTTTTTTAGTCTTTGTCTTGCTTTTTAGTCTCGTGATCAAACCCACTAGGGTTTATGGATTTGATAAGAGTTCTATGTCAAGTTCGGGGCTTTCACCCGACTTTGCATAAATCAACACTTTCTTTTGCACTATCGATGGTGCATACAAGGTTTAAAATTTCTTTCCCATATTGTGTGGTCAAGAGATTCTACCAGCCCAACAAATCTTTCAGTTTTGTTTTGTGAATGCGTTGAAAATCTCGCGAAGACATTCAAGTTCAACCTATGAATATATACAATATTGTGTGTTGACTGCAATCACTCTTGTATGCATAGGGTTTTTACCCACACATACGAGGAACAAACATGTTATTTCTAATGAGTGGTCAGGGTTAATACTCGATGGTGCAAACAATGTTAAAAGCCACCTTTCCAACTTGTATGGTCAGGTATTTTTCTCGATCCCACAAATAAATAGAATTTCCTTATCAGTCCTGACATTATTCCCAAGGTTACATATGTCATCTTTTTGAATGTGCTAAAAAGACCCGCACATGTAAAATGCTAAGGAATTTTCATCAAATACTTATGTAGTCAACATTTTTTGTCAAATATGCAAGTAAGTCAAACTACCAACTTGTAGGATCAATATTTTTGGATGACCTAACAACAAAAGCAAAGGTTTTCTTGTGAGGTTGTTAAATTTTCACGACTTAGCAAAAGACAAGTTTTACCCCCATATTTGCATAATCGGTAATTTTTGACGAATTGCCAAAATGAAAATTTTTACCCCATTTGCACTGTTGTTAAAATTTAACGACTTTGCAACTTTATTGCAAAGCATCCACATTCACCTGTAGTTTTGTCATTTTATAATGCATATACATATTTTTTCTCAGAATTTTCCTAACACTAGGAAATCTTTCTACATTGCATTCCACTTGTTAATTTGCCTGCATTCACTCAGTTTTCCATCATCATCACGTACAAGCTCTCTAAATTGGTGTAATAGCTCAAATTTACATTCAACATGCAATATCTCAAAAATTATGAGCCATTTCATCTAAAGTGTATTACCCCATGCAAGAGCTCAGTTTTTCCCCACCTTTGCATCTAAATTTCCAAAGCATATGTAGCTGCTCAAAATTTTCCCATCAATGCATAAAACCCTATTTTTCTCTAATACAAGAAAATACAATTTTTTTGCAGCTACTCTTGCATGTCATTCTGATCTTTTGTGTTCGGGTTCTTGAGTAGTTTTGATCAATATTTTTCCTATTACTGAGCAAGAAAGTCATGAAATACAACCAGAAAGTTCTTCCCACCAATTCAGTTGTCCTAGGATATACATCTATGGTTTGAAAATAATTTGAAGACGAATTTTTCTCAATAGCTTCAATGGTCAAAATGATGGATATTCAGCTTATTCTAGATAATTTGAAAAAAAAATCCTAAAAGGGACCAAAAATCCTACAACACCGCCAAAGATTTAGTTACAAGAGTCTATGGCATCTTCAAGCATGCTTCAGAACTAGACAAAGATGAAGTGTGAGAAATTCTGAGGAAGCACGATGATTTTCTCATGAAAGACAATGGAGAAGGCTAAATCTGCCTTGTATTAGTTTTCAAGTTTTAGTCATTTACACATTTTTTGTAATTAGTTGAAGACAATTTACATGTCATTTGTCATTTTCCAAATTATAAATACATGTAACAATATTGAAGTCTACCAATAATTTTGGACTCCAATGTTGAAAAAGTCAAAGTAGTTAGACTTTTCCTAGATTAGCTCTTTTTCTCTCATCTATAAATATGAGAGAGATTATTTGTAATTTTTACCTTTAATCTTATGCAACGAAGTGCCGCCCAAATTGAGACTCGACTTTGAGACTTTGTGTTCAAATTGCAAGATCAAATCCAATTAATAAAGGAGGCAAATTTTGATATCAAACTTTGTGTTGAATCAAATTTGTATGAGTGTGGATGTTCTTATGTCATTCTCATTGATTTCTCATATTATTGATTGGATAAGTGGTATTTCTTTATTACGATTGAAGGAACTTTAAGATAAGTCATATAAAATTTGTGCTATATTGTTTACTTGAAGTTGTGTGCGTTGAAAGAGTTTCTTGGCAGAGGATTATAAATAATTTGAGCTTGTAGTTATTCACTTCATGTATATGAATCATTTTGGGAACTTGTAGACTTTGTGCTGCAATTTTCAATTAAATTCTTTTGGATCATTAGTATTATTAGTTGAAAGACTTTGTGCTACAACTAGTGATACAGTTACTCTTTGAATCTTTCTAGAGGATAATTTGAAGGCTTTGTGCTTTGGGATTATTCACTTGGTGCATGAATATTTTTGTGAAGTGAGTTGAAAGAATTTGTGCTCCAACTTACATCACTTGTTACTACAAAACTCTCATTAAAGACAACAAAAGAAATTTGTGCTTTCGTGTGTTTTTCGGTTTATTTTATTCATTGGTACTTGTAAGTATCAGTTATTATTGCTCTAACTAGTTCTATTTGAGAATATCATTTTTATTTGTTTCTCTTATCTGAAACAAGAGGATATGATAATGGAGAAACCCCCCATCAATAATCATAGTATATATATCTTAGTTTAGTTTCTAGTTAATTGTAGTGAGCAATAAAGGAGCCTCCCCTTTTCGAGAGGAGAGATTTATATCATCATAGTTGTGGCTGAAATTGATGTTTTGTAATCAATAAAGGGATTACAGAATATTCACCCAACATTTTTTCGGTGACTCTTCTGGGGATATGATCACACAATCAAAGCCTCACACTTTTGGTTGAAGTAGACAATTATTTCAGTGTCTTATTGCAAGTTTGTGAATATCTTTTATTCCTGATTTTCATTTTGTTTCAAGGACTACATTCTAGCATACATAATACATACTCATAGTCAAAGGGTGCAAGGTCAAGTTGTTCCTTTTTTCGAGTTGTTGCAATTCCATAATATTATCCCTTCTCCTCTACAGACAATGTAATCATTATAGTGTACACGAAGTTATCCACCTTGAAGAATCAGATCATCGCTACCAAGTGAAACTTCTAATTTTGTGGGAGTTTTACCTATCACACCAGTTGTAGCGATGATCTGATTCTTCAAGGTTATTCTTGTAGTTGAGCACGAGGATGTTTTGTAAGGTTATTCATTAAGACCTTAAAAGGAGTAGCTATAGAATGGTTTTACACTCTTGTTCCTGGTTCTATTACATTGGGCTACTCTCCATACCAAATTTGAAGAATGTTTCAAGCCTACGAAAGATGCACATGCCTTGTTGGCACAACTTACAACTATGAAAAAAGAATTACATGAACCCATGTGTGAGTTCATGACCAAATTCATTAAGTTGGTAACAAGGATTCCTACTAAGTCCAAGCCTACAACTCATAATCTCAAATTTTTCTTCATTAAAACGCAACTACCAGAGGTAAGTTTCTTGTTGCAGAGGGTAATTCTAGCTGATCTTGAAGTAGCACAATAGTTGGCTGCTATTTTTGAAGATGACTTGATTCTTGTTGGTAAAATAAGAAATGACTCAGACAAAAATAAAGGAAAAGCTCCGATCCTATGGAGAAAAAATTGTAAAATGAATTTCTAGCATTGAAGAAATAGGTTTCTCAAGATCCATCTAATCCTTCATACAAATATGTTCCAAGGATAACTTTTCTGAATTCTTCCAACTATTTTGGTAATAAAAATCAGAATAGACTTCCTGCACCACAAGGAAGATTTTCTCTTGAAGCTCCACCCACAAATGCAATTGCGGGTTATTATGAAGATGAGAAAAATGATTATGTGCAACCAAAATATCCTACTAAAGAAAATGTTGATCTATTCCAAGAGGAGGAAGCATATCTAGCTGGTGAATCAAATATTGGCTATTTACATGTTGAAAATGAATTTGATGAAGAGGATCTTGGACTGATGCTTATGTTGTGTTCACGCGTTTACAAAAAAATCAACTTGATCAACCTCAAGCTAATGCGACAAAAGAAAAGGATAGTTTGCAACCACCAATGACTATAGCTAAAAGGGGAACTCCTTTGCCAATGCAACCCAAAGATATAACAACAATAAAGCAAGTAAGTACCACTCGTCCTCTTGTATCTTCTTCAGTACCTAAAGCCAATACTTTGATTCCAAAGACTAGTGTTCCTTTTTCAAAACCTACCAATGAAATTAACCCATCCTCTTTTCAAATTTATTTTCAAGCCTTTGATATTATTGACCATGTGCAGAAGAGTAAGATTCAGATGTCTGAGGCTGAATATTTAAAAGCTAATCTCGACTAGTTTAAAATACTTATTAAGTTTTTCAAATACAAGGGAACTTATCCAAGCCATGATTCCTCTCATGAAACATTAGGTGTTTCCAATCCTACACCCTCTCAAAGCAACTTGGTTTCTATTCCTTCATCTTTCCCTAGGAGAATAGACCCATTCTACATCTCTTTTCTTGTTAATGATTTTCAGTTGAGTAACTATGTAATAGATTATGGTGCATATAATAATGTCATGCCTTCCAAAGTAGCTATCGCTTTGGGATTGAATCTTACAAAGAATTTTGGGTGTTTCTTCTCTATGGAGAATAAACAAGTTCCTTTGATTGGGAAAATCAAGGATGCACAATTTTCCTTTGTCGCATTCCTAGACAAGAAAATCAAGATGAATGTTTTGGTGTTTGATGTTCCTGTGTCTTATGGAATATTGCTGGGATGAAATTTTTGCAAGGATGTAGGAGGTGAGTTGAATATGGATATGTTTGAATCTCAAATAACCATCTAGGTTTTTATGCAAAATTTTCTTCCTAAAAGGGAATCATTTATGTGACCAAGTCAGATGATCCAAGATTTCAAATCCTATTTGAGTCATTAGTTATGGGGACATAATATTTGCAGACGAATGAAGATGATAAATATTCAAATAAAAAGATAAGAAATGAGTTAAAAACTGATGGCTCATCCATTTCAGAGAAAGAATTGTCTTCTTTATAAGAATTGTCTTCGGATGATATGTCATTTATAGATGGTGAAATTGCATCTAAAGAAGAAGTTTGAAATTTTGAGATTGCTAGTCTTGGTGATCCAAACGACGTTTGGACAATTGAGTTTGATGGAATTCACTCTTCCATGGGTTCAGGAGTGGGAATTATTTTCATATCTCTGCAAGGGAAATTCTTTCCTTTTTCTTTTAAACTTCAGTTTGACAACACTAACAATAATGCAGAGTGTTAAGCATTTTTGTTAGGAATGGAAGTTGCACAAAGGAAAGGGATAAGAAATTTACATGCTCAAGGCAATGCTGAATTAGTCATTTTTCAAGGTAGAAACTTGTATCAAACTAAGAACAAACGACTAAGGCGTTATTGTAACTTGGTTTGGGATAGTATAGAAGAGTCCGAAGCTTTTAATATTTTCGTTGTTATAAGAGAGTATAGTAACAATTGATTCTTTGGCAGTAGCAACTATGCTCCTAATTCCACACAAAGACTTCCATGGTTCTACCTACACCATTGAGTTGGTTTTTCATCTAAGTGTTCCAAAAAATTCAGACAATTGACAAATTTTCAACGATGATCACTAGATCATGACCTTTTTAGAGAAAGCAAAAAATTTTGATGAATTGTACTTTGAAGGTAGTGATTCTCCTCCTTGAGAATCTATTGAAATTTTATGTCCCCCTTAGATGAACCATCATTGATATTCGATTTGAGATATTCTATATGGGCTATCTTGCATGAGTTTTCCTTGGGGGATCATAAACTTGGCTAAGTCTCAATATTTTGGGTTTTCGGGCTATCTCTCACCCACTTCCTTCATGATTTCTCCATTGCTCCCTTCCTTCCCCTCTTCCCTCTTATCATTTTCACTTTGCAACATGTAAGCCATCCACCCAATGATCAATCTTTGAAGGCTCCTTGTCAAGGAGACAATGCAATGTCAAAGGGAGCTATTTTGCGGTCCCTTCGACATTCCGACGATGATGTATCAGAGGGATAAAACGATGTCGGCGGGACCTAAAATATGGTACCTTCAATCTTTCAAAGGTGATGTATCGAGGAGACAATATGATATCAATAAGACCTTAAGGAATTTCCCTTCGATATACTGATGAAAGGCAGAATCTCTTCATTGGAGGGATAGGAAGATATCAACAAGACAAAAGTTACGGTCCCTTCGACATTCTAATGGAAGCTCATCAGAGAGAATGATGGATATTGGTGAGACCTTGATGCTCGTCCCTTCAACATTCCGATGGGATGGTGACAACAACGAATGGTGAATGTTGCTCAAAAACATTTGTCTTTTGCCAGTGGTATTGGAGAGAAGGATGAATATCGGTGAGACCCTAAAATGTCTCAACTTGATATGTTGGCCTTCAATGGTGTAAGCGCCAAAGGAAAATTGGTGAACCACATCGGGGGAACACAAAAAATTGAAGAGACAGTCTTAGGGGTCTCTTCGACACACTGATGCCAGTTCAATCAACAGTGCAGTAAGGAACGTTGGTGGGACCCGATGAAGAAACAAGTGACATGTGTCATGGTGGGGCTTGTTTCTTTGGTTACTAGTGTGTGAAATGAAGATCAATGACTGTGTTTTAAAATTTTCCGATGTTTGATCTGAGACCTTCATCTCCAATTTGATGGTCCATATTCAAACTTCAACGACTAATTCATCTTGTTTGCAAAAAAATTGTAGAATTTATTGTTGAGCAACATCCTTAGCTGCCTAATCAAATCTGATCAATTATGGATCATTTTTTACACATTTTTTCAATTTGTATTGATTATAGGATATCGCCATTACTCCTTGATGTACTTCAGACTCTTTATTCTTTGTTAGGGTATATTGGTCGGTGAGTTCTTTAGCAGCTTTCATGGGAGCACCATCTGTGCATTCATAAGATTCGTCATTTTGGGGCTCGTTGGAGTTTTTAGAGCTCGTATGGCTAGTTATGTTGCTCTCTTATGGGAGAAATCTAATTGAATTCTTCTTGTAAACCCTAGTTAGGTTAGGGTTAGGGTTTTGAATTCAATCCTCAATTATGCTTGAACTATAAAGGCAATGTTTATATCTTTTTTAAGTTCTTCTTTTGGCTGCTCTAGGGTTTTTCTTTTGTAGACTGTATTTCATACTCTGCCATTGTAAAGATTGGATTTTTCCTCTATGTTATTGAAATCGATCAAGATTTCCTCTTCTCAACTTTTTTTTGTTTGAGTAAGTTATTACCTTCATATCTGAGTGTTTATTATATTTTCATGCATGTATGTTTGCGTTACATGGTTAATAGTTGTTGATTTGAGAAACCTTTATTTCCTTCCAGCGCTTTTTCAAACCCTAACCTTATTGTATCCCCTGAAATCAACCAAATAGATAACTATGTGAGTCTTTTGGTCCCTCTTCAATGATGTATTTATTGGAATCAAGGAACACTGAGAGGGGGGTGAATCAATTTTCTACAAAATTTAAAGTTTATTAATCTGATCTTTAAACCACTTACAACATTGAACCAAAAGAAAGATGCAAGCACACAAAGCAATCATCCACAACACCATAACACAAGGATTTTTACATGGAAAACCTATTAGGGGAAAAACCACAATGGAGTTCAATCCATAATTTGAGTACTCAAATATAAGTGTTTTACAAATGGGGAATGCACATGCATTCAGGCACATTGCCTAGAGCTCACTGCTCAGAAATGAAGACTCATTGTGTACATAATATTCAAATTAAATCTATCTGAAGAATTGAACTGAAGGAATAGAATCTACTAATGCATGATTACAGTTTTGTTTAAGCTCACCAGTCGCATTCCTTTACATGCTTGTCTGATTCTTCTCTTTTATTTTTTCTAATTACATTCGCACCATAAATCCCTTTTTATGCACAAGTGAAACTATGCATTATCTCTTTGTTATCCTTTTGAATTTCGCATCATACTTCGTACACTTGATTCACATCCATGTCAAAATGATATAAATGATTTCTTATATATATCTGCAACAAAATATTTAATCAACCATATGTCGGCTTCAATAGAACATAAAATGTTTTCTAACTGTCAGCTCAAACCACAAATGATTTTCAATGCGCACCATCCAAAGTCGGCCACAACATAGTGAGGACCCAAAAAAAAATCCTCAAACTTGAAAATTCTTGAAACAATTTTGCCTTGACCATCCACAACATGCCACAT
Source organism: Sequoiadendron giganteum (assembly GCA_007115665.2). Taxonomy (NCBI): domain Eukaryota; kingdom Viridiplantae; phylum Streptophyta; class Pinopsida; order Cupressales; family Cupressaceae; genus Sequoiadendron; species Sequoiadendron giganteum. The sequence goes on along the minus strand of CM021109.1, from coordinate 140,142,371 downwards.
TCACTTAGTCGGCTTTCGAGCACTATTAAACAGAAATTCAGTCAATCGGATCTCCTAGCTTGTACACCAATTGATCTGACAACACAAAACTTGAGAATAATATATTCCAGATACCCAACAACCTTCCTTGAGATCCACAACTCAAACTGATAAACTGGTAATGCAAATGGATTGACAGACTCAACGTTAGTCAGATACCTTGTTCTTCACTCTGTCTCCTGCTATGGACAAATATTGAAGTGCGGACCGGATCAATAACTTAGGTTTCCATCAATGAAAACACCAAAATCCATATGCCAACAATCTCCCCCTTTGGTATTGATGGCAACACTTAGTGAAAAATTACTAAGTGTCGGAACCAGACTTCAAAAATTCATAGCTGACACAACTCCCCCTAAATTTGACAAGGCATTTTTCACTGCTCTCTCTCCCCCTTTGACATCAATGACAAACGATTTTTTTTTTCTTATAGTAATCCTTTTAACCAAAAACTTGCCTATTCAAAAACTGGTTCAAAATTTTGAAGAAATGCAGCTACTACTCGTATTAGAAGATTATTTTGTATTTCTCCTTCATCTCCAGAAGAAACTTCTTCCATGCTTCTACTGCAATCCTAGTGATTATGATCGTGTTGTTTTTTTCAAATTTCCAATTGATAATCTTGATGAGGGATTCTAGAATGGTGATGGATTCTTCTAATATCTCTCCTTTCCTTAGTATCTCAATCAACTGTTCCAGTCTGCATTACGTTATGCCCTTCACTTTCCAAAAGGTGCCAACAATCTTGTTTCTGGTGTTTTGAACATTTGTATGCTCTGTTAGCAATTCTTGAATCCTTTTCTTAATTTCACCACCTTGATCCTGAAACATGTTAAATTTTTGTCCAATACTATTCAGCTATGTTTCAATTTGTTCCAACTTTTCTTTGTACTTGTCGATTGCATGAGGTCAACAAAGATAGTAGTTGTAGATGTTGTTTGTTGTGTTTATGCATTGCCTTAGCTAATTCATGCACCTTTTTAGCTTGGTGAGAGATAATTTGTACTCCTTCTTTAGGTTTAAAATTACTTCTTCTTCTTCCTTGTTCTGAGACTCAGAGTTCATGATTTCCTTGATGCATTCAATCATCTCTTCTGGAAACATATTTTGTAGACTCTCTAGTTTAATATGGTTGTGCACAAGATGAACATTTAGTATGTTTAAAATCATGTCCTCTCATATGAAGGTTTGATAGACCATATGTTTATTATTTTCTGCATTCCATCTTCCTCATGAATAATCTGCAATAGCTCTTCTTTGGTTAAATCACCTTCTTCTTCACTTTCTTTTGTCATTTCCTTTTCTTATTTCGATTTGGTTGTTTTCGGTTCTTTTCTTTGGGTGTCCTTATTTTTCTTATCAGATTCCTCATCTGTTATATCTACAATCACCTGTTCTTTTCCTTTCCCTTCAATTTTTTGAGTCTTTCACGCTGGAGGAGTACAAACAACAATTTATTTTTCTCTTTTCTTCTTTCTCTCCATCTCATTGGACGAGGAATCAACTTCAAGTGCCCTTACCGGAAGAGGAATACCAATTGAGCAAAAATTTCCTAGCAATCCCTTAAATAAATTTTCATATGCTTGATCATAGTTTTCCAAATTGTCAGAGTGTATGTAAATTTATTTACAAACTGGTTCACTCTCTTCCCATATTACATTGTTGTTCAGCGGTAAGCAATTCAGAAAATACATCACAAGACATATAACCAAAGTACCAAACCTAAAAGGGTAATATGTCATCTTTGTCAATTGTGTGTTCTCCATCAGTTGATCTTTCAGTAATCCACAAAGTTCAAAATCTTGATCTTCCATTATCATCTTGTGTGAGATGTAAACGTCACTTGCCGAAGTTGCACCTTCTTTGTTTCTAAAAAAGATTTTGTAAGATACTCAATACGCAATGTACCTTGTCACTAAATCTCTAATTATTGAGATTATCAATGCCCTTTGATCTCCTATAACTCCAGTTAGGGTTTCGACTTCTTTATTTCGGATTGAATTCTTTCTTGGGACATCCCCAACTTTGCATAATCTAGTTATAGTTCCAATCACTTCCTTTGAGATATGGTAGGGTTTATCCAGAGTTAGAATATCATCATTCAATCTATCTAGAATAACCTTAATGAATTTTGCATTCTTGAAATAGGGGAATTCACTCCAAATATCCAAGCTTTTGTGTTTTGCTTCTTTTAGCCATTTCAATTCATCAGGGGACAACATGTTTCTTACAACTCTAATCTTCTCACTGCTATACTCATCTAGATTTATCATTCCTTTGATTTGTTCCATTTTACCTTTCGTACTCATGTCTTGTTTCTATCAAAGAGGTTCTTCAACCGCACACCAAATTAAATGAAAATTTCTGAATACAACTGAAGTACCTGATGGATTAGGGTTTTCGTCGTCGAATTATCTTCACGCTTTCAAAATTTTGTTGCAAAGTGCTCTCCTTCTTCGATATAAAATGGAAAATGAGGGTTCCAACTTGATTTTTATAACTCGCACACCTAACCCTTTTTTGTATTAAATGCTTTTTCCCTAGGTGTTCCGGATACCCTTTTCTCTTAGTCAGCAAGAGAAAAATTCTTCTACGGACCTACACTTGCTTAAATTTCTTTATGAGTGTTTTCCAATGTATCTATAAATAATTAATACAACTATTGACAATATTCCGCATTTCTGCACCAACTATAGACAGGGGGAAAAGGGATTTTCTTGAAAAAATCCCCCTAGGCCAATGGCCTAAAATCAATTCCCAAAGGAATTACCAGAAGCAAGTTCTGGTACGAAACTATTTCCTGCATCAGACTCATTCTTTCTTACCCATATTTTCTTCATCTAATCTCTTAGTTTATCCACAATCACTTTCCCTTTTCCTTTATTAGCTTCCTGCGTATTTTTTCCTTTGTATGTCGGACGCCTTCTATCCATATTTTTGTTTCTACAGAATCTTGCAATGTGATTGTATTTGTTGCAATTGTAACACACAAAATTTCCTTGTTCAGACTAGTCATTCCATTGATTTCTTCTTCATCCGCATTGGTTAGCAATATTCCCAAATCTTCTGTAGGTATAACATTTAACATTCCTTCTACTGATAGAGTTGTTTAACAAATTTTTGCATTCAATTGACTTATGACCAAACTTATTTCCATTGAAACATTGATCGGGGAATGATGGGTCACTCAATTTAATTTGAATTCTACATTGAGCAACCATATGACCAAATTTATTGCAAGCAAAAAAATATCCATTAAACTTTTGAGCATTAGGTTGTCTTACCGGATGCCTTTTTGCTTTGTTCGTATAATTTCCTTACCTGAAATTCCTTTTTTCAAATCTGAAACTTTCTCCTTTCTCATATCCAATACCTTGCTTGTAATTTCCATTCTTTTGACCTCGATTTTGCTCATCAATCTTAGCTAAGCTAATCTTGAACTTCTCCTTGTATTCATTTGCAGCTGCAAGTTCATCCCTAAGAATAAAAATTTGTCTTTCAAGTTCTTCTTCATTATTTTTGGATTGTTGTAGTTCGATCTCCAACTGAATGAATCCTCCATTAATTTTTTTGCATTCATTAGATCTTTCTTTTAAGGACTAAGCAAGATTATCCTCACTCTTCATTCTCTCTTCAATCTCCTTAGTCAGCTTCATCACCATAGATTCCATCTCTTGCTTTAGGGTAGAATTGTCTCTAGCAAGCTTTTCACGTTCTTTATTTATCTCCTTCAAGGTTTGATTTAGGTGAATATCATCCATGATTTTGCTCTCTTTTTGCTTAATCTGATCACAAAGATCCTTTCTCTTCTCCTTGGACTTAATAATTTGATCCTTCAATGTTTGAATGAATTTCTCAGCATCCTTAAGATTTGCTTTCAATTCCCGGACTTCTTCTTTGGACTGATCAAGATCATCAAGTTCCACCAAAAGCTGTTGTTGAAGACTACCCAAGTCCATTAAATTCCAAGATCCACCTCAAGTTGTTAAAATTCTTCCAGGGAACTAGGCTTTGATACCAATTGTTGGAATCAAGGAACACTGAGAGGGGAGGTGAATCAGTGTTCTGCAAAATTTAACTTTATTAATCTGATCTTTAAACCACTTACAACATTGAACCAAAAGAAAGATGCAAGCACACAAAGCAATCATCCACAACACCATAACACAAGGATTTTTACGTGGAAACCTTGTTAGGGAAAAACCATGGTGGAGATCAATCCATAATTTGAGTACTCAAATATAAGTGTTTTACAAATGGGGAATGCCATGCATTCAGGCGCACTACCTAGAGCTTACTACTCAAAAATGAAGACTCACTGTCTTACAAAATATTTAGATTAAATCCATCTAAATAATTGAACTAAAGGAATAGCATCTACTAATTCCTGATTAAAGTTTTGGTTAAGCTCATCAGTCGCATTCCTTGACCTGCTTGTCTGATTTTGCTCTTCTGTTATGTCTGCTTTCATTCGCATCACAAATCCATTTTTATGCACAAGTGAAACTATGCATAATCGCTCTCTATCCTTCTGAATTCTACATCATACTTCATACACTTGATTTGTATCCATGTCAAAATGATATAAATGATCACTTATATCTATATCCGCAACAAAATATTTAATCAACCATATGTCGGCTTCAATAAAACATAGAATGTTTTCCAACCGTCAACTCAAACCACAAATTATTTTCAATGCGTACCATCCAAAGTCAGCCACAACATAGTGAGGACCCAAAAAAAAAATCCTCAAACCCGAAAATACTTGAAACAATTTCGCCTCAACCATCTGCAACACACCACATTCACTTAGTTGACTTTCTAGCACTATTAAATAGAAAGTTAGTCAACTGGATCTCCTAACTCGTACACCAATTAATGCGACAAAACAACTTGAGAATAAGATATTCTAGATACCCAATGACATTCCCTGAGATCCACAAATCAAACTGATAAACTGGTAATGCACATGGATTGACAGACTCAATTTTAGTCGGATACCCTGTTCTTCACTTTGTCTCCTGGTATGGACAAATACTGAAATGCGAACTAGATCAATGACTTAGGTTGCCATCAATGACAACACCAGAAGCCATATGCCAATAATATTGTGTAGTCTAAGTCAGGAAGTAGCGACCTTTCCATCTTGGTGTATCACCTCCATTTCCCTTTCACCTTCTCCTTCTCCCCTTTTCCTCGTGAGTAATTAGTGGTAGGTTTTCATGTGTTGGTTTGGACTAGCACATTGCACTAGTATTAAAAAGGAATCCATCCTTCTCTAGAGATTCGATCTCATACATGAAAAGCTCCCACACCTTGAGGTTGTTTCCATTGTGTCATTGAAATACTAAAATTTGTGTTCAAAAGGGTGCAATTTCATGTGACAACAATTTTTGGCACATCGGGTGGGACTCCTCTCCATTGAAGAATTTGGTGTTTTCTTCAATACATCTTATCTTTTGAGGCATATCTTCAAACACCATGGTGACTCTTCAAAATTATTTGGTTCAAGCAGCCTAGTTCTATTCCATGTCGTTGAGGAGTTGGTGTACTCTTCAACATTTCATCTTTTGGAGGCAGTTCTACAAGCACCTAGTGACTTTGCAAATCTTTGGGTGACTCTTGGGTATGTACCCAAAATCTTTGGTTGGGTAGTCCTTTGCCTTCCTTTCAAATTTTCAAAGTGTTTCTTGTCTTTTCCATGCATCAAAAATGTCACATTATAATGAAAACCATATGTATACCCCACAATATCATGATAATGCGAACTTTGTTCCTCCCAATCAGCCATATCAAGCTGGTTATACCTCCAATTTCATTCTAGAGAACCTTGTTGTTGTGGGTTTTCAATATTCTCAAAATGCATACCACCCATCCCACCCTACTTAGTCTTCTTGGATTCCTACATATTCTTATTAGAAGCCCCAAAAGACTCAACATTTTCAAAATCAACCTTGTTTCTCTCCTACTTAACCTCAAAGTTTTGAAAATTTAAGTGCAAGTGAAATCACAAGTATTCATGTCATGATGAGCTTGTTCACCAAACTCGTCATCAACAATAAGAGTTAGATGCTCAGTGGAGGTATGAGTAGCAATTGGAGGCACAAAGAAGGCAAAAAGAGGAGTTTAAAACAAGAGATGTTGTGGCTAGGAAAGAAAAAATTAGACTTGCCCTTGCTCTAGCACAAGTGCTCAAGACTCAAGTAGCCCCATGTTTGCCTAGTTTCAAACAAGAACCTCCATTTGTTCCAGAGAAACCTGATAAGGAGGAAGTAAGAAAGAATGAATTCCCAAGTTTCAAGAATTCTAACAAGCCTCTTAAAACCCCCATTAGCCCTCCTTTTGTTTTAGAGCAACCTATTGTGCAAGAGGTTTGCAAGAAAAAATTTAGTTACAAGAATCATAATCAACCCCTTGAAACTCCAATACAACCTCTTGTGCCATCGAGCGAATCTTCTATGTTGGAGATCCTAAGTTTTGAGAACCTCCATTCCTCACAAGAACCTATCCTTGAGGAGGCTCAACATTTTACTCGTATTGAACAACCCCTTCCAAAACTTCAACAATAGCTTCAATGCCCTTTTGACCATTTTGCTCCCTCTTTTCCTATTTCACTCTTTAAAGGTGGACCAGTGGTGTGGGATCCTAATTGGTTAGAAGAAAAAAGGAAGGAGCAGTTTTGGGCTAGAAGTGAAGAGGTTGTTGCTGTGGAGCCTTCATTTGCTCTTGAAAATGAGTGTCTTGCTCTGTTGCAAGAAAAAATTGAAGATGAAATAGTGTTGCAACAACAAGACATTAAAAAGGTAGGAAAAATTGATGCAATAGAGGAATCAGTTTTCTCATTTAATGCCCTCCCTTATTTTGTTGAAGATGGCGTGGATAGATCACACATACCTACATCAGTTAAAGCCTTCGAACAACTTGGTTAGGGCTTGATGGTTGAAGAAAACTCCATGGTTTTGGAGCAGCAAAAATAGACATTTGTTCCCTATTATGGTGGATAAAACTCCCCTATCTATTGAGGTATGTAGTTCTAGGGTGGATGACCTATTTTGGGACTTTATAGAAACCTTTTGTTCAAGTTTAAATGTCAATATTTCACCCCCAAAAGAGGATCTTTTTGGGCAACAGCATAAAAGTGAAGAAGCAGTAGAGGATGTGGCAACCATTACATGCCAAGAGTCTATTTTTGTTGCAGCTAGTTGCCAAGAATAAATTAAAACAAAGAGAAAACTTGAAGAATTTAGTTCTTCACCCAAAGTGTCTCAAAAATCAGAGGTATGTGTTGATGAAGTGTGCATCAATGCATGTAATTATGAGGTATGTTTTTTTTTACTATCCCTGAATGTAATAATGTTGAATATGAGGTCTTCATTCAAAATGAAGATGTGACCTTTGGCATTGGGGATAATGTGACTGAGTTAGAGTGATTCACATGGAGCCAAAATTCTGAAAAATCCACCATTGACTAGCCACACACCATTTTGGAGAATGATGCTCTTGTTGCTCAATTTGATAGTATGCCTGAGCTTCAAAGTTTCTCATTTGAGGTGCATGAAGAAGAGATTCCTTGTGCAGATTAAAAATTAGGTTTGGCATATTTTACATCACCGTGTGAGCTGGAAACATTCTCTTTTTATTTCATTTCATGCAATGAAGAGGTCAACGATGGTGACATCAGCCTATCCTTTCGTGAGGTGAGTTCTCTTCCCTCTACAGAAGGTTTTCTCTTGGAGGTTGGCTAATCTTGAAAATAGTTCACCCTTGCTACTATATGTTCAACTAAGACACCAGTGTTAGGTGAGTCTAACACTTGCATCATATGGTTTCCTTGCAATGGAAAAATTTATAGTGAAGCGATCCTTCACCTTGCAAGCATTTTGTGGAGTTCCATGCATGTTGGAAACATTTTTATGTGGTTGCAGTTGTGTGAAGTCTACAAATATGGTTTGAGGGATATCAGCTCTTTCAAAAGTTTCATCTTTGATAGAGGCAAGCTTCCATTCTTTTTTTTTTGTTAGTTTAGTGTACACATTGTAGATATCTTTCTTTCCATGAAGTGTGTTTGCACACCCTACATTCTCCTTATTGGAATGTATGCTCTTAGTTTTCGTGCTTTCCTCCAAGTGCAGGACTGCACATGTTTTTTTTGTTGGGAGTCCCAATTTTGTATTTCCCTTCATGACCCCATGCCCAATGTATTGATAAGGCTTCTGGATTCCATGATTAGCAAGCAATCATCCCATAGGAATCACCAAAATGTTGTCATTTTATGTCCCCCTTAGATGACCCATCACTGATATCCGATCTGATAGATACTATATGATCAATCTTGCATGAATTTCCCTTGGGGGCTCCTAAAATTGACTGTCTCAATATTTCAAGTTTTTGGGTTGTCCCTCACCTACTTCCTTCATGCTTTGTCCATCACTCCCTTCCTTCCCCTCTTCCCTCTTACCATTATCACTTCGCAACTCATAATCCATCCGCCCTCGCTCGATCTTCAAAGGCTCCTCATCGAGGAGATAATGCAATGTTGGAGGGAGCTATTTTGCGGTCCCTTGAACATTCCAATGATGATGTAGCAGGGGATGGATAGATATTGGTGGGACCTAAACTATGGTCCCTTCAATATTCTGATGGTGATGTATCGAGGAGGCAATACAATATCGGTGGGACCTTGAGGCTTGTCCCTTCAATATCCCGATGAAAGGTAGGATCTCTTAGTCAGAGGGATAGGAAGATATCAACAGGACAAAAAATATGGTCCCTTCGACATTTCAATGGAAGCTTTTTAGAGGGAATGATGGATATGAGCAAGACCTTGATGCTCGTCCCTTCGACATCTCGATAGGATGGTGATGATGATAAATGGCGAATGCTGAGGTGACATGTGTTTTTGTGGTGCCATGTCTTTTTCCAATGATATTAGAGAGAATGATGAATATCGATGATACCTTAAAGTATCTTAGCTTGATATGTTGGTGTACCTTAAATGGTGTAAGCACCAAAGGAAAATTGGTGAACTGCATCGGGGTAACAAGGAATTTTTGAAGAGATAGTCTTAGGGGTCTCTGTGACATGACGATGTTGGTTCAGTCAACGTTGCAGGAAGGAACGCTTGTGGGACCTGACAAAGAAATCGGTGACATGTGTCACAATAGGCCTCGTTTCTTTGGTTGCTAGTGTGTGAGATGAAGATCAATGACTATGTTTTAAAATTTTCTCGATGTTCGATCTGATCCCTTCATCTCCAATCTGATGGTCCAAATTCAAATTTCAATGACTAATTGATCATGTTCGTGGAAGATTTGCAAAATTTATTGTTCAGTGACATCCTTAGCTGTCGAATCAAGTCTGATCAATTATGGATAATTTTTTACACATTTTTTCAGCACTGTATTGATTGCAGGATGTCACCATTACTCCTTGATGTGCTACAAACTCTTTATTCTCTGTTAGGGTGTATTGGTTAGTGAGTTCTTTATCGAATTTCATGGGAGCTCCATCCCTGCATTCATATGAGTCATCATTCTAGGGCTCATTGGAGTTGTCAAAGCCCTTATTGCTACTTATGTTGCTCTATTATGGGAGAAATTGGGATCTTTCTTAATCTGATCAAATTCATCCTCCTGCAAACCCTAGTTAGGTTAAGGTTAGGGTTTTGAATTCAATCCTTAGTTATGCCTGAACTATAAAGGAAATGTTTGTATCTTTTTTAGGTTCTTCTTCCTCTGACTCCTTTGGGGATTTTCTTTTGCAAACTTTATTTCTCAGTCTGCCATTGTAAAGATTGGATTTTTTCCTCTATGTTATTGAAATCGATCAAGCTTTCCTCTTCTCAGCTCTTTTGTGTTTGATTAAGTTATTACCTTCATATATGAGTGTTTATTGTATTTTCATGCATGTATGTTTGTGTTACATGGTTTACAATTACTAGTTTGAGAAACCTTGCTTTCCTTCTAGCACTTTTTCAAACCCTAACCTTCTTGTATCCCCTTGAAATCAACCAAATAGAGAACTGTGTGAGTCTTTTGGTTTCTCTGCAATGATGTATTGTGTAGTCTAAGTCAGGAAGTAGCGACCTTTCCATCTTGGTGTATCACCTCCATTTCCCTTTCATGTTCTCCTTCTCCCCTTTTCCTCATGAGTTGTTAGTGAAAGGTTTTCATGTGTTGAGTTGGAGCAACACATTGCACTGGAATTAAAAAAGGAAGTTGGCCTTCTCCAGAAATTCAACCTCATACGCGCAAAGGTCCCACACCTTGAGGTCATTTCCCTTGTGTCATTGGAATGCTGAACTTCATGTTCAGTAGGGTGCAATTTCATGTGACAACAGAATCTATTTCTGAAATTATCCTAGTATTGGAGAAGAGATTCTACAACTCAAAGGGAACAAGATTCCCAAGGGGTTGGTATCCTTAGAGATACTTTTTGACAAACATGACCATTATGTTAAAAAGCAACAATAGTCCAGTTTTGAATCATCTAATGATATTGAGAAAATTAATTTGGGAACCGAAGTGGATCCTAAAATGGTGAATATCGGGAAGTGTTGTACTCCTGAAGAGAAAGACCAATTTTTTGAATTGTTATGGAAATACATTGATGTGATTGTATACTCATTAATATTTGAAGTCTTTTCGCCCAAAGAAAGTTCAACATGAGATTCCACTGAAGGCGAGATCATTTCCTCATAAACAGAAGCAGAGGCAGTACAATCCTAAGATTTTTGGAACCATTCTTTTAGAGATCTAGAAAATTTTGAATTCCAGGATCATATTTCCTATCCACCATTCAATGTGGATCGTAAATATCATTCTAGTATGTAAGAAGAATGGGGAAATTTTTATATGTGTGGATTTCAAAAATTTGAATCAGTTATATCATTGAAAGATAATTACCCTTTGCCAATAATAGATTAGGTCTTGCAAATCGCAAAATGCCTTTCGGTTTAATCAATGTTGGTGCTACGGTTCAATGTGTAATGGATTTATCCTTCTATGATGTCATGGGTAAGTTTATTGTTGTCTATCTTGATTATCTAATAGTATTTTCCAAAAATCATCAAGATCACATAAATCATTTGTGTCAAGTTTTGGAATGTTGTCAACAACATGGAATTTCCTTGAATCCTAAGAAGTGACCAATTTTTGGGGTTACAAAAGGAAAAAATCTTGGCCATATTATGTACAAAGAGGGTATCAAGATTGATCCTAAATGGTTCAAAGCAATTCAAGCTCTTACTCTAACTATAAGTAAGAAAGAAGATCACTCTTTCTTCAAAAAGGTGAATTTCCTCCAGATGTTTGTTCCCAACTTCATGAAAGAGACATGTCATATTGTGAATATGATAAAGGGAAATACCACCTTGCATTGGTTTGCAAAAGGTAAAGTTGTGTTTGATGATATCAAAAAGGCTATTGTGCATGTACTAGTGTTAGTCTGACTAGATTACACTAAAGAGTTCATTATGTACAATTATGCCTTTGAGCATACACTTTCAACCATTTTGGTGTAGTAGAATAGTGAGGGGTTTGAGTCCCCTATTGCATTCATGAGTTTTCCATTGAAGGCTCATGTATTAAAGTAGTCCCAAATGGAAAAAAACTCTTTCGTTGTGGTTAAGGCAGTGAATCCTTTTTGGTTTTACATACTTAATAGTCATGTCACTACACTAGTGTTGAATTCTATAGTCAAGTCAATCTTGACACAACAAGAGTTTGGTACAAAATGAGGCAACTGGATTGTCAAAATCCAAGAGTATGATATGGAGATAAAGCCCACTAATTTGGTGAATGGGAAAGGTTTGTGCCAACTCATTGTTGACAACACACTTGATAAAGTTTACGATCATGAAGAGGTAAGCTTTGAAGATATTCCTATTGTTCTATTTATTAGTACAACTAACAAATGGTATTCCAATATCACTTACTTTCTAACATATGGAGAATTTCTAGAGCATCTAACATACAAGGAGAAAAGAAAAGTCAAGCTTAAAGCAGTAATTTTTGTCTTATGGACAATGGTTTGTACAAGAGAGCTCTTGAGAGTACTTTTCTATGCTATGTTGACAAGGCTTAACAAAGCAAGCTATTGGAATCTTTCCACAACTTGGCATCTGGAAAACATTTTTTTGCACCAATGACAACTCACAAAATCTTGCGAGCCAAGTATTATTGGCCTACACTATTTTAGGATTCATACAATTGGGTACACAAATGTGAACTTTGTTAATAGTTTGTAGGGAAGCCTAAGTTGGTTGCTCTTCCACTCAAGCCAGTTGTCATTAAGGAGCCCTTCTAGAAATGGGGCATTGACTTCATTGGAATTGTAAATCCACCTTCTAGTGTGAGACATGTTTACTTTCTCACAGCCACTAATTACTTCACCAAGTGGGTGGAGGTTGTACCAATAAAGCATGCTACTTTAGAGGTAGTTTACAGATTCTTGAAAGAGAATATTATTTTCAGGTTTGGTGTTCCGAACAAAATTGTAGCAGATAATGCTACTGCATTCTCATCAAGTGAGATTGAATGAGTTATGTTTTGAGCATGAAATCATGTTGTTTCATTCATTAGACTATTACCCACAAGGTAATGGTCAAGAAAAATCCAGCAATAAGAACATGGTCACTATCATCCAAAAGTTAGTTGACAAGAACTAGAGATCATGGCACAAGGTGTTGTATGATGCTTTGTGGGTTGAAAGAATTATCCCCAAATAGGAAATAGGCATGTCACCATTCCAACTCTTGCATGGGTTGAATGTAGAGATTCCAATTACATTGGAATTTCCCACCATCAAATTGGCTAAGGCCATTGAAGATGAGACATTTGATAGTTTTATCGACAAGCATATTATGTATCTCTCTGAATTGGAGGAGAAGCATGTCCAAGTGGTGAATCCTATTAAGGAACACCAAGATAAAGTAAAGAAGCTTTTCAAAAAAAATGAAAAGTCTCAGGATTTCCAAATTGGAGATATAGTTCTCTTGTGGGACAAGAGAAGAGAGCCAAAAGGCATGTATAGGAAATTTGACTCACTGTGGAGAGGACCATTCAAGATTCACCAACTCTATGGTGAAAATAGTTTTTTGCTTGCATATCAAGATGAAACTTCAATTTTTCACTTCCATATAGTGGACAACATCTAAAGCACTTCACTCAATGAGGTGACAAGTGATTTTTGTAAATATTTGTATAGTCTTTGTGTCTTTTTATTTTTGAGTATTTAAGTTTTTGTCACCTGACTCTACGCCCAATGGATGGATGAAGGCACTTAGAGATTGGAATTCTTCTCCCTTCGATCATTTCAAAGAATGATCAGAGTCTCCCTAGCTAGAGCTACTTTTTTTCATCAAACTCAGTCGCACTTGATTCATGGGATAACTCCTATGAAACTTGTTTCTTTCATAGTCCCATGTACTCTAAGCACAAAAAATGAGGAAAATCTCAATTTTTTGTCGTGCGTGGTCCTTGGTCTCAAAATGTCTTTTGAGCATTTACCTCTATCGATTTGTTAAAATTCATCTTTTTGTGCAAGTTATAAAATTCAATTTCTAGGAGCTAGAAAAATTTTCTTACTTGCAAGATTGGGATTTTTCCCTAACCCTACAAGTGAAAGTTGCAAAATTAAAATGTTGCATAGTTGGGGTTTTTCCCTGACACTGCAAGTCAAAATGCAATTTAAGGCTTGTAAAGTCAAGATTTTCCAACAATCTTGCAAGTTACTTTGCCAGATTTTAATTTGTAACCACGTCATAAATACCCATTCCTACAATCTCAGCCTCACACAAGTTGCATTTAATGACATTTAAAATCATTTTTTTAAAATGGTTTTAGTCCATTCTATTCTTCGTTCCATTTTTCATTTTTCTTATTTCTCCTTCTATGAGTTCCTTTTAAGCCTACAATTTTTTTACACATATCATGCCAAATTTAGGTCGGTTTCAAATCAAGGTTTTCGTCATTTGCATTTCCAAATGGGTTTTTGTTTTATACTATTTGTGTATGATGATTTCGCCTTTTTATCTTACCTATTTATCTACTAACTTTCAAGCCTATGTCTTCACCTTTGAGGTTGTCGTTTAGGGTTTTTATGCATGGGATTCGCATTCTCGTGATTTTTTTAGTCTTTGACTTGTGTTTTAGTTTCATAATCAAACTTTCTAGGGTTTATGGATTTGATCACTGATACATTTGACTCCAAATTCTGATGAAAGTTCGTCGGAATTTTGATGAACTTTCGTCAGAATTATTTTGTCAAAATTTTGACGAACTTTGAAACGTTGAAATTCCGACACAGCCGACGATGCTGGGTCAAAATTTTGACATTTCAAAGTTCGTCAGAATTTCAACGAAATAATTCTAAAGAAAATTCTGATGAACTTTCGTCAGAATTTGGAGTCAAATGTATCAGTGTTGATAAGAGTTATATGTCAAGGTAGGGGATTTTTCCCGAATTTGCATAAATCAACACTTTCATTTGCACCATCGATGGCACATACAAGGTTTAAAATCGCTTTCCATATTGCATGGTTGGGAGATTCTGTAGGCCCAAAAAATCTTTTGGTTTATTTTTGCGAACACGGTGGAAAATCTCACAAAGACATTCAAGTTCAGCCTATGAAGATATACAATATTGTATGCCAACTGCACTCACTCTTGTATGCATGGGGTTTTACCCTCACATACAAGGAACAAACATGTTATTTCTAATGAGTGGTTGGGGTCAATACCTGATGGTGCAAACAATGTTAAAAGTTACCTTTCCAACTTGTATGGTCATGTATTTTTCCCGATCCCACAAATAAATAGAAATTCCTTTGCAATCCTGATATTATTCCTAAGGTTATTGTATGGTTGGGTTCTTTCCCTAACCATACAATAATTCATATGGCATCTTTGTGAATGCGCTAAAAAGACCCACGCGTACAAAATGCTAAGGAATTTTCATGAAATACTTGTGTAGTCGGCAATTTTTTTTGAATATGCAAGTAAGTCGAGCTACCAACTTGTAGGACCGATATTTTTGGCTGACCTAACAACAAAAACAAATATTTTCTTATAAGGTTGTTAAATTTTCATGACTTAGAAAAATACAAGTTTTACCCCCATATTTGCATTATAGGTAATTTTTGTCGACTTTGCAAAAAAGAAAAGTTTTACCCCATTTGCACCATCTTTAAAATTTAACGACTTTGCAACTTTATTGCAAAGCATCCACATTCACTTGCATTTTCATCATTTTGCAACACATATACACATTTTTGCTCAAAATTTTCCTAACACTAGGAAAAATTTATGCCTTGCATTCCACTTGTTAATTCACCTGCATTCGCTCTGTTTTTTGCCACCATCACGTCCAAGCTCTCCAAACCCATGTAATAGCTCAAATTTACATCCAACATGCAGTATCTCAAAAATTATGAGTCTTTCATCTGAAGTGTAATACCCCATAATGTGAGAGCTCAATTTTCCCCCACCTTTATATCTAAATTGTCAAAGCATATGCAGTCACTCAGAATTTTCCCATCAATGCATAAAACCCTATTTTTCTCATAATTAGAAAATACAAAATGTTGAAGCTACTCTTGCATGCCATTTCAATCTTTTGTGTTTGGGTTCCTGAGCAGTTTTGATCAATTTCTTGCCTATCACTAAGCAAGAAAGTCATGAAATACAACTAGAAAATTAGTCTTGAAAGGGACCAAAAATCCTACAACACTATTAGAGATTCAATTACAAGAGTTTGTGGCATTTTCATGCATACTTCAAAACTAGACAAAGATGAAGTGTGAGCAATTCTAAAGAAGCGCGATGATTTTCTCATGAAAGACGATGGAGAAGGCTAAATCTGTCTTGTATTAGTTTTCAATTTTTTAATCATTTACAAGTTTTTTGTAATTAGTTGAAGACAATTTACATGTCATTTGTCATTTTCTAAATTGTAAATACATGTAACAACATTGAAGTCTGTCAATAATTTTGGACTCCAATGTTGAATAAGTCAAAGTAGTTAGACATTTCCTAGATTAGCTCTTTTGCTCTCATCTATAAATATGAGAGAGGTCATTTATAATTTTTACCTTTAATCTTATGCAATGAAGTGTTTCCCAAATTGAGACTCAACTTTGAGACTTTGTATTTAAATTGCAAAATCAATTCCAATTAATAAAGGAGGAAAATTTTGATATCAAACCTTGTGTTCAATCGAATTCGTATGAGTGTGGATGTTCTTATGTCATTCTTGTTGATTTCTCATATTATTGATTTGATAAGTGGTGTTTCTTTATTAGGATTGAAGGCCTTTCAAGATAAGTTATATACACTTTGTGTTATATTGTTTACTTGACATTGAGTGTGTGTGTGTGTTGAAAGTGTTTCTTGGTGGAGGATTATAAAAACTTTGAGCTTGTAGTTATTCACTTCATGTATATGAATCATGTTGAGAATTTTTAGACTTTTTGCTGCAATTTTCAATTAAATTCTTGTGGATCACTGGTATTATTAGTTGACAGACTTTGTGCTACAATTGGTGATATGGTTACTCTTGGAATATTTTTGGAGAATAATTTGAAGAGTTTGTGCTTGGGATTATTCACTTGATGTGTGAATATTTTTGTGAAGTGAGTTGAAAGACTTTGTGCTTCCATGTGTTTTCTAGTTACTTTTATTCACCGGTACTTGCAAGTATCAAATATTATTTCTATAACTAGTTGTATTTGAGAATATCATTGTTATTTTTTTCTCTTATCCTGAAACAAGAGGATATGCTAATGGAGACACCCCTATCAATAATCATAGTGTATATATCTTAGTTTAGTTTCTAGTTAATTGTAGTGAGCAATAAGAAAGGAGCCTCCCCTTTCTGAGAGGAGAGATTTATCTCATCATAGTTGTGGCTAAAATTCACATTTTATAATTTGTAAAGGGATTACAAAATATTCACCTGACAATAGAAAAAAATCCCAGCCTCTATGTGGGGTCTACACATTCTCACTGCGCACTTCCAACGCCTCTTCTTCACTCAACCATGCACTTGCTAGTCTTTTTCTTTAATTGGCAAAAATTACCTTCCAAAGAGGTCGATTCAAAATGGTCTCTCTTTTAATTTTAGTATGTTGTCTCATCCTTAGCATTTGGGCACCTAAACTCTCCATCTTCTCCTCCATGTAGGTCAAAGGACAAGTTTTATAGGCTTTTTAATTTTTGTCTTTTCTTGTTCAATATGTGGCATCCCAACTCTCTTCAATCTGTTGTGTTTAATTTCCTGTCTCTTTCCCTCCAAGTCAGCCCAAAAGCCATGCATTTTGTTTTTGTTTCTTCCCAAAATAAGGCACTAGAAACTATCCAGCTTCCACACCTCACCAAATTGAGTCACCCAATTTGGGCGCTATGCATAAGGGGGGTTTATAATTAATTGTTTTTTTTAAATCCCCTTTGTAATATAACTCCCAATGTTGAATTTTACACGACAAGCATTAAAAAAAACAATAATCCCAAGTATCGAATGGTTGTAGATGAAATCACCACAAAAATTTCAAACAAAAAAAACTAAAAAATGAAGGTTTTGATGCAGATAACAAGTATACCTGGATGCTCCGGCATCAAAAGGTGGCTTGCATTTTCATAATTCAAGCAAGGATCTTTATCAAACCATGACACCTAGGGTTTGATCCTATGGAGGAGCTTTCATCAAATATTCCTATATGGATTCACCTGCCTCAACTTCCAATGGAGTTTTGGCATAAGGATGTCTTTCATTCCACTGTTGTTGTTCTAGGAAATCCACTGGCTCCTCGACAATCCCTTGACCATAGGGTGAAAAACATTTCTCGTCTTTGTGTGGAAATTATTTTTAAATAATCCCTTTCTGGAGTCTCTTGAAATCAAGCTTGGGAGCACACATGTTGGATCTAATAGATAGACTTATATGAATCCCTACCTTTGTGGTGTTGTGCATGCCATGAGTATGGAAATTTACAAAGGAACTATCCTAAGGCGGTGTTACAACCCATTTCTAAGTTACCAAATTACTTTAATCTTTATGAGTAAATATGATTTTAAATGCAATATTATGTTTTGATAACATTCAATGGATGAATATATGAATATGTGTTATGATGAAATGCTTTAATGATGTTTATGATATATGATTAATATGATTTATATGTATCAGTTGAATGCGTACTTGTTGCACTAAGTTGGATGTAGGAAAGGATCAGACCCTCAAGAGGGGGAGGAAGAGTTCACCCATGAGAGGAAGTTGGTATGGAAACTATTGGTATGTCTATCTGAGTAGATACACACACACACACTATTAAACTATGTTCATAGATTTTTGGGTTTATAGGAAGGTTAGTGTGATTGTCTTTGAATTTTTAGTCGATTTGAGTCATCGTGTTGAAATCATTTTGATGAACATGTATTATATATATTTTGTGCATTGGATATATATATGGATACATGTATATATATTGAGTATATATATGTATATATGTGATGGTGCACACATATGAGCATATGTATGTATGAGCATGTGTAGATAGAAATGTCTATATCTACCCATATGTAGATACATAATATGTATGTGAACAGTCGTATATATAAATATATATGTATTGTATATATACACACACTGATATATATAGATATGTTATTATGTTTAAATAATGGTAATGTGTATATATTAATATGTACATATACATATATATATAAAAATAAATGACAAATGTATATTTATATTCAACTTATTGTAATAGATATGTTTATGTAATATATATTGATATATATATTATAATAAAAGGATATACATTATAATATATAATGTGTAAATGATGCTATACACATATTATTTTTAACATAAATAATGTGATGGAAGCATATACAATATAGCATATTGAATGCATATTATGGAGATTGTGATAGAAGCCAAGTAATAGAAAGTAAAGCCACGCATTGTGGAAAGTGGATATGCCACGCACGACATTTAAGTAACAATATTATTAAGTGGAAGTTATAAAACTATGAAGTCACCCAACCATAGGTGTGAAACTTGCAATATTAAGAGGGCCAAAATTGCAACAAAATAAGGCAAAGTATAATCGGACTTCTAAAACAATAATACACGGCATTTTCAAGAGGAACTTTGACCTGGTAAAAAGAGCATGTGTCCAACTATTTTACCTAGGATTTGGATGATAACAAAGAGTTTCAAACTGGTTTTGTTTTGACTTTGTACATGCCAAACATTAGACTTTTTCTTCAAACTTGGTACTGCCAACAAGTAGGAAAATAGTGCCTAACTTGCCAAATTGACCTGGAAGGTTGTAGAGCTAGTTTTTATTTCTTATTTGTAATTGAAAACTTTCCCAACTAGCCGCTACAATAGGCAAAAATCTCTATGAGGTGGAAGCAAATAAGAGAGGTGGCAATGTAGTTAGCTTTTCTGTAGCAATTGCTTTCTCTCCATTTCATTATAAATAGAGAGCAACATCATAGTGTTTGGTGGTTCATTTTTGTTGTGTTCATTCTTGAGTGATTTCATATTGTTCATTTTTTTTCTTTTTGGAGAGTTTGAGAGAAGTTTATTTTGTGAGTTTGAGAGAAGATTATTTTGTGAGTTGAGAGAAACGTATTTGAGAGTTTTGAAAGCATATAACACTTGTTTGAGAGTGAAGATAGGGTGAGTTGTGTAGCTGAAGTTACTAACTGAGTAGCAACAACAAGAAGAGCTGAGATTAGAGGAGGCAACAAGCTAATCCATTTTCATTGTGCAAGGAGTCTCAAGATATTCATTCAGAGCTAATTTATATCGGGCATTCTTAAGATAGCTATCTCTATATCTCTTATCAATTTTGAAAATAATTATTATTACTATTTCAAAGTATTTGAGCCATTATTTGTGTGCATACCATTGCTATTGGAAAATATGTGTGTGCAAGTTCAATCAACTAGATTATTTATGCAGTCAACTTCTACTAATTATAAGCTAGAAGGCATATGATTATTTTTTATCATAATTATATTGCTTGATTATTATAGCAAAGAAGCTAGAATAGGATATTATGATAATATCCAAAATATAGTATGCTATTTGTATTATTTCAATAAGCTATGTTTCTTGGAAATGAAAGGGATGAAATCCTAATAGAAGTATTATGCCATTACTATTTAGAGTATGATGTTATTTATGAATACCCTTATTTGGTAGTTTAACCATGGGTGAAGAACATAAGTTCTTGATTGTTTATAACCCTTGAAAGTAGCAGATTAGTTTATTCCCTAAGGTTAGGGTATACACTTGAATGTGATTATATTGTTCTGAATTATGTATTAGAGATATATACATTCTAATTACCTTTTTAAATGATATTATCTTATACTTCACGAAGATTTTATACCTATTCATGGTATTCTAATCTTAAAGGAGAGGATTTTACGTCATGGCAAACCAAAGCCATAATGTGAGGATATTTTAAGGTGCAGAAGCATCGACTCTTCTCAAGATGAAAATTTTAAGGTGTGTATGTGGTCGCTTGTTAGTGTTAGTGTACGTTTGGTCGACCTAGTGTTCTAGCACTAATTATGGAGGTTGTTTGTTGTTTATGGAAGCATGGTGAAGCATGTCAGTGTAGATTTGGATCCTATTTAACCCTTGGTGTGGTCTACCTTCACTTATTTCCACCGTAGATGTGTTTGGTGTCGACCTATTTTGGTGTTGCATGTTTGAGGTGCATACATTTTATTGAGGCCAACCTAATTGAGATTTTTTAGGCCACGAATGGTATAAATTCAACGTGAATCGTTGGAGATGGGGTGTGGAAAGTGTGATATGTGAATTTGATCAAGTGTAGTGATCTGAGTGTGAGCTTAAATGCCTATGACTCTGGATGTAGTGAGAAGAAGGTGTTTACATTTTCAGTGAGCCAAAGGTTGCGAATGGAATATAGTTATAGTGGTGGATCTTCCTATTGCTCTAAGATAGTGAATCTCTCTATAACATTTTCTTCTATCTCCTTTCTTCTAGATAGTGAGTCCTTTGGGTAGTGAGCCTTTCTTCTTTTTGGGTAGTGAGACTAATTATATTCAATATTGATATTCATATATATGTGAGCTAATCATGATTGTGGTTTTTCCTTTCTTATGGTTTTCCACATAAAATCTGGTGTTCTATTATGTTGGGTTGTGTTTGCATTGATTTTTTATATGTTTGCATTCTACTAATGCTTGAAGAGGGTTTAAATGTTGATAAGAGTTTAAAATTTAATGAGTGATTTAATGTTTTTATTTACAATTGATTCATCACCCCCTCTTAGTTTTCCTATGCATCTAACAATATCAACCCCAAAGGCATGTTTTTTATAAGTTCTTAAAAATGACACAATCTTGAGCATGCTTTTCATAAGGTTTGCATGTATTTCAATCTCGAGTTAAAAAATGCCACAATAATGTTGAGCTATCTTTTAGCTTTCTAACCATGAAATTTTTTCTATGTTTCAAATATGCTAAGGTTTTGATCTTTATTTTCTTTTGCTAGTATCTCCATTTTTTTTCAAAATCCTATGTATGGTATTTTTGGTTTCATTTTTTACCCATTCATCAAAATTTGAAACAAATTACATTTTTACAAACTAGACTCTATTAAATAATTCTCAATTAGTTTCTTAAAAATATCAAGAGGGAGTATGCTCATTTTTTTATTTATCAGGATGTGTCCACTTTGAAAATTAGTGAAAAATCATATATTCACTAAAAAAATAGCAAAAAAATCAAGCATAAACTACATGGTGTTAGCTATTTTTTCACCAAAGTGATTTTTGAAATACTAAAATAAATTAATAGTTTTGGGGGAGCACACCAAATTTTCATTGCAGATTGTTGGTGTTGTCATTGATGTCAACCTCTAGTATAGTCAGGGAGATCATTGCACTATGTTGTCATTAGTGTTGTGATTTGATGTCAACCTCTAATGTGGTCATGTTGAGAAGTGTTTGTGGCATTGAGCAAGTATTATAGATATTATAGATATGTTGAGCAGGTGTTTATAGTGTTTCTGATGCAGCTAGTTCACATGGTTTCCAAGTGCTTTTGAGAGAATTTAAATAAAAGAGTATGTAGGGTGACATAGGTGTGTTCAGTGTTGTTCTCCAAATTTCTTCATGGTTGAAGATGTGTTTGTGCAGTTTGGATATGTTGATCAGAGATGTTCAAAGGTGTTATATCCAGAGTTTCATGTTCTAGATCGTACGACAGTGGAAGTTGTGTTTGACAGTGTGTTTCTTGTGAAGAAGGTTATTTGGGAGAAATGAGATTGCTCTAGATTTATCCACATTGAGGTTTCTTGTCTTGTGGA
This sequence comes from Sequoiadendron giganteum, assembly GCA_007115665.2. Classification (NCBI taxonomy): domain Eukaryota; kingdom Viridiplantae; phylum Streptophyta; class Pinopsida; order Cupressales; family Cupressaceae; genus Sequoiadendron; species Sequoiadendron giganteum. The sequence goes on along the minus strand of CM021109.1, from coordinate 140,119,970 downwards.
TTTGGGAATGTGCTCATATTGTTTGTATCAACCTTTCTCTAGAGTATCTCGTGTTCATTTGTTTTGCAAGGTTGGTGAGTGAGATGTATGCCTATGGCAGTGTGGTTGGTTGCACATAATGAAAGTGTTCTTCAATTTCAAGTGGTTGCGGTAGTATTACTAAATATTCTAATGGTGTTGGAATATTCTTGGATGTTGTGGAATGTTATGTAATGTTGCTATGTATTTTGTATGGTATTTACGGACCTAGAAAGGCATGTATGTGATCGCTTGTTAGTGTTAGTGCAGGTTTGGCCAACCTGGCATGCTAGCGCTAATTGTAGAGGTTGCTTATTTTTTGTGGAAGCGTTGTGAAGCATGTTGGTGTAGATTTGGGTGCTAGATAACCCTTGGTATGGTTTTCCTTCATATCTTTCCATCGTGGAAGTGTTTAGTTCTGACCTATTTGTTGGTTGCACATTTGAGGTGCATACATTTCATTGTGGTCAACTTGGAGAAGGTTGTGGAGGATATATAAGCAAGGTTAATTGTTAAAGAAGTGTGTGGTGTGTGGTGTGGTATGAAATGATTTGAATTTGATCAAGTGTGGTGATAAGTGCGAGCTTAAATTTCTAAGGGTACTGGATGCACTGAATAGAAGGTGTCTACATTTTCAGTGTGCCTAAAGTTGTTGGAGGTAGTGAGCCAAAGGTTGCGGATGGTGTAGAGTTGCAGTGGTGCATTTTCCTTGTTGCTCTGAGATAATGAATCTCTTTTCTTCTTCTATTCTTCTTTCTTCCAGACGGTGAGTCCTTTAGGTAGTGAGCCCTTCTAGCAATGAGCCTATTATATTTATTGTTGCTATTCATATATATATGAGCTAATCTTCATCATGATTTTTCCCTGATTAGGTTTTTCCATGTAAATCTAGTGTTCTCTTGTGTTTGGTTTTGAATGTGCTTATGTTTCATTTGTTTACATTCTACTAATGATAATAAGGGTTTGATGGCTAATGATGGTTTAAGGTTTTAAAGTACAACTAATTCACTCCCCCTCTTAGTTGTCATATGTATCTAACAATTGGTATCCGAGTTGTGGTTCCTTGGAAGAAGCTTATGTTTGAATCACATAAGAAGGGTTTCAAAGCTCCTATGTTTGATGGAATGAATTATGCTTACTAAAAAGCTAGGATGGAGGCCTTTCTTGTCTCTCTAGGATTTTGAGTCTAGAAGTTAGTTAAAACTGGATATACTATGCTTACTAATGGTCCAACAAGTGATTATGAGGTCAATGATTATGAGAATAATGAGAAAGCAATAAATTCTATCTTGAGTGGTCTTTCTAATTTTGAACTTGGAAAGGTGATAAGTCTCAAAACTACTATAAAGATCTAGAAAAATTTGCAGAGCATTTATGAAGGATATGATAAGGTCAAGAAAGAAAAGATGTAGAATTTCAAAAGTAAATTTTTTTTTTTTGATGAATTTTCAGTTATCTATATTAAAAGAGATAAAATTACAAAATTCACAAAAAAGGGGCAGGTGGTAAGAAAGCACACCCTGAAAGTCACATGGGCCAGCCCATAAAAACCAACAGATCAAGAGTCACATGGGCCTAGCCCAAAAATAAAACAACAGAAAGAAAACTAAGCAGTTAAAGCAGTTCGAGTAGATCTTGGGGGATCCTGGTCATCCATATGTTTCCCCCATACATCAGAGGGCTTAGGAGTGACGTCAGGAGGAGCACCCCAACCATCATCATTCTTTTCTGCTTCTTTATCTTTATCCTCGCACCGAGGCGATATTGCGAGAGCAAGCCGCGGAAAGCTTTTGCCAGTGGAGGGCCAACCAGAACCAGAAATAAGAGGAGCATCCGAAGGCCACCCAGAACCACCACCAATGTTCCCCGGTGCACCACTAGAGTGCCAGCCCTAACCAGGATGTGACGAAGGAGAATGAGCCCACTTGGGAGGCCAAGAATCCCTCCGAGCAGGAGGTTGGGAGCGAGCCCGCGTGGAATCACTCCACTTCTGGCCTCGAGAGGGTGACCGACGGTGGGAGGAGGAGGGCGAGTCAGGAATCCGAGCCATAGTACAAGGGGCATTGCCCTAGTGGTCCAGGAGAACCTGCAGGTGAGCCACTTCTAGTGCAACCTTGTTGGCTTGCACTTGAATCTGTAACATAACATTAGAGCATATAACTGCTTTAGCATAAAGAGACACATTAATATCTAAATGTGAATGAGCAAAAATACAAGCATTTCTGTCTTTCTAGATATTGAAGAGGATTTCCACCCTGAAAGTGTGCCAAAGTTGGGTGAACTTAGCCGGGGTTCTAGGTGGGTCCCCCAGCAGAACCATATGCCACGAAAAGGGTTTAGGCCTAAAAGGCCGAAAGAAATCATGAATCCAAGTCTAGAACTGCTAAGCTCTGGGACAACAAAGCTAAATTTGAAAACCTAAGGATGTCAGAAGATGAAGATATTGTTGGAAAATGTGCCTCAACTTGCTGGCTTGAACTTCTATTAGAGACTTGACAAATTCCCTTGGTGTTCATGCCTTTACCTCATTACCGTTGGAAGCTTTAAGAACAAGCATGGTTGCACGATTTACCTCCTTACTATGAAGGTCTTTGGTCTGCTTGGCGGTTGCATGGTATACCACCTTACTACGGGTCTCTTTCAGTTGAGGAGCAGTTGTGTGGTGTTACCTCTATACTGCGGAGTCCTTCATCTTGCTTGGCGGTAGTGCAGTGAGCATCGTTGACTGACAGTTGTGAGGCGATACCGCCATACCATGGGTACTCGTTCCTTGGGCTACAGTGGCGCAGTTACCACTATACTGCAGGTGGTCATTGGGTGTGCGGTGGTAGCACAGTGAACCTTTGCAGTCTGGTGGTTGGGTAGTTTTATAGCCGTATCATGGAAGCTCATAAGATAGGTCGTGGTAGCGTGGTTACCACCATAGCATGGGAACATCATGACTATGGAGCGGTAGAGCGGTGGACACCGCAATACCCCACGAACTTCTTGGTTGTCGGGCGATAGAGTGGTGAACACCGCCACACCACGAGGGTGTTATGTATTGGCTGCAGTAGAGTGGTAGGCGTATGTATTTGTCTGGCTGGATGGAGGACGCTGACTTGATTTGATCGAATGACTATCCTCGTGGTTGGTCGTGGATGAATGGAAAAAGGTAGAATGTGAACCATCAATAGTTAGACTGGTGCGACCATTGGAAGATCAACAGACTGGTTGAGAATTTAAAATGATGGAACTCTTTGAGGGTTCAGTTCAATAATGTGAGAAGGTGCAGATGGTTACGTTGTTCTGAAAGGGGGAAACTTTTTTCTCTCTGTATAGATCGAGTGTGAAACTTCTCTGACTGTAAATATGCTTTGTATGTTGTGAGAGAGCATTGTAACAGAGTGAGGTTTGTAAACACTCAAGAGGTTGATCAGAGGTATGTGAGAGAGAAGATCTATATTGTATGTTGTATTACAGTATTGTAACAATGTGAAGATCGTATAAGGGGTTATGTTGTTCAATTTTTCTCCAGAATGAAACAAGATGTAATCTATGTAAAGGCTCAGTGCCTGAGGTGTATTTGTAACGGTTTTGTTGCATGAATAATACAATGGTGATCTGGGATTTTGGAGTGTGGGGTTTTTTTACCCGAAAGGGTTTTCCCCACATAAATCTATGTGTTATGTTCCATCTTTCATGTTTCATGTTTCTTGGTTAGAATTTATTAATGTTTTTTGTTGAAACTAAATTTACATAAGTTTCTCTCAGAAGGATTAATGTGGGAAATGACCTGTGTTTGATTCCGCTTTGTGACATAGTTGTACATGTTTTTTGAGGTAATCTATTGAAATTAAAGTTACCAAAGGCACTACAGATCTTAGATTCTTATCTGAGATGACCAAGTTTTTCCCAACAAGTGGTATCAAAGCCTTCTTTTGGTTGCTGGTTCGGGGTATTTCTCCTGCAAAGATTTCTTAGTTTGTTCGGCTTGAGGAAATCTGGAGAAATCGACTGTTGTTTTGATCCTTTGGTGAGTGAAAGTCTTGTGGTATATAGATACAACACATAGCTCGAAGGATGGTGAAGGTGGAGGTAATGGAGTTGGTCATATTGAATTGTTGTGATCTGTGTCTCCTAACAGGAAGCGATATAATCTTGATGTATGAGGTGGTTTTCTTTGCTTTGTGACTGTGTAGCTGTAAAACTTTCATATTGGGTGTTTGTGTGAGAGGCTCCCTGGTAATATGGAGAAGCATGGGTTGTTTCTCAGCCATGGAAGAGAGTGCTTATGTTGGGTGGTGTCTCCTGGTGTTGGAAGGCATTTTTTTTGTTAACCTCGAATGCATATAGGCTATGGAATTAATCATTAGATGATTTGGAAGCTTCTAAAATAGCCTATCTCTTTCTCAGATGCATGTGAACACTGGTAGTTTTGGATTTGGCTTGAAATGTGCCTGAAGTTCCTAAATTTTTGTTCCTTTTTTTGAGGATGTATTGTACTTGCATGTTTCTATGGTTTTTCAGGTTTTACTTGGTCAAGAAAACTTGTTGTTTTATGGATCTGCTGAGGAGCTATTTTCTAGACTCTTGCTTCCTCAAGGTGTTGCTGGATGAGATAGTTGCAGCTCTACTTGCATGCTTTGTGCATGGTGAGAGAAGGTGTGTTTCTTTCTATGCATATAAATTTTTGGTATGTGATTAGTCACTCATCATTCTATGGTAATGCTTGATGGATTCCTAGACTTTGGTGCTTGGTGTGGACATTATTGGAAAATCAGATATGTACTTGATTTGGTGTTTGAGTCAGGGTGTCTACATGTTTGATCTCTTGTCAGACCTCATATTGTGTAATACATTGATGTGATTGTGAGTCTTCATGTTTCATTAATTTTATCTACGGGTTGTGCAATGTTGTGGGTTGTCTTCACCCATATGTTTGTAGTGGGACAACTTGGAAGTGGACTATCTATATCCATGAGATTTGATTCAATGTTTATGCAAACTTGTAAGTTGGCCTTATCTGTGGTCACTCATGCATTGGTGTGGTTGCTTTGAGACAAGAGGATGAATGAAAAGTGAATTATGGAGTCTTGTAGCATGGTGAATCTCCTTACTTATGAGATCTTGGTTTCACTTGAGATAACTAGAAGTACAGTTATATGTTTGTGAACCTGAAATTTCTTTTTCAATTTTGGAGATTGTTGGTCATGATGCTTGGACAGCTTGGTATCATTGTTTAGTGGGAGCTTCAACAATGACTGTTAAAAATTTGTCTTCTTTAGTTTGCAGATGTTACTAGGAAAAACTCTTTGATCCTGTTGTTGCAGAAGGGTTCTTTCGCATTTGTAGGGACACTATTTGAAGATGGTTAGCATTTTGAAACCATGGAGGACTTGTGTGTTCTTTGGGTTGAGGTGTTGATGGTGCTTGACAAGTGATGTTGGTTTAGAGCTTGTGTTTTATGTCATGGTATACTCTTGCTTTTACGTTGGAGATTTGACATTGAGCATTGCTCTTGAGACTTTGGTTTATTCACTTGAAGCATGGTATTTTCCTAAGAGGGAATGAAAATATCATGATGCCAGGTTAAGTTCTTGATTCTACAGTTGGATCGTTGACATTGATCTTGGTATATTTTTTGTTTTTTGGGTGAATTGATCATTTTCTTGATACTTCATGATGTTGTTGCATTGCATTTAGATTTTGGCATGAGGTGATTGTTTGTAGGTGCTCATGGATACATGGAGAATAAGGTGAGGTTGAATTTCTCTTGAGATAAGAGAAGTGTATTGAATGGTTTCTCTTGTTGAATTTTCTAGCAGAAAGTTTGAGGAGCCTACACCTTGATTGAATGTGAGTTCAATAAAGACCTGTGAGGAGATTGCTCTTGGGTAAGTCATGGTGGCATGGATACATGGAGAATAAGGTGAGGCTGAATTTCTCTTGAGATAAGAGAAATGTATTGAATGGTTTCTCTTGTTGAATTTTCTAGTAGAAAGTTCGAGGAGCCTACACCTTGATTGAATGTGAGTTCAATAAAGACCTATGATTATATTGCTCTTGGGTAAGTCATGGTGGCTTGTATATCCTGGAGGAGCATTCTATTTTCTTATCTCTTGTTCTTCTCGGCAGTGAAGTCTTTTGAGAGGTATTTGCCCATTATATCTTTCAGATGTGTTTTATGCTTTCTTTCATGATATGGATCTTGAATTGTTGTTTAATGGTTCTGGAGGATTCATAGTGGAAGATGGAAAACATGGGTTATCTCCTTGAGCTTTTGTGTTATATTATTTATTGATGAGAACAGGTAGGAGATGCTTTATGGGGTGTTTTCTTGATATGGGAAATGTATGGTTTGATCTTCTTTGAGAGGCTTACATTCATATGTTGTGTTTGATCTTGGAGGTTGAACGGTTGGATTTTGTTAATAATTTTCCCTTGGGAATTTGAAGGAGATCATACTTGACACAGTTGGATTTTAGAGGTGTATGTAGGAGGATGTTCTACAAGTATATGTTGTGTAGAATTTCTCTCTTTGGTCTTGGTTGTATTCTTGGAAGTTTGATTTCTTTTACATTGGTTTGAGATTTGGTTGGAGCTGTAGTGATCACTAGCTTGTGGTCATGTGTTTTCACTCATGTTTTTGAGTGGCAACTTGGAGGTTCTTTATCTTTTTCTATGTTGGGTGTTGAAGAACTTGGAAGAACTTTGGAAGAGTGTTGAGAGAAATGTTATTTTCCTTGGTACTACATGGTTACATTTTCTATGTGTTGAAATTGGTAGACTTTTTATGTCTTTGATGTTTTAAATTTGGCATTACCTATGCAGTGGGAGTACTTGGGTGTGTTTGGTCTTCTTTGACTAGTTGGCACATGGTGCTTGTATCTGCGGTTGATGGTTTGGTTGTGTTGTTGGCATGAGTTTACTAGTGTGGATACCTTTAAGGTATGGATAATTGGATGTACTAGCACTTGTTGTGGATGCTATTTTCAGTCACGTGGTTTTATCAATTGGATAGAAGCATTCTTTCTGATTGTTGTTCTAGTTGATTTTTTTATCTTTTTTTCTAGAGTAATGGCAGCGTCTTGTTGTTGATATCACTAGGATCTTTTGCTTGTGTTTGTTGGACTGGTGCATATTCACCTTAGCTTGTACCTTTCTTCCATAGGTGGCATGTTGGAGGATGATAGGGATTGTTGCCTGAATGGTGGGCATCTTAGATGTTGTTGTAGAAGTCTTGATGGAGCGTGAGAGCATGTTTGAGATCTATGGGGTTTCATGGATGACTATCCTTGGTTAAAATGTTGGAAAGTTAGTTGCAGTTGGATACTTGATTTTGTTGCAAATTTTTTGGTAGACTGTTGTCTTTGGAAACTTGTTGGTTGGGTGTCCTAAATACTGTTAAACATGGTCTAAACTAGTGGTGCCAGTGTGGTCTTAGTAGTTCCCGAGTGCTTTGGAGGTGGCAATGTGATCTTCGTCAAGAGGGAGATTGTTGGAATTGTGTGCCAATTCGATGGGTCTTGGGCCTATGTTTTTCATTAAGTCTAAGTCTAGAGGAAGCCAGTAAGTCTTTATCAAGGGGGATATTGTTGGAAAATGTGCCTCAACTTGCTAGCTTGAACTTATGTTAGAGACTTGACAAATTCCCTTGGTGTTCATGCCTTTACCTCATTACCGCTGGAAGCTTTCAATATAGGAACGCTTGCACGGTTTACCTCCTTACTACGAAGGTCTTTGGTTTGCTTGGCGGTTGCGTGGTATACCACCTTACTATGGGTCTCTTTTAGTTGAGGAGCGGTTGTGCGGTGTTACCGCTATATCGCGGAGTCCTTCATCTTGCTTGGCGATAGTGCGGTGAGCATTGTTGACTGGCAGTTGTGAGGTGATACCACCATACTGTGGGTACTCTTTCCTTGGGCTACGGTGGTGTGGTTACCACCATACCATAGGTGGTCATCGGGTGTGCGGCGGTAGCATGGTGAACCTTTGCAATCTGGTGGTTGGGCAGTTTTACCGCCATACCGCAGAAGCTCATAAGACAAGTCACGATAGCGCGGTTACCGCCATACCACAGGAACATCATGAATATGGAGTGGTAGAGTGGTGGACACCGTAATGCCATAGGAACATCTCGGTTGTCGGACGCCACACTGCGAGGGTGTTATGTCTTGGTTGCGGTAGAGCGGTGGGCGTATGTATTAGTCTGGCTGGACGGAGGATGCTGACTTGATTTGACTGAATGACTGTCCTACGTGGTTGGTCATGGATGAATGGAAAAAGGCAAAATGTGAACCGTCGGCAATTAGACTGGTGTGACTGTTGGAAGATCAATAGACCGGTTGAGAATTTAAAATGATGGAACTCTTTGAGGGTTCGGTTCGATGATGTGAGAAGGTGAGGATGGTTATGTTGTTATGAAAGGGGGCAACTCTATTCTCTTTGGATGGATCGAGTGTGAAACTTCTCTGATTGTAAATATGTTGTGAGAGAGCGTTGTAACAGAGTGAGGTTTGTAAACACTCAAGAGGTTGATCAGAGGTCTGTGAGAGAGAAGATTTATACTATATGTTGTATTACAGTATTGTAACAATGTGAAGATCGTATAAGGGGTTATGATGTTCAGTTTGTCTCTAGAATGAAACAAGATGTAATATCTATAAAGGCTTAGTGCCTAAGGTGTATTTGTAACAGTTTTTTTGCATGAATAATACAATGGCGATCTGGGCTTTTGGAGTGTGGGGTTTTTTTACCCGAAAGGGTTTTCCCCACATAAATCTATGTGTTATGTTTCATCTTTCATGTTTCATGTTTCTTGGTTAGAATTTGTTAATGTTTGTTGTTGAAAATGAATTTACATAAGTTTCTCTCAGAAGGATTAATGTGGGAAATGAACTGTGTCTAATTCCACTTTGTGACATAGTTGTACATGTTTTTTGAGGTAATCTATTGAAATTAAAGTTACCGAAGGCACTATAGATCTTAGATACTTATCTGAGATGACCAAGTTTTTCCCAATAGATATTACAACATACATGCTCAGAGTGGATGAAGTTAATATCATCAATGGTCTTGGTATTAAGCTAAGAGAAAGTGAAGTTGTAAGAAAGGTATCGAGAACTCTTCCTAAATCTTACAGTTCTAAAAGTTTCTGCTATTGAGGAAGCTCATAATTTGGACCAATATTCTAGAGATTAGATGTTTGGTTCTTTAATTTATTTTGAATTAAGAGAGTTTGGTCAAGATACTAAAAAGAAATAAATTGCCTTTAAAGTCAGCAAGACAAAGAAGGATGATGAATCAGATCCTAATGATTTTGATGAAGTGGAAGAAAATTTTGTAAGGAGATTGAAAAGGGCACAAGCAAATACAAAGGTAAGTTACTCTTTAAGTGCTTCAATTGTGGAAAAATAGGTCATTATGCTTCTAAATGTCCAATAAAATTTGCAAATGACAAACATAAGGATCATAAAGGTAAATCTGTTAAGAAGAGTTATTATGTTGAAAAATACAATGGTGTATTTGATGATGAAGAATCAAAGTATCTTGATGAGGATAGTGATGAATGCTTGTCCATGGCTCTAAATGTGAGAACTAATTCTACTAATCTTGAAATATGTGTGAAGGAAAGTGCTTTGAAAATAGGGACCACAATATTGAAGGAACTATGTTGACTAAATTTCATGCAAGAGATGAGAGAAACTACTAGATAATTGATAGTGGATGCTCAAATCATATGACAAGTGACAAGAGTAATTTTTTTAACTTTAAAAATATAATGGTGGTCTTGTTAAGTTTGGTGATGATACATCTACTAAGATTTGTGGAAAATATTCAATTAGCTTTGATGGCAAGCATAAAAAAGATGATGTTCTTTATGTCAAGGGTCTCCAACATAATATTCTAAGTGTAGGATAAATGTGCAACAAAAGATACAATTTAGTGTTTCAAGATGATGGTTGTTAAATCAAAAAAGGAAGCTTTGAAACTTTGGTTGTTGTGGGAATAAGGATAGAAGGAAATGTTTATTAGCTCAAAGGTGGTGGCAAAGAGTGTCAATTTGAAAAAAAAACAAAGAAAAGGTTAAAAAATAAATAATATTTATAGCAGGACCTTTGGAGTTGGTGCATACAGACCTATGTGGACCCACCATAATAAGAAGCTCTCAAAGTGATAGGTATTTCATGTTATTAATAGATGATTATTCTAAAATTACCTGGGTGACATTTCTTAAAAAAAATCAAAAGCTCTAGAAACTTTAAAGCCTTTAAATCTATGGTTGAGAATTAAATGGATTTGAAAATCAAGTGCTTGAGGTCTGATAGAGGTGGTGATTTCACCTCCAATGAGTTTAACAGTTTTTTATAAGATCATGGAATAAAGAGACAGTTATTAGCTCTTAGGACTCCTCAACAAAATAGATCTGTGGAGAGGAAGAATAGGATATTCAAGAAGCAACAAGAACCATGATGAATAGAGAAAATATATCATATGTCTATTAGAGAGAAGTAATCCATACTATAGTATACATACATAATAGAGGACAAGAAAGAGTGAACAGTTCAAAAACAAATTATAAGCTATGGTATGGAAAACCTCCTACTGTGAAATATTTTAGAGTTTTGACAAGAAGAAAAGTTGTTATGACAGACGAATAGGTAAACTTTTCATTACTTTCAGAGGTAGAACCTAAAACTGTAATTGAGGCATGTAAGGATGAGAATTGGGTCAAAGCTATGGAAGAAGAGTTGAGATAGGTTGAGAAGAATCAGACTTGGGAATTGGTCCCAAGACCAACAAACAAGAATGTGATAGGAACTAAATGGTTTTTCAAGAACAAATTGAATGAGGATGGAAAGGTTGTTAGAAATAAGGCTAGACTTGTGTGTAAGGGCTACTCACAAGTGGAAGGAATAGATTTTGAAGAGAATTTTTCTCCAGTGGCAAGAATGGAAGCCATTAGAATGTTTTTGGATTTTGCAACACATAAAGACTTCAAGGTGTATCAAATGGATGTCAAGTCTTCCTTCTTGAATGGCGAGTTAGAAGAAGAGGTATACATTGGACAACCATAAGGTTTTTCATTGTCAAAAGATGTTGATATGGTCTACAAATTAAAAAAGACATTATATGGACTCAAACAAGCTCTTAGAGCTTGGTATGCAAGATTGGATAGATACTTGTTGCAACAGGGATTCTAAAAGGCTACTAAAAATAGCAATCTTGACTTCAAGGTTGAGGGAGATTAGATCCTAATTGTGATTGTGTATGTTTATGTCATAATCTTTGGATGAAATGAAGGTATGTGTAAGAGATTTGTAGAGAAGATATAAAAAGATTTTGAGATGTCAATGTTTGGGGAGATGAATTTCTTCCCTGGGTTACAAATTTTTTAATCAGAAAAAGGGTTTTCATTTCATAGTCAAAGTATGTCAAGGAAATTTTGAAGAAGTTTGGAATGGAGGATTCTAAACCAGTATGTAACCCCATGGTTACTGGTTACAAGTTGAACAAAACTGAGGAATCTCCTAAGACAAATCAAAGCAAGTATAGATCAATGATTGATGGACTATTATATCTAACTACTACTATATTGGATATCATGCATGTAGTTTGTCTTGTGGTCAAATTTCAAGATCCTAGAGAATCACATGTTGTAGAAGTCAAAAGGATATTTAGATACTTGAAGGGCACTCTAGATTTTGGTTTATGGTATCCCAAGGGTACTGATTTCTCTTTGAGTGCTTGTACAGATGTAGATTGGACAGGTTGTGTAGAAGACAAAATAATTACAAGTCCAGATGTGCTTTCTTTTTTGGAAGTAAGTTGGTTTCTTGGTTGAGTAAGAAGTAGGGTTCAATGTCATTATCTACTTTAGAGGCAGAATATATTGTTGCAGCATCATGTTGCACATAGGTGTTGTGGATGAAGTAGAAATTGAAGGATATCGGAGTGTCATATGATGAAATTATTTCTATCTTGTTGGATAATACAAGTTCTATCAATATTTCAAAAAAATCGGTAATGCATTCAAGGACAAAGCATATCTCTATCTAGTATCACTTTCTAAGAAAAATTTGTAGATAATGGGGTGAAGCTAGAATATGTGCCTACAAAGGATCAAGTTGAGACATTTTCACAAAGGCTCTTCTAAAAGATACATTTGAGTATCTCCGACAGAAGTTAGGGTTTATTACCCCTCCTTTCAATTAGATGTATAAGGGTGTACATCTATCCAAGAGAGAATTTCAAGATACATTCTTGGTCTTGGATTGATGAAGGCTAGCTCTCAAAGGGAGTAGGTAGTGGTTTTTATTAGTTGGTACAGTTAGGGAGAGCATATCTTGTACCCCTAAGGAGAAGTAAGTGGAGAGAGAGATCAATAGAGAGAAAGTAGTGTGTTGGTGTTGCCTAAAGTGAAGCTTTCAGGTGATGTCAAAGAGAGAGATTGTTTCCCTTTGTCATTGATGTCAAAGGGGGAGAGAGATTAAAGTCTACAAAATTCCTCAAGTAAGGGGGATAAAAATGAAGGAAAGGGAAAGAGAGAGTGAAGTTTGAGAAAGTGGTTAAAGTGTAAGGAATGTCTCGGTTAAGGGGAGAATTGTCTGAGTGTTGGAGTTGCAGAGTTTCTTTTATTGTTAATGGTTTTTCATAACTAGTGTTTCCATGAATGACAAAGGGGGATATTTTTGTTGTTGTCATTAGTGTTGTTATTGATCTCAACCTCTAATATGGTTAGGGAGATCATTGCACTATGTTTTCATTAGTGTTGTCATTTGATGTCAATCTCTAGTGCATGATCATGTTGAGAAGTGTTTGTGGTATTGAGAAGGTGTTTCAAATGTTGTAGATATTTTGAGCAGGTGTTTGTTGTGTTGTTTATGCAGTTGGTTCACTTGGTTTGCAAGTGATTTTGAGAAAATTTGAATAAAAGAGTGTGTAGGGTGACAAAGGTCTGTTCAATGTTGTGCTCTAGAAATTTCTTTCATGGTTGAAGATGTGTTTATGTGGTTTGGATATGTTGTTAAAAGGTGTTCAAAGGTGCTATATCCAAAGTTTTAGGTTTTGGATCATTCGACAGTGGAAGTTGTGTTTGATAGTGTGTTACCTGTGAAGAAGGTTGTTTAGGAGAAATGAGATTGCTCTGCATTTCTCCACATTGAGGTTTCTTGCCTTGCAGATTTAGGAACATGCTTAGATTTTTTATATCTACCTTTCCCTAGAGTATCTATTGTTCAATTGTTTCACAAGGTTGGTGAGTGAGATGTATGTCTATGACAATGTGGTTGGTTGCAAATAATGAAATTTTTCTTTAATTTCAAGTGGTTGCTGCAATATTGTTGAATATATTGATGGTGTTGGAGTATTCTTGGATGTTTTAGAATTTTTCTATGTGGTTTGTGTTGTATTTTAGACCTGGAAAGACGTGTATGTGGTCTCTTGTTAGTGTTAGTGCAGGTTTGGCCAACCGGGCATGATAACACTAATTGTGGAGGTTGTTTATTGTTTGTGGAAGCATGGTGAAGTGTGTCAGTGTAGATTTGGGTCCTAGTTAACCCTTGGTATGGTCTACCTTCACTTCTTTACACTACGCAAGTGTTTGGTGTCGACCTATTTGTTGGTTTCACATTTGAGGTGCATATATTTCATTATGGTTGACTTGGAGAAGGTTTTTGAGGTTGTGGAGGATATATAAGCAAGGTTAATTGTTGAAGAACTGTGTAGTGCATGGTGTGGTACAAAATGATGTGAATGTGATCAAGTGTGGTGATTTGAGTGTGAACTTAAATGCCTAAGGCTATCAGATGTAGTGAGTAGAGGGTGTCTACATTTTTAGTGTACCTTAAGTTGTTGGAGGTAGTGAGCCAAAGGTTGTGGATGGTGCAGAGTTGTAGTGGTGGATTGTTTTTGTTGCTTTGAGATAGTGAATCTCTTTGTAATAGTCTCTTATATTCTTCTTTCTTCTGGATAGTGAGTCCTTTAGGCAATGAGCCATTGGTAGTGAGTCATTCTTATCTTTTGGGCAGTGAGCCTATTGTATTTGGTGTTGCTATTCATATATATATATATATGAGATAATACTCACTATGGTTTTTCCCTGATTAGGGCTTTCCTCATAAATCTAGTGTTCTCTTGTGTTTGGTGTTGAATGTGCTTATATTTCATTTGTTTACATTTTGCTGATGATAATAAGGGTTTGATGGTTAATCAGGGTTTAAGGTTTCAATGTACAAGCGATTCACCCCCCTCTCACTTGTCATGTGTGTCTAACAATTCTATGTTATGTTTTTTTGACAAAAAATAGTAACACGTTGTGTGCTCCCCCTATTTGAACCCCTTAATCTCTACTATTAAAAGAAAATATAGTATTTTAGAAAGTATATTCAGAGTACAATGACTCTTGTTCTTATTGTGTCTTCAACTTTTGAGCATAACTATGTTCAATTTCTCATCCACGATTAATTTTTCCTAATTTAAAAAAAAAAATGCCACATAAGACCTCCTTTTGGTCCCCCATTCCTATTCACTTACCCATATAATGAATGAAATATATTTTGTATTGTATTTGAATAAGTAAACGATAGTGATTAATCATAAAGAATTTTAATTGTAAATAAATTAAGCTTAAATAGTCTTACAAACCTTATGTCTCCATAGTTTTCTCTTTTCTAAAATAAATTATGCATCTTAAAATGATATCTCCAAATCAATATAATTTTATAACAATCTATCAATTAATTTTCCTTCTACATGGTTAGAATTGGCCATACGCCACACAAGCTCTAAACAACAAAAGTAAAAGTTAGAATTGTTCATACACCACACTTGAGCTAGACAGTGATAAAAGTAAATAAATTAAAGGGGTATAAATAATCATTGCATGACTATAATCTTACAATTCAAGCCAAGAATGTTGACAATTTGATTTTTTATTTTTTTCCCTTGTCACCTAATTCTATTTTTTGGCAACATCTATCCAATATTCTAAATGTATTTATATATATAATAAATGAAATAGATATTGTATTGTATATGAACAATTAAACCATAGTAACTATCATGAAGTGTTTTAATTGTGAATAATTTTGATTTAAATAGTCTTACAAACCTTACATTTTAATATTTTTTCGTATTTAAAAAAATATTTTGTATATTTTAATATGATATCGCTAAATTATCATTTTTTAACAATATACTTTATCATATCAATTCATGTTCATTCTAAAAAGTTAGAATTTGTCATACACCAACAAGCTAAACAACAATTAAAAAATTGGTGTTTCCTTTGTCACCTAATTTTTTGTTTAGTTAACATATCTAACAGTATATATATATATTGCATTATAATTGAACAATCAAACTATTATAATTAATTATAAGAAAAATAATCATAAATAGATTTAACTTAAATAATCTTACATACCTTATATTATAATAGTTTTCTCTTTTCCAAAATATATGTACATTTTGATATGATATCTCTAAATTAATATCATTTTATAAAAATCTATTATATAACATCAATTCATTTTCCTTGTAGAAAGTTAAAATTGGTCATACACCACACAAACTAGACAACAATGACAAAATAATACTTGAAGTGGTATAAATCATTTCATGACTATAAGCTTGTAAGTCAAGACAAGAATGGGAACCATTTGAATTTTTTAATGTTTTCCTTCTCACTTATTTTTTTCTTAGATAAGATCATTCTAAATGCATTTTTATATATAATAAAAGAAATAGCTATTGTATTATATTTGAACAATTATACTATAATAATTATAATTGAAAAAATAATCATAAATACATGTATTCTAAACAGAGTTACAAATTTTATATTTTAATATTTTTCATTTTTTAAAATATTTTATAATGTCAAGAGCAAATGATGAAATGTAATGAGATGAGTGTGTTAACAAAAAATATTAAACAATTAACATACATATTTAAAAGAACTATAACTATAACAACTAATAAAAATATATATATAATTTTTAAATAATTATGAAGTAAAATAAAATAACTTTTCAATTAGTAAAGTGTTGTTATTGTCGTTGTTATGTTTTTGGGATTGTTTCTTATATTAATGTTGTTGATTTCTCTTGTACAACTCCCTTGTAAACTATTATTCTTTAGATATTGTAATTAAGCTTTGTTCAATATATATAAAATAAAATAAAAATAGCTCTTCAAACAAAAGTAAAGTAAAGTAAAATAATATAAGTAAATAAATCAATTTTAAAATAATTCTTAAGTATATAATATAAAATAAATATAACTCATATAAATAAAATTAAATAAATTTTAAATAATTATAAAGTAAAATAAAACTAACACATACATTTTAAAAAATCTATTTGAAATATACATAAAGACATTTTTGTGAGGTGTTTATTTTTAATTAGAAATTAAAAAAATATCTTTTAACATATTTTAAATAAATTTATTAAAATATATGAATGATATATTTAAATCAATATCATTATACCATCAATTCATTTTCCTTATAAAAAGAATTGATCACACACCACACAAACTAAACCAAATGTCAAAATAATAATTGAAAATATAAATCATCATTTCATCACTGTAGGCTTGCAAGTCAAGACTAGAATGACAGCCATTTCAAATTTAAGATGTTTGCCTTGTCACCTAATTTTGTTTTCAGGCAACGTCCATCCAGCATTCTGATGCATCTTTTAGTAAAATAAGTATTTATTAAAACTTAATTAGGTGAATAAGCTGTAAACATGTCTAGATCTATGGAGTCCTAATGGAGCCCACAAATATGCTATCATTATTATAATAAAACTAAACAATTGGAGATAAATGATAACTGTTCATGGATTTTCTCAGACACAGAGGGAATTCAATGGCTTCAACCGCTCATTCTAAACACTATGTCTCCTCTACCCATTATGTACTTCTGTCTCTTATGTGGGCATGCTCTTGTTTTATACTGATGTGGATTTTTCTGACCACAAGTAATGGAGACTCCTTGGAGATGGAACATAAACTTATTCCAAGGGAAACTCTGTCACCTAGGAATTCTGTGAAGCAGGCAAAGTTAAAGGCATATGCAAATGATCATCTGAATTTTGTGAACCAAAATGAACATGGTATGTGTTACTATAAATTTCTATCTTTTAGATTTGTGCATTGTTTGGATGCAAGTGGTCTTTTTTGCATTTGATTTGATAGCATTTGAATGAGTTTGATGAAGTGGGTATTTATGGTTTCAATAGCAACTTGGATTTGCTGACTTGGGTATCCTGCTCACTGCCCTGAAATATAGTTTTTCCTAGAGAATTTACTCTGCTTGCTTGTTTTAATTTGTTTTATGTCTTCTGTCTTCTAGATTTTATCTCAAAAGTTCTGCATTGATAAATGAAACATGGCATTCTAATGCAGGTGAGGAGAATAAGGTAGAAAACGAGCAGATATTCCATAATAAAACATGGCATTCTAATACAGGTGAGGAGAATAAGAGAGAAATTAAGGAGGATAAGAGAGAAATCAAGGAGAATAAGGGAGAAAATAAGGAGAAAGAGGCAGAAATTGAGCATATATTCCACAACAAAGCAATCTTCCTTCAGGATTATAAGGAGATGAAGAAGAAATTCAAAATCTATGCATACCCACATGACACAAAAGATGCTTTTGCAAATATTTTTCTACCAGAGAAGACCAAGCCTGGTGGGAATTATGCCAGTGAAAGCTACTTTAAGAAGGCTCTCATGCAAAGTCATTATATCACAAATGATCCCACAGAAGCTGATCTTTTCTATTTACCATTCTCCATTGCAACAATGAGGAATGATAAAAGAGTTGGTGTTGGTGGAATTCAAGATTTCATCAAGGCATATATTGATAAAATCAGCCAAAAGTATCCATATTGGAACAGAACAAATGGTGCTGACCATTTCTATGTGGCTTGTCATTCAGTGGGCAGGACAGCAATGGACAGAGCAGTGCAAGTCAAGCTCAATGCAATTCAAGTAGTGTGTTCTTCAAGCTACTTTGTTTCAAGCTATGTTGCACACAAGGATACATCAATACCTCAAATCTGGCCCAGACAAGGGAATTCCATGGGACTTTCTTCTATCAAAAGGTATTCTTGATTCTAACATCTTTTTTCTGTTTTCTTTTTCCTGTTTTTCAAATTATTCATGATGAGTAACATGTATTATAATACTTTGAACTCTGCAAATCATATAATAACTAGTTGTCAAGTCCTGAGATTCACATGTTCCATAAATTGCTACAAGCCAATTCATACTTTTTCTTATTCCGAGTTGCACATTTAATGAAAAATCAATACACGTGGGTGGAACATGATTCATCTGGCAAATCATTTGTTTAGTAGAATTGAGGAAACAAAAACAAAACAATATACATATTGTAAAATTAAAGCAGAGCAAGATAGGAATCAATTGGTTTGTAATGAGAACAAGTTCATTTCAATTAAAAATAATGTATATACGTTATTTTCCATTCACATGTTCATGTATTATTATGGACTAAATTAGCATTAAATTTCTAAGTAGCAGATTCTTTTATGGTTTATGAGAGTTCTTTGGAAGTGGAAGCGTCTTAGCTATAAAGAATAATGATGATTTATACTTTACTAGTAATCCATTTAATTAGTAGTGTCCTTTGGAATGGGTAAGGCCTTCTTAGTTTATTGGGTTTTTAGAAAATGGATCCATCTAGGGGTAGAAAATGGATTCATGTAGGGGTAGGCAAGAAAGATAAGTAGTGCTTTAGTTAGTTTTTAAAGGTAATTTAGGTGGTCTTTAATTACATTTATCTTTTTAATCTTTTTTTCGCAATAATTTCTGGCTGGCTTTTCAATTTATCTTTATGAGTTTTTTGTGAAAAATAAGATAGAATTATTCTTTTAATTTCACTATGGAGAACTTGAGACTCTATGACCTTCTTGTGGAAAATAAGATAGAATCTTATCTTTTGAAATAATTTCACCATGGAGAACTTGAGACTCTTTAAGCAATCAACCTCTATGAAATTCTAAAAAATAAGATAGAATCTTATCTTTGAGAATTATTCTCTTACTCTCACCATAGAGAATTTGAGACTGTTTAAGCAAAAGTTCTAGCTTTATTTCTTAAAACTAGTTTGCAATGGTTCAATAAAGCTATTGAATTGTTGCCCATTAGGAAAAATGTATTGCATTTTCACTCCTTTCCTTAGAGAAAGAAATTTTCCTTGTAAATATTTTGCTTGATTGATGTAAGCTTCTTATTCATTTTTATAGATGCTACAATTAAAAATTTGTCAAGAAAACTAATAATGAAGATGAATCACTCTTATTAAATTATGTTTGAATCTTTCTCTGTCCTAGAGTTAAAAATTTAATTGTTAAATATGACTCTATGTTAGTTGTGGAGTTATTGGCATCCTAAATTTGAAACAAAATTAGGCTATTCTTATTAAATAATTGAACATCTTTATTCAATTTGAGTTCATCTCCTTTTTAATAATTCTTTTAGGAAGTTAATAAACCAATAGAGCCCCTTGACAATATTGGAGTTTTGAGAATTAAGTTGGTAATTTAGTAATAGTACATTAGTTGTGGAATTAAATATATTATAAGTATCAATTAAACAAAATGGGATCAATAAATTTATTAAATACTTCAAATAGTAGATTTGTATTCTAACTAAGAATTTATGCAAAATGAGAAAATCTATAGAAGATATGTATGTATTCTCGAATTACATTCTTCAAATTCAAGTGTTAGATCTAGGTTAATAGTACAAGAAACATAAAATTTTAAAAAATAGTAAATTAGGTTCTTGGTGGAAAACTAAGAGTGCCCACAAATCATAGTGTGACCTATTGAAACTAAATTTGATATTCATATGATTGTATGTAGGTATTTTTTTAAAAACACAATCAAAATTTTAAGAGAATACATGACAAACCACATCTCTCTCTCTCTCTCTCTCTCTCTCTCTCTCTCTATGGTAATTTTGAATGGATTATCATCACCCAAAACTATGCTTCAAAGTGAAAGGAAGAATATGAGTGGATTATGCTTCCTACACTCATATATGAGAAGAGGTATGTAAAAAAAAACTAATCACATAGTTACAAAAATCAAGCCTCATAACTAGGGGTTGAGACACCCATAGACTCATAGGACCACCTTTTTGTGCTCACTAACTTTGTTAATGCATTTGCAATATCCTAAAAAGTGTTAAATTTCCCTAGCATGAAAATCCCATCCTATACCATGTCATGAAAAAATAGTTCTAAAGGTTAATTTGATTCATCCTCACATGATATGTCATGTTCTTTGTTAGACATACAACACTCTAATAATCACATAAAACTATAATAGCTCCTAGAGCTAGTTCTACATCTAAACATAAAAATTTAAGCCAAATGGCTTCTTTATAAGTATGAGTAAATATCATGTGCTCTATTTCTATAGTGGACAAAGTGACCATAAAATATCACTTTCTCATCTAACTTATATCACCATCAAACATAGTATTATGTGGAGGATCTCTAATTGTCAACATCCCCAATCCAATTTGATTCCACAAATCCATGAATATTCATTAAATTCTAGTCTTCTATACAATTATCATGATTGTAAATAGAGTACTAGAGGTACCTCATAAATATTTGGAGAATTTATTCACTACATCCCAATGTTCTCATCTAAGATTAACCATGAAATGACTAAGGACTCCCACTTTTTGGATAGTATCTAATCTAGATAGACCAAAAGGCATACATTAAGCTCCTAATGGTACTAGCCTAAGATACTCCAACCATATCCTCCATCTCACTAGGCCAAGTTGGATACCACTCTATTGATAACTTGGTCCCCATTAAAATAGAAGCACATCATGGTCTACAAGTTGTCATGCTAAATCTCACCAACAATGAGTTCATATAATTTATTTATCCCAAAAAAAATCAAGGAGAAGCCCCTTTTCAATTAAAATCACAATAATAAGGAATAACACTCTGAAAGAAATTTCCCTAGCACAATGTATTATTCTTTTTTTTTTTGTGTATTTAAATTGGTTTAATCCTATTTTTTCAAGTAGTTGTTAATTATTTTAACATAAAATCAAAATATTAATAGATCGATTTTGTTCTGTGTTTATCAATTATACTTAGTCTTGTATCTTTTTAATGTCTATATGTTTTTCTTTTCAATTTTTAAATCTTGATGAAACAATCCTCTTATCTTCAAAAAAAACCCATGACGATAATAAATGAGAAAAATGACACCAAAAATATTTTTCTTTCTTCTAATCACATTTCAAAACATAAGAATATTATATTTTAATTATTATTTTATATGTGATAAATATGATAATATTTTATAATGATTAGCAACCACTTCTATGCTTTACCTCAATTCTTGATTATTAACCTTTCTTGTAAGAAGCCACTAGTGATTTCAACACTAATTTTTAGAAATTTCATATTTACCTTAGGTACACTACCATTTTGTGGCACTTCTTTTAGCCCTTCTTTAAATTATGAGGAAAAATCAATAACTTGTTTCTTTATATTTTAGCTATTTGATTCATATATTTCAAAATCATAATATTTTAATGCATACCATTTAATATTTTGTATTTTATTAATAATCTTATCCTAAAAATATTTATTCCCTCTAGATTATATCTTTCATATTCTCTCACTCTCTCGCTATCACTTAATCTATTATGTCACCTAAATCATATATAATTATTAATTTGATTTTTTTCTAAATATATCTAAAATGTCATCTAAATGAATTATTTTCTCAAATATCATTTAAATTAATTATTTTGTGTTGCATACCTATACATTAATTTCTCATATATTTACATGCATTCATTCAAGGTCATTGATAATATTTTTCATATAATTTAATCTCCTTATACTGCTATAAAATCTAAATTCTATGCCAATAGTGTCATAGTATGATGGTTAAGTTCTTGTGGTGTTGTTATTGTCATCAAGGTTCAAACCCCACTCGGGTGTAATTGTTGAATGTCTAAATTGGAGATGAGGTCCCATGTTTGTAACCTCACCAGTTCATAGTTCAAGATCAAAAGCATTTACCCCTTTTAACCTTTTAAAAATAATAAAAAAGAATCTAAATTCTATAAAATTTGTTAATAATATCTAATTTTTTTAGTAAACTTGAAGTCCCTTACATTATTATAATGAAATATATTTATAATACATGGATCTAGGTTTATATATGTGTGGTATATTATATTAACACAATAAATTTCTACTTATGTATAAATTGAGAAGTTATGAATAGTGCATTCTCTAACAAATTTACATATTTTAAATCATTTATATTTTATTGTCATTAAAAAAAATAGGTATATGATTTGTTATTATAATAATATCTTCACAAACTCCATTACTATCATTTTTATAGTATTTATAATTAAAAATTGATCTACTTATTCATAATAGTACACCTCTCACAATTGATCTAGTCATTATATTTACTTTTTTAACTCCTTGTTTGTTTTCTTTATTCTTAAACATATTTTAACTCTATATTTCATATTAGAGATTGTTTTATTTTTTATATAATACATATACATGAACAAAAAATATATTATTTAAAATAGGGTTTTATAAGGCATGTGCACAAACACGTGGGATCAAAGTGGCCAAAAATTACCTTTTGTCTACATAATTGTACAAATTTGTTATGCCTTTGTAGTGATCAAGCCTAGTCTTGGTCATTGTTAAACCATAATGCATGCACATTATAGTGTGAGATCATTATAACATGCTTGCATTATATGAGCCATGAAAGTAAAAAAAATAACGAGCACAAAATGAAATCATGTTATGATGTGCTCTTATTTTGTGAGTCTTTTTTCTTTTATGACACATAATGTAAGCACATTATAACATGATCATGTTATGATTTTTTGGAAACTATCAGCCCTTAGGGTTAAATTTTTCTTACGCATCCAACACATAAGTTCTTGCTTCCATGTCAATTTTCAAATATGTGTTTTCTACAAACTATAGATAAATAACTAAATGTAAAGCATGCTCTCCATCAAGTTTGCACATTTTTTTTTGTTGATATGAAAAACCATAAAAATGACATCAAGATCTATCTTACCTTTCTAACCATGTAATTTTCTTTATATTTCACATATGTTAAGGTTTTGATCTTCAAATTATTTTTCTAGTGTCTTCCTTTTTTGTCAAAAACTTACATATAATATATTTGGTGTCATTTTTTTGTTTATCTAAATTTGAAACAAAAAATAGGTGGGGAGAGCACTCAACTTTTTATTTTTAAGACGTTTCCAATTAGAAATTTGGTATAAAATCATACATTCATTAAAAAATATCAAAAAAAGTGGACATGAACTATGTGATATTAGATAATTTTCACTAAAGTGATTTATGAAATACTTTAAAAATTCAAAATTTTAGGGGGAGCACACGAAGCAAGATGTTATATTTCTAACAAAAATTAGAGCACATTGTATGCTCCTACTATTTGAACCTCTTAATCTCCACAATTTTTTAAAAAAATTGTAGAACTTAGAAACTAGATTTTAAGAAATATGAAACTTGTTCTTTTTTCATCTCTATATTTTGAGCATGGCAATCTTTAATTTCTCATCCACAATCAAATTTTACTAATTTCAAAAAAATAACTAATCATTTTTTACCTTATTTTGGTCCTCAATTTTCATGCACATGTACCCTAAATAAAAGCCTTTGATATTGCAAGAATAAAATATTTAATTAAACTCTTTACCAGAAATCTCTTCTAAAAGAGGAAGGGCCCATCATGAGACACACTTCATCTACTTTGATATTTGTTCAAGTATTGGTTATTATCTTTGGATGAATCTTAAATTAAATTGAGATTCATTATGTATATGACAAAGACTATGATAAGGTATTTTTGTGTAGTCGTATCCAATTATTTTTATTAGTATGTTTTAATATCATTTTCTACATTATCATATTGAATGACACTTAAACTATCAATAAATAAAATTCATAATATTTTTTTCAAATCTTTATAGTCTAACTTATAAGATATTCTATACTTTCATTTTTAGTATAAAATTATTATTCATAAGATCAACATGTACCACTCTTCATTTTCTATTCTCAAATATGTTTGTAATTTTTATCTACCTATTAATTATATTTTTTAATATTTTAAATTTTAATATAAATATTTAAATAATTTTTTTATTCAAATCCTCAAAGCCTAAATTTGATACCACTATCATATCCAAAATTAGTGGGAGATTTATGTAGTCATGGTATTAATAAATTACCATTGATATTATCTTCTTCTAAAGTTAATATGTACAAATTCATTGCTCCTAAAAAATACTATTTTACAATACAAATGAGATTGTATATTTTTATTATGAACTTTTAATGAATTTTTTTATAAATGGGTTTTCAAAGTAAATTTTTAGTTCTTATCATTACAATAATATTTTCCTTTTTCATGTGGATTTTATTTTGTAGAAACACATTGGCTTTCTTTGCAGGGGGAATCAACTCCCATGTTCGTGCTAAAATATTAGAAGTGTGGAAAAATGATTCAGAGATTTTTGTACATTTTGGAAGGCTCCCTACCCCATATTCTAAAGCTATGTTGAAAAGTAAATTTTGTCTTCATGCAAAAGGATATGAAGTGAATACAGCAAGGATTGGAGATGCTCTATATTATGGGTGTGTACCAATTATATTTTCTGATTATTATGATCTTCCATTCAATGGTATTCTCAATTGGAAATCATTTTCTCTTGTTATTTCAACTCTTGACATTCCATTGTTGAAAGATGTACTTTATAGTAGAGGGTTAAAACAATATAATAACTTACAAAATAATGCTCTTAAAGTTAGAAAACATTTCCAATGGCACTTGCCACCTTTAGACTATGATGCATTTAATATGGTGATGTATGAGTTGTGGTTGAGGTGTCATATCTTGAGAGCCCCTTTGTAATAAATTATTTGAAATAAATAAAGTATTTTAAAATTATTTTTTCTAAGTCCAAATTGATATGATTGCTATTTATATAAAGAAGTAAAATATACATCAATATTAAAAAAGTTAAAAATAATTATATCAAAGACTTGGTTCATAGAAAATGTATATATAAATAACATATATGCACAGTAATAATAACAAAACCAAATATCTTATTGAAACTTTTAAATAAAAGTATAATATAAAATATCTAATTTATTTATCAATCCAAATATATTTTATCAAAATACAATGAAAAAAAAATTCAAGAATATGAAGAGGATTTATAATTCCTCAAATTTAATATTTTCATTATTTTAATATTTATTTGGCAAGTTTTTATTAAATAGAGGAGTACTATATCCCTTTTGATGCAATCAAGATTGGGGGGTCTTATCAAACTACCGAATCTTACAACCTTAACATGTCATCTAATCCACATTAATATATAAATGGAAAAGGAATCTAAAACATATCTTTATTTCAACATTCATACACATTCATACATGAAAATCCTCAAGATTAATTACATATATGGAGGATTCAATATTGAATAAAATTCAGAAATTTTTACAAACTTTTCTAGACACATCTTGTTTACGAGTCTTCAAATTCTCATGTCTTCAAACCTTCTCGGCTTCACTAATATTTTGAAACTTTATTTTTCTCTTCCTTATGTAGCTCTAATGGCTGCCTTGAACACCTACAACAAACCTAGAAATCCTTTTCCTCTTCATCTATTCCTCTTCTCTTCACAATTTGATTTCCTACACTCTTGCTTATGCAAATCTCAAGAGAAACCTACAAGTTCTTTCTCAAACCTTTTTTTTGTTGATTTCTACCATTTTACACCATTAAAGGTTGTATTTTATATATTCTTATAGCCTTGCAAGAACAAAAAAGATTGGCATCTAAAACTGCTCTTTCATTTCCCTCAACTTGACCTCTAAATGTGTTGTTAATGTTGCTTCACCATATCAAACACCTTGCTGTTGTAGATGCCTTTGGGAAGTGAATAAAATAAAAAACCAAGTTGTGCTCCTTTGGTAATTGAAGAGTCATTTATTATTTTTCCCTTCATTTTAAGTACCTAATAAGACAAGAATAGAATGTCAAAGGTCACTTACATTGTGAAAAAATTTATAGGCATCCAAATTGATAAAATAAATATTAATTAATTATTATTTCAAGCTCCCTCTCACATGCCAATGGACCCCTTAGACCCTTCAAGCCTTGAAATTATATAATATAATAATTTTAAAATCACATTAAACACACAATTTGCCTCTGATTTTTGAAATCAAGTCCAATTATTGGTAAATGAAGATTGTATCCTTCAAAGACTCCACAAGATGCTCTTGAAGCTGCAACCCACACCAAAATGCAAAAATTGAACATAAAAAAAATTGTGATGCAAGATTGCTTGTGAGCTTGGATGCTCCTACATCACCTTTTAAAAATGACAAACCACTAACCACTAAACTAAAAATGTTATAAGGAATTATAAAATATTCTCAACCCTATTCATATGATCATAAATAATAAATTTAATATTTTATTGTATCCACCTTTAAAAAAATCAAAACAAAAATAAAAAGTGTTCTAGTACTTAGAGTTGTAATCATGAATATCTTTGAACAAAAATTCCTTTATTCCCATTACATGCATGTTGATGTATTTATTATATACAAAGATATCATTTGTAAAGTATTAAAGTTTATAAACTCTAACTCATTTATCCATTCTATCTAAAAAAAATATTAATGAATCCATGAAAAAAATTAAACTAGAATTATATATCAATTTCTAGGACTCTATTACATCCATCTTACCCACAAAAATATAAAAATAATATGAATATAATATATTTTTTTTGATACAAATGGTTAATAAAAGGTAGCGACAATATGGTAGATGCCTTAAGTGTTATTGATATCAACAACATCAAAGTCTTACAAATAGGACCAAAGAGACATTCTATCAACACACATAATGACCAAATACATATATTATGTCTCTAAAATTAATTATATGAAATAAGATCAAAATAGTTGAACTTTGATCTATCCACCTACAATCTTCCTTCAACTATTATTTTAAATATTACAAGGAGTCAATCATGTCATGTAAAAATTGAACACACCCCACATTTTAATTTTAATTCTTACTTTACATAAATAATATAATCATATCTCATATTATGAAATAAAATATACAACAAGATGACATAAAATGATATTCATTGAAAATATAATCACATAAGAACATTAATATATATCAATAATAATGGTGCATCAATCCAATCAACACAATATTCAATAGAACTTAAGTCACAACTATAACCCATAATAATATACATCAAGTACATAGGAAAACATGACAAGTTGCCACATATGGAATAGTTTTCCAATACAATGTTACAAAGTACAAGTGTAGTCACTAGTCAAACTATGAACACTCTCCAATATTAAGCCCTTGATGGCTTCATCTCTTCTAGCTCATCCACTAGAGCTTTGACCGATGAGGATACACACATTGATAATCACGATAATCATAATTGTGCTTCTCCTAATATCTCTCCCATTGGTGACGAAGGTATCTTGGTGAAAGAAGACACAACCATTGAATATCATGATGGTCTTGCTTGTCTTCCTTATCCTCCTTCCCATTTTCAAAACATTAAACAACATAATGAAAACATCATCCCCTTACCTAGTCTCTATAACCATGACCCTCAAACTTATTCTTCTCATATCCCTCCTCGATGCAAAGAGGAAAGGTTGATGTTAGAAGATACACCTACGAAGAGTCATGAGACTCTTGAACCTCCTTTCCCTAATTCTCCTACCATTTGGTACAATCTATTTGAAAATTATAACTGTCCTTCTCTTGATGCCTCCCCTCCTTGCGATGAAGCTAGTGAAGAACCTCTTCCAAGCTCTCCTACTAGGGTAGATAGTGTGGAACAAGAGAATGAAATATTTGACATTCAAATAGAATCCTCTCCCAATCATCCCAGTCTTCCCTCTCCCATCATTGATCATTCCCCTACTAATGATGAAGTCATTTTAGAAGAACCAATCCTTGTATGTCACGAACACGAGGCTTGTAGTTCTCCTAAAATATCTCCTCCTAGGGAGGATATCATGATGCAAGCCACAGATAACATTGACTCTCCTTCCCAAGGAGGTGTTAATATTATTCAACCTCAATTCATCCTTTCTCCCCCTTCAACCAAACCTAAACCTAAATTCATCCTCTACCCACCTAAGCCCAATGTGTTGCAGCAACCGAGTCACCATACCATTGCGCATACACATTACACTAGAAACAACCTGTGATCCCAACCATCAACCTCAACACCCTTACCTTCATCTCCTCCTATCTTTCATGTTTCCCCTTGCCTAAAGTACCTCCTTCGAGAGTATGACATTGTTGACCGACTAAGGAATACTCCCACTAAATTATCTTTATGGGACCTTATCCAAGCCTCCCCTCACTATCACAACATGATGCAATAGGCCTTACAAGAATTTATTGTCCCTTCTAATGCACAAACAAATGACATAATAGCTATGATTCAAGGCTTGAATGTTGACATTGTTTTCCACCAAAGTGAGCTCCCTCCTTTGGAAGTGCAAAAACAAGTTGATGCCTTCATGATCATATCTCAGTAAAAATGCATAGGGATCAAGTTAACCCTTGTTGATAATGGCTTTGTTGTTAATGTATTTAGTGTAAATCTCTTGGATAGGCTCCATATTGATAAATCAAACATTCAACCCACCTCTTTATCTCTCAATGGATTTGACAGTAAAGGACAAAAGCCGCTTGGTGTGATCACTTTGCCTCTTACCATTGGAATGGCCACATTAGACACATTAATCCATGTTATGCATAATGATGTTTCATACAATCTCATTTTAGGCAGGCCATGGATTCATGCTATGAATTGGGTGCCTTCCACTCTTCATCGAAAGATGAAGTAAATCTACAACAACAAAGTTTACACACTCAATGTTGATCCCGAGCCTTACAATGTCTTACAACTTGAGAAAAAAAAATCCAAACCCTTCACCACTTCAACACCCACCACACCAGTGGAACCCGTACAACAACCAAATTCCTTAGATGATGATTGGGGTTCCTTAGACTTCACCCCTCCTTTACTAGGAGAATCCAAGATCACCAAAAATGACTCTACAAAGGGAAATGTAGTCTTGTCAACACAAGACTCAGCCGATCCTTCACATGCATCCACCTCAACTACTTTAACCAATAAAGCCAACAACAAACCCTCACCTAATCTAAAAGTGCTGAAAAAGCTCTATGGAAAAGGTTATGAGTTCATGAAACAACTTGGCTATAGTGGAAAAGTATGTGGTGCTAGCGAACAAGGTATATGCAACCCTATCAAGCCTAACATGCAAACAACTAATCATGGTCTTGGTTATTGTCCTTTAATAAAAATCATCAAGCCTTCATCCAACACCAACCCTCTCCCAAATCACCCTTCTACCCCAACCTTAGAAAGTGATCCTTTGAAACTGACAAAGGAGTCTTTGCTTAATGCCAATGTCATCTCACAAAATACTACTGATTTGGATTTTGAACACTCCTCCAAAGGAGCATACAAAATCTCACAATCTATAGAGCCTTGCATAGGTATGATATCCTATACTAAGCAAGACACTTCTTTGTTACACAATCAAGGATCGCCTTATCCCCTTGATCAAGAGGGTATCTTGTCAAGACTCCTCCAAGATCACTTGATCTCTCTTCCTCCCAGAACTCAAAAGAAATGACCCAACAAACATTCCTTTTGTGCCTACCACCAATTTCATGGTCATCACACTAATGAGTGTAAGGCCTTGAGTAGAAAAATCCAACATCTTACAAATTTTGGTGTTCTCCCTTATGGGGACACCTAATTCCTCTAATTTATATTGATTTTCACTCAACCTTACATTTCATTTAATCCTTTCGGCTCACTCTTGTCCTACACTAAGTGGGGGCAAGGGGTTAGTTAGCCTCTTCTCTCGTATGTCACTTGTCATTGTCTCTTTTGACTTATCGTTAACCTTTCATGAACATATAAGAGCAAGCTTGGGATGTCGACAACATGTCTTAAGTTGACTCGCATGTGACATACTCTTGTTTTCATGATGCAGCTTATTGGAAACATATGACTCAACATAGGGCTTTCTGAACAAGTTCTCATGTCTTTTTCCTCTTCTACTTTAAAGCAGTTTCTCCCAGTATAGTGTGTAGAAATCCCTTTAAAGTGGGGGAATACATCACCACTCACATTTCATTGTGTAATTTTATTTTTCTTGCAATTCCCTCTCTTGGAAACATTAGGTACAATGTTGCTCAGGATGAGACTTTGCACTTTTCCTCTCTTGGATACAAGATGAGTCCTTCCTCTCTTGGATACAAGATGATTCCATTTGCACTTTTACTCTCTTGGTGACATTACACATGATGTTCCTTAGATTGAGAGCTTGCATGAACAAAATAAAAATCCCTTTGAACATTCCTTACACCATCGTTTAAAAATCACTTTCTTTTGTGGTGCCTTATTAAAGTTATCAGGAGGTATAACTTTGATATGGTTTGAGTGAGAAGCCCAAGTGGCATGACTTTCCCCACAACCACCTACATTTTTCACCCTTTGGGCCTTCTCACCCAACAAACAACCAAAAGTCTCGTCGCCCCAAAGTGATTACACATTTGTTTCGACAAACAACCTAGATCTGATCCACAACTAGCTGGACAAACGATCAAAGCTTGATCCAGCCTTTTTACTTTCTATCTTCTCTTCATTCCAGTTCTTGTCATCGCATGATCATGCATCTCATTTTTCTGCAATTCATTCACCCTTGAATGTGTTCTTTTGTATTGATGTCTTTTTGACTTAGAATCTCGAATCCTGGGGGCTTGACCACCTTCTTCATCTTTGTCATTCTTCGCCATCTCCATTGGGCTACTTTAGTGTGAGTTTGAAGCAATTTCATCCTCTCACTAAAGTAGGGGCTAAATGTGTCACCAAAAAGTGTAGCCTTTGACACTTTTCACTCATTTGGACCCTTGCTTATGAATTTTGGACCTTTTTCAACCTATTTTTATCTCTTTCTAAGCCTTGTGCCAAAGTGTTGTAAGGTGTTTTAAAATATTTTCACTCTTTCTTTGGCTTTTCATCACTAAATCAACCCTCTCTTATACTATAATGACCCCTTAATACGCATGCATATTGTACTTTAGTGTGTTTTGTGAGACAATCCCGACAAACAGCATTAACCACATGATAATTCCCGACAACCACTCAAAAATGCCCAGGTGGACTAGGTTGCCACTTTGGGTGACCTAGTCCCATGTGGCATAAAATTCAAATTTAACTTAAGTTTATTTCAGGATTTTATCTCCAAAACCCTAAGTTCGGCCTGTATAGTGTTATTTCAGGAAAATTAGGGCACAAATTCTATAAGGGTTTTTCCCCTCATTTTGCACTTCTTCCATCTCATTTTTCTCCTCACTCAATCTTCTCAATCACTCACCTCTCTTTCTTCTCAAGCAAGCTAGGGATTCTACATACTAAGTCATTAAGACATCTCTCCAAGGCATCAAGGGTTGATTGTTGAAATAGCACAAGATCATTCATCATGGCAAGGTATTGAATCTATCATTCCATGTTTCATGCTTTATTATCTTGTCTCTTCATTTGATTTGATTATCTAAAAGGGGTTTGACCAAGGAAAACCCTTATACTCTAACAACCAACATTTCCTTCTTCCTCTTTGTGTGTTTGCAGATTTAGGTATCTTTGAAGCTTGAATATCACTCAAGAGTGGATTGAAAGCTTGTTGAAGACACCTCCTTGTGGGCTAGGGAAAAAAAATCCATTAAAAGTCTCTTACAAGCCGAGAATCAAAGTTTCAGATGTGGACACTTGGAGAAGCAGAAAGTGCAAACCAAGACCTCCATATTTGACTTTCAGACTTCCTAAAAGGTTGAAAGGGACTAGGTCACCATAGGTGGTGACCTAGTCCCACCATACATTCATTTTTGGGTTTTTCGTGGATCTGAGTACCCTTTTGGCATAAATGGGTTCCAGCAGATTTTCATAGAAAAAGGACTAGGTCGCCCAAAATGGCGTAAGTGTCCCATTGGACCTCTGCATCAAATTCTTCAGGTTTCCAAATCTTCATGCCATACCTCTTCAGCCTCCAGGTGCACATCTTCTTTTTTGTTCATTTTTGTAGCTGTTTGATTATGTTTCCTAGGTTATTTTGCATATCTCAATTTGTTTTCCAGCATAGTTGCATTTCCTAGGTTTTATATTACTAGTTAGTTTCTATTTCCATTTCCAGCATTTAGGGCATTCCACACATATCACTTTAAGCCCCTAATCCCCCTTTGAATGTAACCCATACATTTTGGCCCATCTTTCTCCTTTTAGGCGAAAAACCCTAGAAGTGTTAGAAAGCATTAAGGTGCCAAAATATTCGTTACACCTATTCATATTAAATTGTCTTTAGAACAGTGCTTTAATATAGAAGCAAAGAATATACAGATGTCTCATGTATCGTACTCATCATTAGTAAGTAGTCTTATGTTTACCATGGTGTGCACCAGACCAAACATTGCACAAGTAGTGGGAGTATTTAGTCGTTACATGGCAAATCCAATTATTGAGCATTGGACAAATGTGAAGTGGATTCTCAAGTATTTGAGAGGCACTTCTAATGTTGCTATCTATTATAGTGAGATTAGTCTTAAGGTTAATGGGTATGTGGGTGCAGATTTTGATGGAGACAAAGATAAGAGAAATTGCACTACATGTTATGTTTTCTCTTTATTTGGAGGTGCAGTTAGTTGGGTATCAAAGTTGCAGATAGTGGTGGCATTATCTACTACTGAAACTAAATATATGGCAAAAACACAAGCTAGAAAGGATGCATTTGTCTTCATAGACTCAGGTGAATTTCAAGTAAAGCAGGACAGTATGGTTTTGCATTGTGATAGCCAAAGTTCTTTACGCTTAGCATAAAACTCAGCATATTATGCCAAAACAAAATATATAGATATTCAATATCACTTTGTACATTAGGTGGTGGGAGGAGGAAAAATAACTTTGGTCGAGATGCACATTGATGTAAACCCAATGGATATTTTCATGAATCCCATTGGTAGAAAGAATTTCATCTGATACAGAACTTCTCTAGGCTTGTATGTTACTTGATGATTGGAAGCATTGGCATTGGTCTTTCAGTATGAGGATTTATTCGTAAGAGAGGAATTTGACTTCAAGTGGGAGATTGTTGGAATATGAAGTCAATTTTATTGTTACTCCAACAGTGATAGATAGTCGACATTGATATCTAGCTAGTATTTCAGGTATGCACCTGGTGTGGTCAAAGGCCTACTATACAACTGAAGGTTGTAATCTTCTATCAAAGATTGAAATGATGGGGGCTCTCAGGGGGGTTGTTGTAGCCCCCTGGATGCTAAATGGAATTTATGTCAATGGAATTTTGGGACTCTCTATTTTGGTAGTTTTGACAAATGTTTGACATGTAGTTGTATGAGTCACACTTTCTATTCTTGGAAAGTTTTGTTCAGTAAGGAATCTACAACTTAGATTCCTTATACTCTATTGAAGTCATGTTTTTTGTAACTTTTGAAGATTGTTGTAATTACGAATTTCCTGAGAAATAAAATATGAAAGATCTTTGCCTGTGATTTTTCCTACTATAAATTTACCAGGGTTTCCACATAAATATTGTGTTAAAGTTGTGTTTATTTTTTCTATATTTTCTACACTGTAAATTTTCCTACAGTTATATGGTACTTGGGATACTTTGATTTCCTAATTACATGGTTCTATGGTTACTCGGTTATTGGAATAGTAGTTTTACATATGTGATAGACCAAAACCAAGGATAGATAATGATAAATATTTAATATTAATAATTAAATTTTAGTTTAGTCTGAGTGTCAATCTGGGGGCATAAACTTGTGAAAATTTTAATGGTTGTATATGCAAGGGTTGAAATTAGTGAGGTGAGTGTTGATGAAATGCAATTAAAAAAATTAATCAAAACTGTTACAAAAACTCTATTGAAAATTAGTATAAAAATTGTTGTAAAAGTCTGCTACAAGAACTGTGTAGGCTTTCAAAATTGTACAGGTTGCCATAGGAACTATGCAGATTTCTAAAGTTGCAATACTATGAAATTAAGAATTTAAAACTAAACTAAAAGTCTGTAAATGAAATTAAGCTAAATTATGTGTATTCCTATTTCTTAAATGTTTTAATAAGAAATCCAAACCATGATATTAAAATACAACACACATAACAAATAAAATAACATCATTGTGTTTCATCAAAGGGGGCCCTCCTCTTCTTCCACATGGTAGCTGAAAGCTTTGCTACTAAATACTCTTCAAATCACACTACATATATTATAAATTCTACAATATTACATCTCTTATTTTTGTGCTATTCTCTTATGCGTTTTTCCTATACTCTTCTAAACTTTCTTTCACCTCTTTTCACCGATATTATTTTTCCTTATATAATGAACAAGGCATAAATAATGTGTGTAACAAATTTCTAATTTATTCCATATTCTCACACCTCTCCTCTTATTTATCACATTAGTTTTTCTCATGCCCTTTTTTCTCCATATATTTATGCACCTTTTACAACTCGTGGATCACAACCAATTGACCATAAATATAGGTCTGCAACCAACAAACTAACTTATTTGGCTTACAATTATAAAAATGGGATAATATGGAAAGTTATTTATTTTTTCCTATGGCCATTATTACATTTAGCTTATGGTCATTAGAATAATAGAAAGTTGTTTATGGTTAACAAATATTTTATTTAACTATAAATAAATTTATTATAATAAGGGACTAAAATAAAGCTTAAGAAAATATTAAAAATTATTTATTGACTATAAATAATTAGCTCACAAGTGCATCCATGGGAGACATAAAGTTTGCATGTTCCATCTTTGTTGATATGTTGCAGCTAAGGCTAGAATGAAAATACTTATTAGTAAATACAATCCAATAATTCATTTATCTTATTTTATCTAAATACTATATTAAATTCACTTATTTATGTTTAATCATATGCAGTAAAAGGTGGTAAAAATAATATGTATGATATGAAAATGGAATATGAGAATGGATATTAAGGCATATGAAAAAGGCTAAAATATGGCATAAAATGGAACATGAATGGATCTCATCAATATGTACAACATTTTAATTGAAGAAGCTACAATATATGGTTATACATTTACTCATTGGTGTTTGGTACCATTCATCCTAGTAGCTCCCATTGTGTGAGCCTTGTAGTTTCATTTGTGTGGTATTGATATTCATGGTATATGTTCTATAAAATAACTATGATCCATGTAGCAAAATAATTGTGATTTATGAGATAACATATTTATGAATAAAAGAAAGAAACTTGTGTATTCCCTTTAAATGTGGAAGAATATGAGACCATAATGGTAGATGAGTAAAATAATTCCTTAATGGTGCATTTATTTAATACTAAGATATGAGTACCAAATAAATTGTGATTTAAATTAGGTTCTATGGTGAAAAAAATTGAGTGAATTATATATCTATATATATATGTGTGTGTGTGTGTGTGTGTGTGTGTGTATGTATGTATGTATGTATGTATGTATGTGTGTGTGTATATTAGTAGTTTGAATTATTCTTTAAGATGAATATAATGTTCTATTGGTCTATTATATGACTTGTATTCTTAGTACTATTTGTGTTTAATTTTCGATAAAATTCTTTACAATGCAAGACACATTTTTACAAAAGCTAATGAATGAGTGTTTAGTTCTAGCAACTTCATATGTTATTATGGTGAGGTTATGTCCTTGAACCTTAGTGACTTCTAAGAGGAAGTCTAAGCTAAGGGGAGGGGGATGCAAGGCCCCGCCTTATGTGTGATTCTATTTTTTTATTATATTCCATTAATTGATGGTTAGATAGATCAAAAGTGATTAAGAAAGTGTTAAGTGATTGTCATGATTAAAGATATCATTGGATGTGTTAGTAAGTCGAATTAATGTTATCTTCTTCCTATATTTCTAAATACTATAATGTGAGTATAACTATATAGCAAAGGAAATTGGATATTTTTTATGAATGATCCTCATAACTTCTACATTTTGTTTCAAGTTTTATATTTCAAAGTTGTTATCTAATTGGAATTATTATGTATGCACATCTAATTCTTAGATGTATTAGAAACTAGAAGGTGAATTATTGTGCACTGTCAGAATTAGCAAAGTAACTATGCATTTGAGTTAATATTTAAGATATTATGTTATTACTAGAATAAGTTAATAATGTGTGTAGATATCTAAATTTGACCACTTATATTTGGTCAAATTTACCCTTTTAATTAAATAATGTTACTATTATTTAATTAATCCCCCTAAAGTCTTATAAATCCCTAAGGTATTGGGTTAAATAATTAAATACCTGGCCCCTTTATCCCTTTCTTCCAAGGAATTAAATAAATAACCCACTTATTTAATTCCCTTTATGTCTCATCCACACTTAATCCTAATTCATCTCCTAATCCCATCATTAGGGATGTGACACATCTTGAATCCATGATTAAGATGTGTCACATCCTCCAACTTTTGCAAGTTGGCTCCTAATCATCACTTAACCCTCTTCTAATCCTTCATCATTAGTCTAATCACCCCTTTAGTCAACTTTTTCCACATCCCAATGGAATTTTTAACTCCATTTTATTCTTCCAACACCCTTAATGGAATTTTTAATTCCATTTACAATCCCCATGTCCTTTCCAATGGAATTTTAAATTCAATTTATTTATCCCATCCATTTCTCTTCCCCATGACCTCTCATAGGTCACATCAAGAACATGGGACAAGAAACTCATTTAGGAGGACCTTGTCTTATCCATTGGGTACTTCCAATCATGTGAATTAAAAATTCACATTTATTTCTCCAACCACTTCTCTCATCCCCATGGTGACAAAAGAGGACTTTCTAAAAGTCCTCACTTGTCACTATCAGCCCCATATGGGGACAAGGAGTTCATTTTTAAGGAAATCCTTTTCAATCCCAAGGTACTTGCAAGTATCTCCACATCACATGGCATTTTCCATGTCACTTGTCATTTTTCCATCTCACCTTCCACATGGCAAGATGTGAGGGCTTGTGAGTCCTCAACTCACCACATCCCTCCATCTTGTCCATGATGGCTAAATCTCAACCATTCGTTCTTCTTTAAATTGAGAGTCTTGGCCTCAAGTTAAAGAGATTAGAGAGAGACAAGTTTAGACAAGCATTCAAGCCATTTTTGCATTCACTCTCTTAGCATTTTGTAGCCATATTAGCCATTAGTGTATTCACCTACCATCTTCAATCACTACACCCACCTCCATTATTGCATGCATTTTCCATCAAGGAGCATACATCCAAGCATCATGAAAGGGCCAACCAACTCGTCAATCCAAGCAAGCAAGGTATAACTTTCCATTTGTTTTTCTTGTTTGTTTGGATTCAACTTATGGCTTATCATTGAGTGTTTGTTTGTGTATTTTTCTTGTTGCATTTACATTCTATTTTGCATTATTAAAAGTAGAAAAACACTTGCACACAAAGTGATTTTTGTTATCCAAGGTAGATGTTAGTCAAATGATGGACCAAGTTCTTCAATATTTTTTGAGTAATTGTATGGGGTGGATGAACAATCATGATCAGGCATGGATGGAGGTGACCCTACCCAAGATAAAGATAAATTTAGAATGGTTGAGTAATCCCACCTTGATGACTTTACTCACCTTAAGTTAAATCTTAAATTTTGTTACTTTCCATGAGGTATTAATTAGATGGATTATCAGCAATTAAAATTTTGAGAATTTAGACTAACCAACAATGTGCTCAATTATTATGACCTAACTATGCTTGCATGTTGGATATATTATGGTGGTGGCTAATATGCAAGGAATTATGTCAATTGAAAGAGTGAGAATTTTTTGACACTAATTAAATGTCATTGTGAAGTTTTGATTTCAAACACTATCCTAAAAATAAATTAATATTTTATGTTAACGTGTAATTGTGTTTATCTGGATAATGCTTGTGAATTATGTGTAAGTGTGTTTTGTGTGGTTTTTAAGTGTCAATTAATGTAATTAATATCTTTAAGGCTAATTAGGTCTTGTAATGCCCCGCCACGCAACCCTAGAGGAAGTTTCAATTCACAATAAAAGCGTACTAATTTTTTTTTTAAAGTGAATTAAACATACATGTTCATCTATAATTGACAACATCCCCTAAAGCTACGTAACCGAGATTACTTAAATCCCCATTAACAACCATTGTTTAAATTACATTGCAATAAATAACACAAGAAGTAAGCATTCATTCAACATAAATAAATACCAAGATAGGAATATAATATCCACAACATATATCCATTACATGATTAACTGATTACAACACTCATTCCTAGAATGAGTCATAAATACATAAGAGTTACAATTACATAATGAAATACAACAGTGCTAGAAATGAAAACAAGATTCACGAGCTGTCTAATTGGATGTCTCGCCTCCACGTACCAAAGATCAATGGGGACCCAACGGTTTATGGTGCATGTTCCACCCAACCAAGTGGTACCTGAAGGCCCACCCCCCATGCTAGGAGATAGTAACAACGCAACATGGACAAAGAATCTACTACCTCTAACCAAAGGCAGACTCATACTGACTCAAACTGGCATAATCAAACCAGTGAACTAAATAAGTACAACTCAATAACAACACAAGTACAACACTCACATCACTGACATAGATCACATTGCTTCCAGACATAAAATAGATCAAGTATGTTCAGAGAACCATACACACAAAACAATAAACAACAGTTGTCCTAAATAGAGTGTCATCGCATAGTTAGTCATGAGATCACCTCTGGGCATTCTTCATAGGCTCCAGATATCCTGGTGACCTCAACCGAATCCCGGCCCCCATGCTCACTCATGCGGCATCAAATACCTCTCGTACTGACAAGATAGATGACTATGCCATTTCAAGCCTACCCACTCATCCCAAGTCTAAATGAGCCCTTGTGTCTATGAGTGAGGAAAAATTATCTTGATTAGTGAGAAGTTAGTCCTAATCTTCTAAGTACATTACTTTAATTATCACTTGTTAAAAACACTTCTGAAGGTTACCCGGTTTACCTCTTTGGGCTCCGACGCCTAACAAAAGCCACCCTTCTAATGGACAACACACCATACCAAATTAATCACCAAGGGAAACACAAGTGCATACAACCTAGGCATCATAACCACTCCAACACAAGGAGGAAACAAATAATAGAACTCACTCCAAACATCTTGGAGGCAACAAACACATAGACCACTCCTTTCACAGGAGGCACAAAAACATCCCCATTCGTGGAAACTGGGTAAATACTGAAAAGACGCCATGCACTACCCAAGGGAAAACAACTGGTTGACATAAAGTTTCGACAACCCTCATCCTCTAAGTTCTTCTGGAAGACTTACAATTTTGGACTAACACTAAACCCCAAATCCCACAATGCAACATGACAACATAGCTACAACAAGCATTCAAGTCATAATTCAAATCTAATATTTGGATTTCCTAAATCCATACTCATTCAATAGAAACAATGACAAAGTCAAAGCATGATAACAGGGTTAACACAAATAATTATAAAACCCTTTTTCCCCAATCACGAATATAAGGAAAAAATAACAACAATAGGCAAAGACAAGGAAATACACTAATTTCGGATATCATAAATCCATTTCCCTATTTAATGCATCTCGTAGAAGTTAAAACAATATCATTCTAAAATTTACATTGAACAATTAATTCTTCCATTAAATAAATATTTTTCACAACTCTATCTAATCATGCACAATACTAGTTTCAGTTAAAATTACTTATCAAAATAATTGCATACACTCTTATGTCTAAAACAAAATATTAAATATATAAATATACAAATCTATATATAAAAACAAATAAAACAAAATAAAATAAAATAACATCTACATTATGCAATAATTTTAACTTTCTATCATATTAAAATTACCAGTCCACAAAATTAGTTAAATTTGTAAAAAGTTCACACTCAGAAACAATTTTCCCAATATACAAATAAAATCACCCTTATATTAAATATTAAATACAAAATATACTCATCTTAATCAAATAAAATACACTAAACAAAAGAATAAAATTAAATTAAATATATTAAAAAAAAAATACAAAACAAATAATAAATAAAATAAATAAATAAAAAGCAAAAGAAAAAAAATAAAGGAGATAGGGACTAGACGGTACAAATCCACCGGTACCCCTACTACCTGCGCCGACTATACATACAGTACAGCGGCCAGCGGTTCTTTGGGGAGGCCACAGTCCCCACGGGACAGTGCGTCCCCCCAAGTGGTGGGCGCACTGCCCCATGGGCACTGTGTCACCCAAGGGAATCCGTGGGCGGTGGGGTCATGGCCACCGTCCACTGTGTAAATAAATTTTATTTTATAAATAACAAAAAATATCTTTATCATAAATTCTCTGTGCGGAAATTCGCACAGGTACGGCATATTTTTGAAACGCGATAATATAACTTTGTCCAATGACTTTTAAATATAAATATATTTATAATTATATATTATGTGTATTTATATTCGAAAATATAATACATGTAATATATATTTACACAGATTAATTTACTGGTAAAATTGAG
The DNA here is from genome assembly GCA_007115665.2 of Sequoiadendron giganteum. NCBI lineage: Eukaryota > Viridiplantae > Streptophyta > Pinopsida > Cupressales > Cupressaceae > Sequoiadendron > Sequoiadendron giganteum. The sequence goes on along the minus strand of CM021109.1, from coordinate 140,079,115 downwards.
AAAATAATATAAAATAACCAGTAACAGAATTTGATAAAAAAAATTCAGAATATCTTTCTAAATTCAAGAGGTTTAAATTTAATTTCTTTAAAACCATTCCTTCACTTTTCAAATAATTAAAATAGGAAAATAAATAGAACTTGATTTTTTTTCAAAGAAGGTTTTCTACAGAGGGTTTGTGTTTTTGAAGAATAGATTTGGATGCTTTCAAAAAGGTTAAATTCTTCATGCTACAACCTAAATGTTTGAAGCACAGTTCTGAGGTTTAATTCAAACAATGAATTTCAACAATCAGATTCATAAACAAAAATAAATTGCATTGAACAAAACTTGGAATCTGAAGCTACAGAAGAAGATGAATTTCTGATGCAAGCCTCCTCCAAAGAATTCTTGAATTTTCTTCAAACGTGCAATGAATCTAATCCAAAAACTTCAACAATTGCATCAAATTTCCCTCAAATCAAATCCAAAACCAAAAACTGTTTCAAACCCTTCTTTGTGCAAATTTTCCAAAAATCCTTCATTGCTCTGAAAAATGAATTCTCACCCAAAAACTTCTCTCTCCCCAAAATTGAAAACATGCATTCCTCATAAATCAAATATATCTAATACAAGCCTAATTCACATTGCATGCAAAGTTGAGAATTAGATATTTATTTCATTTCCCATTTTCGAAAACCCAAATTGACTTTAAAATACAATTTCAATTTCCTTTCAATTTCTTATGATTTAATTTAATTTAATTTAATCCAATAAACTTAATTAATTAATTTTAATTATTTAATAACTAAATTCAACCCTTTTGAGATTAAAATTTAATTAATTAAATAAATTAAAATTTAACTAAATTAAATTTCATTATCAAGTTTAAATATAACATCAAAGCATAATATTAATTTTGATATAACATAATCACTACTTTTTCCAATGCAATTATTCTAAACATTGATTTAATAATAACGCATCTAACAAAACTAAATAACATTAAATACTGTAAAACATGAATCAACAATCAGGACTGACGACACACTAAGGCTAGGGTGTAGACCTGACACATGTTACCAAGCTACTATCTCCCTTTCAACTTAACCGTTGGATTGACACGCTCAAACCTGTGAAACCAGGTGGAGTCAATGTCATGTACCTGCAACCTGAAACCAAGTCAACAACATAATACAGTATATCCAGCATATAATACACACCGTGAAGAATAAATCACGGACTCACAGGGCACTCGCAAGCGAGTGATGTGAAACCGTCCTCTTCACCAATCCACTCATCAAAGACTGACATTAACATCATAATCCATAATCTCATAATAAAATCTCTTGTTAACTCTACTAACATCATTAAACCATAATGCATGTGAAATAATAATCAGATAACCACATCACACAATAATAGTTGTCACTCAATAGTAGCAATCAAAACATCATAACAAAATGTATCTAGTATCAAAGTAGTTGCAACCAGACATAGCATAAAGCAAACCGAACAAGAAGCAAAACGGAGGGGTATTACAGGTCTTTAGATGGGGTTTTGGGATTTTGTTGGCCTTTTTAATCTTGAATTTTTAATTGCACCTTTCTTGGGTTTTATTGGGATGGAGAAAGTCTTTAAATTGAGTATTATATCTATTTTTGAACCCTAGGATGATTACCTATGGGTTGGGGGTCAAATTAGGTCCATATCTTGGAATATATCTAAGATATGGTCCTTCTTAATTTCCCCTTAAGAAGGGTGGTGGATTTTGGGGATTTTAGGAAAAGAAAGAGTGTTGTCCTCCAAAATCTTATTAATGAGAAAATACTTTGGAGGTGGAGTGGCTTAGTGCACCTCTCCTCTCTTAATGAGATTTGAGATCTCTTATTGAAGTGGTGTACACTCTTTGTCTCTCCATCTCCCCAAAATTATCATACATATGAGAGCACCTATGGGAAGATGTGCTTAAAGGAATGAATGAGAGAGTGACAAATGTCACTCCCTCATTCAAAGACTCAACTGTTAAATTCCTATATCTATTATTTTGAAAAAAAAAAGGAGGGGTTCTTTTTCTTGGAGTTTTTACTTGGTTGTTTGTTTGAGAGAGAAGTGTGGAAAGAAAGAGGATTTCACACTTTGGAAATGGGTGTGCAGTATTTTCATGACTTGGAGAAGAAGAAGACTCATCCCTACAATCCATGTAGAGAGATAAGTCTTCATTTTCTTCTTTATTATTATTGGATTAATTTTATTTTAAAAGTTGTTTTATTTAATAAGTATTTGATTCTTGGTTGAAAAGTGAAGAGAATGATATTCATTTGCATGGGTATAGTGTATATGAGAAAAATGTGAAATAAAAAAACCCTTAGTGTGTGTTTCTTTATATTTTGGGAAAATAATGTTGTTGGTATTGAAATTATTTGGTTTATTATGGTTTCTCCTTGCTTAGGGGACTGGCTAGAGCCCTAAGAGGCTTGATAATGACATTTATGCTATGGTGGAGACATTTTTTTCTCACTTGGCATGTCTCTTAGGAGTTTCCTATTGGTATTTTTTAAGATGAAAATTCAAAGTTACATTATATTGAATTTCTTTTGTTTATAAGAGATAACTTGTATGATAAAATTAGGTAAGATCAAAGTAAAACTATTTGTTGAAGAAAATAAATATGGAATAGAGCAAGTTCAAATAGAATAAGATGTATTCCTTCTTCTAAAGCATTCAAATTAAAAGAATCAATTTGTTGTTCATCTTGTTACTTTGGAGAAATATTTTTTTATATGTGAAGCAATGGTGGGTATACGTTAAATCATCTTTGTAGATGTAATAGATTTCAAGTTGTAGTTAAGAAATTAGAAATCTCATTTTGAAAATTATGGAAGTTTAAGTAAATATATTTTATATCTACCCTTGTAATTGAAGAAAGTAGTATATTCATTTGAAGTTCCAATGAAAATATTTTTGGATTAGGGATTAATTGTGCATTTCAACTAAGAAATGACCTCTTAGTTCATTTGAAATGAAATTATAATAATAATAAAGAGAGTTATGGAAGGTATAGTTTCTCCCACTAAATACTGCTTAACCAAACCTATTTAAGAATATCTATCTCTTGATGTTTTAATCATAATAGAATCCTACAATATATATAAACCAAGTTACTTTGTATAATGCAATATGTAAATTAGGTTACACAAAGTGATGTATTTTTTTTTTACCCACATATATAACCCTATATTTATAAATATATTTAATTTACATAATAAAGTAAAAGAGATAGATTTAAGAAACATCTAATAGATTTAAAATAAATGATATTCTTCAATTGAAAAAATGTAATGGTCATGCAAGTGAGGATAGGGAAGCGACAGTAGGGGTTAAACCCTATCGCTAACCCCTCATGGAGGCTTGAATTTTCTTGGGAGCTCGATTCCCATGGGGTTCGTGATCCCAAGAGGATGGGACCCCCCATGGGAGGCAACCTCCCCTAGGAATTAAATCATATGCCCTGCAAACACTATTTTTTAACCTTAGTTATGAATTGCACAGAGTTTTGGGTCTACGGATTTTAAGCCAATTTTGTCCTCTGTTCACCACACACACACACACCCATATGAATTTGTATATATAAAAAAGAATATATTTTTGGAAATAAACTCTATCAGTTAAATCCAATTGGAAACAACAAGGAAACTTAGAAAAAAAGGCATTGATATAAATAAAGAGGTTTAAGTAAAAATAAATCTTGCAGTGAAAGGTAATGAATTTATTGTTCATGGAAATAATATGAGACTTATCTTAATAAAATAAAGAAAAATCGATCCCACAATAGTGGTTTACACTTTTTGGCCAAACTTGATATTGAACTAAATTTTTTTCACTAAATCTTCACTTTCGGGCACCTATAGCTGCTAAACCATGAGGAATTTGAAGATGATGCAAACTAGTGATTTGTGAAATTTTGTCTATAGATTCTAAATATATATTTTTAAAAAAAATTGGAATCAAATTGCATTTCTTTTTCCATCTCCTTCGAAAACTAGTTTTTAAAAGTAAACACCATTTTTAAAGAGTGATGTTCACCGTATACAACATAACTTTTTTTCTATGAAGGATAAAATTCTTTTTTTTTCTCAAATTTAGATTTGTAACTATGATGTCTAGCAAGTTCATTTGGTTTCATAGTGTTTTATTAAAAAAAAAATCTTAATTAAGTTTTGAAGTCAAACTAATTACAATTTAGACATAGGTGGACCGGACCGTATACAACATAACTTTTTTTGTTATATTGAAATTTAGTTTTTTTTCTTTATTAGATCAAGGACATCAATTCCAAGCATGTACATATTTTTTAGAAAAATATAATCTACTATTTCTCCACATGTGTAGAACAAAGAGCTTGATTTTCAGTGAAAAACTTACATTCACAAGAAATAAAAAGTAAATATAATAATCAAATTAAATTTATTTAAAGTTATACTTTTTGGGAAGCTTATAATAAATACTAGATACTTACAAAATATAAATTTTAAATGAATTCATTTGATCCCTCAAAAGGTAAATCAAAAGTGGTTTTTTATCAACATTTTGATAGGTGTAGAGGAGACCCCATTATAGGTATGGTTTAAAACTAGTGGGGTTCTATCCAAGGGGATTTGATCTAAGGGGGTTTAATCAAACCCTCTTCAATTAGAATTCTATAAATGGAACCTTTCATTGCTTAAATCATTATATTTTCTAAAAATATGTGATTTTAGAAAAAAATCAAGATGTCCGAGAAAGTGTAAACCACTATTGTGGGAGCACCCATTATACATATATACATTTTGTGCAAAAATATATGGCACTACAAAATATTCATCAAACTAATTCCTTCTCCATTTTCAATATGAACTCCTTCAACCTGTAAAGAGAAAGAAGAGAAAACAAGAATAAGAAATCAAAAACTAGTAATAGATTTTCAAATCCTTAAGGATTAGGGTTCCTAATTTTTCCTAAGATTTAAGTAGTGCGGGAGCACCTCAAATCTCATAATTCAAGCCTCATTATTTTTGTAACATTGTAATCAGTTAGCATTTCAGGGGGACCATGAAACAAAATGGTTAAGAATGTAAATGTAATCAGTTAGCATTAATAGATTCATACGAAAGAGTGGAAAGCAGTTGTAACCAACTGGGCATATCGGGTAGGGAACGGTTTAGTTAACTACCGTAGAATCTCTTTTATAAAAAGGATATGTGTGTGTAACTGAATAGTAGAAGAAGGGAGAGAAAATAGAATAGTGCGAATAAAGCAAGAAGCGACAGGAGAGAAAAAGAGAGAGGAGGAAATCGGGCTCACTGGCCTTCGGCCAGAGAGGCCAGAGAGCCATTAATGTATTAATGTTTTTGCATATTATAATGACTGTGTTTATGTGAATCTCTATTTCCTGTCAAATTGCATCATTCTATTTTGTCTTTGGTTTGTTTGCTTTGGAATACTGTGGGTACAGATCGGTTGTTAATGCGGTTGCATGGAGGAGTGCGTATGAGATGGACTGTGTTATGTATGGGTCGAGTTTCTGTATGCGGTTTCCTTGTGACTGTTCCGTTCTTTATGACTGTCGACCTTTGCATTGAGCAGTTTGTGTATGACTCGGGTTGTGGTAAACAACCATTGGTGTTTAGGCGCGGGTTCTTTATGTCAGTCCCACAAGCTTTAACGTCTCCCCTGGAGCAGCCGCGACCCCAGCTTGGTGAAAGCTTTGCCATCCTTGTTGAGGGGCGTATGTGGCTCGAGGTAGAAGAGTGGAAGGCGGTGGACAGTGACATGACAGCCGCAAGTTGTCAAAGAATTCATTTCCTCCACAGTGGGCATCCATTCCTTGTTGAGAAGAATGGTTAGCATAAGCCGCATGGAGGAAGGATAGCGGTGATCTGCAGAAGGAAAGAAGTTTGCGAAGATAATAATTTGTCTTGAACAACAATGATCAATAGCCATCAGAAGTTGTTAGGAGTAACTTCATTGCATTTGGTGAGAACTGTGTGGTAGGGTGTCGATGCTGCAGGAGGTTGAGAGTAGTAACAGTTTGACATACATCAGAATGGTATCAGAGCCTAGAAGTTTCTGAGTGTGTAGAAGGAAATCTACACCAGGTAGTAGCGTGGGTTCATGGTTGCACGGTGATCCCTCAAAGCTACAGTCGGGACACTGTGAAGATCTCAAGTTGGGGTCTTCGTATTGTCTCCACCACGATGCAGCTAGGTAGAAGGTGCAATGAGAGCAACCACTCAGAGAAGGGTGAGAAGCATCTTCCAGAATCGTGGGTGGGTGAGATGGCAGTACGGTGGTGGTGTGAAGCAGCAGCATGACGAGAGGGGGACAGCAACCACCATACACTCCATTGATGGGAGTCATGTGACAACAACAACGGCAGCAACAGATGCCTTGATTCAGTGATGAAGACACAGAGGTGAAGATTTAAATTGCAGCAATCTCACTTGGGCATTTCCATGGGACTTGGAAATTCGTTCAGTCTAGGAGTATGGTGCGGGAGCACCTCAAATCTCATAATTCAAGCCTCATTATTTTTGTAACGTTGTAATCAGTTAGCATTTCGGGGGGACCATGAAACAAAATGGTTAAGAATGTAAATGTAATCAGTTAGCATTAATAGATTCATACGAAAGAGTGGAAAACAGTTGTAACCGACTGGGAATATCGGGTAGGGAATGGTTTAGTTAACTACCGTAGAATCTCTTTTATAAAAAGGACATGTGTGTGTAACTGAATAGTAGAAGGAGGGAGAGAAAATAGAACAATGCGAATAGAGCAAGAAGTGACAGGAGAGAAAAAGAGAGGAGGAAATTGGGCTCTCTGGCCGATTAATGTATTAATTTTTTTGCATATTATAATGACTGTGTTTATGTGAATCTCTGTTTCCTGTTGAATTGCATCATTCTATTTTGTCTCTGGTTTGTTTGCTTTGGAATACTGTGGGTACAGATCGGTTGTTAATGCGGTTGCATGGAGGAGTGCGTATGAGATGGACTGTGTTATGTATGGGTCGAGTTTCTATATGCGGTTTCCTTGTGACTGTTTCGTTCTTTATGACTGTCGGCCTTTGCATCAAGCAATTTGTGTATGACTCGGGTTGTGGTAAACAACCATTGGTGTTTAGGCGCGGGTTCTTTATGTCAGTCCCGCAAGCTTTAATGTCTCCCCTGGAGCAGCCGTGACCCTAGCTTGGCGAAAGCTTTGCCATCCTTGTTGAGGGGCGTATGTGGCTCGATGTAGAAGAGTGGAAGGCGGTGGACAGTGACATGACAACCGCAAGTTGTCAAAGAATTCATTTCCTCCACAGTGGGCATCCATTCCCTGTTGAGAAGAATGGTTAGCATAAGCCGCATGGAGGAAGGATAGCGGTGATCTACAGAAGGAAAGAAGTCTGCGAAGATAATAATTTATCTTGAACAACAGTGATCAACAACCATCAGAAGCTGTCAGGAGTAACTTCATTGCATTTGGTGAGAACTGTGTGGTAGGGTGTCGATGCTGCAGGAGGCTGAGAGTAGTAACAGTTTGACATACATCATTAAGGGCCAAGATTAGATCTCATTCAAGGGTGGAGATTTGATGCACATTCCATTAAACTTAAATTTTAATGATTAAATTCTCACTTAGATTTTAATTTGGCCCATGGTGGGGGGCCAATGAACCTAGAACCCTCACTTTAAGTTGTGACTTAAAGTCACTTTTAAAATATCTAATAAAGTAATTTTTAATTTTATTTAAAACTTAAGTGAAATAAATCAATCTTTTTAAATTCAATTGGAGCCTAAGGTATTCATAAATAATTTATAATATGAAACCTTTATGGAATCAATGACTTAAATAAATTTGAGTTAAATATTCTTGGGAAATTCTATTGGAAAACTAGTCTCATAAGTTAAAATGCATTTATTTAATAAATCAGTTCATTTCAATAGGATTTAAAGAAGAGGCTTTCCTATAGACAAATCCAATATCAACCATCATGACATCAATTAATTAAATCAATATTTTAATTATAACATTAACTTGGTATAATTACAAGGTGGACTAAACTATATTAATCAAATGGGAATTTATATAATGCAACATTAATACTATTAAATCAGAGAGTTCATGGGTAAATGATGTTTTGTTCCTCCTCAAAATTGGAGATGACTAAGTCCTATTTAATTAATGTTAAATAAATTAATCAATGGCAAGGTCAAACTTAAGGATTTGATCCCTTAAGAATTGAATTGGTATATATTCTTTAATAACATAATCTAATGTAATGTGACTATGGGTTAATCAATATTTAAAAATAGGGAGATGATTTACTCTTGAAAATTAATCTTATGCAATTAGTTATCTTTCTCTAAAATGGTTCTAATTTAAATCATTACTAAGCATAATTTAATCAACCCAATAAATACAATGATGTTATCGTATTTCAAGGAATGGGATAAGCATGTTTTTTAATTATGTGATCGAATTCAAATAACTTGATAGAATCAAATAGTTAATTATCCTTCAAACTTAGAGGGGTCTCCAATGTCAAATCAAACCTAACATGTCCTTACATCAATTGGTGAAGATCAATAAGAGATTTGGGATGACCCCCATAATAAAATAGGATCAATTTAATTGACTCACCTTAAGGTGATAAGGTTAATCTATTGGTAAAGTTAGCTAATTAAGGTTGGAAAAATGGCAACATCTTAACTCATCAAAATGGATTTTGAAAATATTTAACTACATATATGTAAAATAAACTACTAGAGTAAGAATCTCTCCAAGGAATTTAATCTTCTTAGGACTCAATGGTTATGTAACCTTTATTTAACTCAATTCAACCTAAGGTGTGTTACACAAACGGTTGTCGTTGCACCAAAAGATTGACCTGTTAATGCCTGATACAAACACCAAAGTTAATGAATCCACAAGAGGTGGTTAAGCCATGTCATGAACCCAAGAATTGCATTGCACAACACAAGGAGACCAAGGGCACACACCTTGCAACAATCCCCCCAACGCAAGCGAGGGGGTCAAACCCATGACCTAGGCTCTGATACCAATTATTGTCCAAATAGTTATCGTTGCACCAAAATATTGACCTATTAATGCCTGATACAACCGCCAGAGTTAATGAATCCATGAGAAGCGATGAAGCCATGTCACGAACCCAAGCATTGTGTTGCATAGCACAAGGATACCAAGGGTGCACACCTTGCAACAAGGTGTTTCTAAATTAAAAAAATTGACCCTTCTGACTTAGACATTAGTCTTACAAGACTTACCCTAGCTAAACCAAGACTTATGTTAACCCAGTTGACACTGGGAGTGATGCAGATCAAGGATAGGGGGTCTTTTCAAACTATGATCTCCTAAAATTTTATGTCTTAATGTAAGATGCTAAATAATTATTAATGCAGTAAGAGGAAAGTAACACAAAGAGGACACCTCAATGATTAGCCTAAGGAATTGATAAAATGAAAGCAAGATGAAATAAATTGAGATTGATTATACCTTCATGTTGTTTCTTCCTTGGTTGGCCCTTGATCTTTGGATGTCTTGTGTGCTCCTTAGATGACTATGGAGTTAAATGGATGCAAGATGCAAAATGGATTGATGAAAAATGCTATGGAGAAGCTAAAATGCTGCAAATGACAATTTGGCAAGAGTTTGGTAGCAAAAGACTTGATTCCAAAATGAGAGAAATGAGGGGGTATTTATAGGATAATTTGAATTCTCTAGAGAATTCAACGGTTGAGATTGATCCAACAAAGCCAATATGAACGGCTATGGTGAGTTGAGGACTCACAATCCCTCACATCTTGACATGTGGAATGTGAGATGGCCTAGAGTGGGATGATGTGGAAATCAGGTGGAAGAGGTACATGATGTGGATAAAGGACAAGTACCTTGTAGTTACTTTGGGGGATGAGAAAATTTCCTCAAAAAGGAACTTCTTGTCCCCAAATGAAAATGAAAGAGACATTTGAAGAATTTTAGAATTCCTCAAAAATCTCCATGGGAAAAGGGGAAGTAGTTGGAGAAATAAATGTGAATTAAAAATTCACATGCTTAGGAGAGTTTATTGGATAAGAGAGAGTTTCCAAAAAGATGGGGATTTGTCACATGTGAGTGATGTGACAAGTCAAAGGTTCTAGAAGTCTTTGGCACATGTAAAGTGACGAGTCAATTCTTCTAGAACTTGCATGGGGATAGGGTAAGCCTTGGAAGAATAAAATGTGAATTAAAAATTCACATGGGAAGAGAGGAGCCTTGGGTGAATAAATGTGAATTAAAAATTCACATGGGAAAGAGATTCAAGGCCAAGAAAGGCAAGTGAAAAGGTTGACCAAAAAAGGTATGCCAAATGTGGCTAATGACTTTGATTAAGGTTGTGCAAACACAGGATTATGATAATTAATGAGAGATTAGAGGCAAGTGGGAGATTATGGAGGATGTGACACTAATCTTGATTAAGTGGTGCACATCCTAATCACAGATTAATTAATTTAATCCGGATTAAAAGAGGATTATGGAGAATGTGACAAGGAGAGAGAAAAAGAGGGATTAAAAATTGGTTTTGATCCAAATAGGTCAAATGACTAAATTAAATAAATTGTCTTATTTATTTAATTTAGAGAAGAAAAGGTGTAAGGTAAAGTATTTAATTTATTCAATTACATACTTTAGGAACCTTAGGCAGAAAATGAAATAATGATTAAATAAATTATTTAATCACTATTAATGACATAGATGGATAGAGTAGACGATTTTGATCATATGGAAGTGATCAAATTTAGATGTCTACATAAACCACCCACCCAAGCAGAAAATTCTTTGAAATTTCATAACTCAAAGACTTCCAGGAAAACAAATTTGATTCTATTAAATAATTTCTCAATTCTTACAGCCAGCAACACATGAAATCCATACAACCATGTGCAAGCAACTTTTCAAATCAATTTCAATGGAAATAATTTATAATTTTAATACTCATAAATCTGGTTGGCAACTCCATACAAATCTCATTCTTTGAATATATGCAAAACCACAAGCAAAAAAAAAATTCTTTCAAAATTAAATTCACAAATTACCAAAACAAAACCATGAAATTCATGTAAAATCTAATTTAAAAGAACAAATAAACCTCTCCATTTTTTAATCTCTATGTTTGGGGCATTGGGATCTTCCTTGCAAACTCTTCTTGCAACTTCACTGTTGAAAACCCCTCCTCCAATCTTTTTCATTTCAGCACTTGGGCCTTTTTTTTCTCATTTCTAGAGCTGAAAATTAATTATTGAAATTAGTCCCATTATGGTGTTGAAAACCTCCTGCAACCCACTACTTGCAATCTGAAAAAATTACATGCATAAATGTAACTCCCTTACAATAACTCATAGCATGCTTGGCACCCCAAAATTGGCTCCTTGTTGTACATGGGCATTAAAATTCCCTTCCAGGCTATTATTTTATATCTAAAAATCCAATTTTTCCAACTTGAGCGTTGGGAACTTTCAAATTTCAATATTTAGCTAAAGTTGCATATTAAATATGCACTTTACAATTCATCAATTTACAAATTTTGGGCTAATAAATAAAATATCAATTACATTAGTCTAACCCCAATTTCAACTCAATTATGATATTAAAACATTAAAACACCTAACCAATTGGATAAATAATTTTTCCCATGCTCTCAGAGTTCCAAAACCAAGTGCCCAAAATTGCCTACAACAAGCCAAAATTTAAAAAACATGCATGAAATTAAACATTTTTTTATGTAATATTTTCATACACCCCTGGATGCTCTTGCATCAAACACCTGGGGTAAGAAGAAATGTTTCATGAGTTGGGGACTCATGAACATTTAAAAATTGTATGTTTACTTTTTATCCACTTCTCTTCCTTATCCATTTGATTTATATTCTTCTTCCCCTTACTCTGAAACTTCTTCCCCTTACTCTGAAACTTCTCGTCTCTTCCTTCCTTAATCTTTCCTCTCTTTCTTCCTCTCATGAAATTCAAATTTGTATATCATTGTTCATATTTCCATCCCACCTTATCATTCTCAACACCTCTCTATACTTCAGCCTTTAACATGTTATTTCTACACCTAACCATCTCTCCCATCTCACTTTCTTTCACCATTTCATCAAAATACAAATCAGCCTTAACATCAACAACACATTTTGCAAAATCACCAAATACTCTTATTTTCTCCTCTTTCCCTACTACTATATCATCCATTTTAGTATTCTCATATCTATTCATACTAACCATTTTATTCTCATGTGGATCAATTTCATTTTTATCATCAAATAACTTTAAAAATTGAAACTTTACCTCAATGTTTGTTGCAACTCTTGTTTCACCCGTTGTTAACGCAAGCCACTCCTTCTCTACTTATACAATTTGCATTAATAAGTCACATTCTTCTTCATTTGTTGCTTCTCCTTCAATTTCCTTATTCACTATCTTCCCCATAAACTCTTCTTCACTCTTTTTCCCCAAAAATCCTAATGTTTCCATGTCCTTCAATGGACCAAACTTCACTGTAACTTCATGGTTATCTTCTACAAAAATACTATCCTTTTCATGCTCAAATTCATTTATCTCTTTCAAATAAAAATTTCTTTCACAAATATCATATGAATGACTATTTACTTGTATGTATTCTTGCTTATCTACTGCTTCCCCAACTTCACAATCACCATATTCATTTATCTTTTCTTCATGCAAATCAATATTTACTTTGCAAAACTTAAAAGAAGGAGATAATACCTTTGTTTTTGCTGCTACAACCTCTTTTCCTATGTATGTAATTTCATTTATATTTTCTTTTATATCATCAACAAGATGCACATCTGTTGCTAGCTCTTTATTTCTCCATTCTTTCCTTGTGTCTTTCTTCTTTTCTTGCTTTCTTTCATCTGCATTTGTGTGGGCTGCTCCCACATGACTTTCTCTCCATACTCTTTCCACCATAGGGCTGCTACACTGCACTTCAACATTCTCCTTTTCACTGTCCTCTTTACCAAACCTCTAATTTTCCTATTTCTTCTCTTTGTTGTCCTCTATTACAACTTCTTTTCCTTCTTCATTTCCTGCACACAAATCATTATTTGCAAACTCATTATGAAACAAACATTTGGAATTTAACTTCATCTATTTTCTAATTTTTTTCAACTTTAACTTTCTTTTTCATTCTGAAGCTTTCCTCAAGGGCATCCAATCTCACTTCTATCTTTCTCAACTCTTCAAAGAGCTTATTTTCTCTCACTTTTTATCAATACTCTTCCCAAAATAACATTCTCACGGTCTTCTAATGACCCATCGTGTCTTCTTCTTCAAAGCCATTTTTAGAGACTCGCAAGTCCCTCTGCAGTTACAAGTCCTCCTTGCAATAGTCTCTCTTACTTCAAGGTATCAACCCTTTGCAATCGTAGGTCCTCCCTACAAAAAACTCACTCTTTCTTATCCTCTACCCAATAGATGGTTTCTAGAAGACACACCTCTCTCTCATCCACCTTCTACCCAGCCTTAACCTCTACTAGAGGATAGTAGTCACAGATCCTCCTTCATACCTACAACAAACATTCTCACAACTCTCTTTCTCACAAATTCACCACTTCACTCTTCAACACTCTTCACTTGTAGGTCTTGGTGCATACTCTGCACTCTCAAGATCTTCTAGCTCTGATACCATTTGATGCAGATCAAGGATAGGGGGTCTTGTCAAACCACCCACCCAAGCAGCCAATTCTTTGAAATTTCACAACTCAAAGCCTTCTAGGAAAACAAATTTGATTCTATTAAATAATTTCTCAATTATTAAAGCCAACAACACATGAAATCCATACAACCATGTGCAAGCAACTTTTCAAATCAATTTCAATGGAAATAATTTATAATTTTAATACTCATAAATATGACTAGCAACTCCATACAAATATCATTCTTTGACTATATGCAAAACCAAAAGCAAAATATTTTTTCTTTCAAAATTAAATTCATAAATTACCAAAACAAAATCATGAAATACATGTATATGATTTAAAACAGTAAATAAACCTCTCCATTTTTTAATCTCTATGTTTGGGGCATTGGGATCTTCCTGCAACTTCACTATTGAAAACCCCTCCTCCAATATTTTTCATTTCAGCACTTGGGCCTTTTTTTCTCATTTATGGAGCTGAAAATTAATTATCAAAATTACTCCCATTATGGTGTTGGAAACCTCCTACAACCCACTACTTGCAATCTGAAAAAATTGCTTGCACAAATGTAACTCCCTTGTGCAATAACTCACAGCATGCATGGCACCTCAAAATTGGCTCTTTGTTGTACATGGGCATTAAAATTCCCTTCTAGACTATTATTTTATATCTCAAAATCCAATTTTTCCAACTTGAGCGTTGGGAACTTTCAAATTTCAATATTTAGTTGAAGGTGCATATTAATATGCACTTTACAATTCATCAATTTATAAATTTTGGGCTAGTAGATAAAATATCAATTACATTAGTCTAACCCCAATTTCAACTCAATTATGATATTAAAACATTAAAACACCTAACCAATTGGATAAATATTTTTTCCCATGCTCTGAGAGTGCCAAAACCAAGTGTCGAAAACTACCTGCAACAAGCCAAAATTAAAAAATAGGCATGAAATTAAACATTTTTTTTTTATGCAAGATTTCCATACACCCCTAGATGCTCCTGCATCAAGGAGAGTGCAAGATGACATGTTGCAAGTAAGACCTAGTGGAGACCATTTATCAAATATTTTAAAGTTATCTTGCACACTTGAATTAAGAGGTAACTACATAAAGGTGAAAAGTTCATACCATGACTAGATGATTCACCTCAAACACTTAGAGAGATAAATACCTTAATTAATATTTGTAAGAGAGGGGGACTAACCATGTCAAGGTCCCAAGTCACGAAGGGCTAAGAGTAGAAGGCTTCCCTAACTTACCTCAAATTAAGGGAATGTTAGGAAACGTGGGATGAGAATGATTAGGGCTATAAGGTCCTTCGATCACTTTGTAGACCCAAGACTTGAAATGGGGCTAGGCGAGTCAGTTTTTAGAATCAACACTGTGTCTTAGGAGGCTCTCTATCCGAGGATGAAAGAACGGCTCTAGGATGACATTGTGGTGCACTAGCGTCTCTCACGTGCACCGGTGTCCGTACGACCAGAGGACTAGAGAGACAAGGTTGGACTCAAGAAAACTGACTAATGACCTAGCTAGCTACGTTCAAAAGGCCAAAACAACACTATGGAATGAATAACGTATGTACGAATATGATAAAGAAAATAAAAAAGAGTAAGGATAGCGAGGATGATCTCACAAAGATGTTTGTTCCCCAACTAGCTCCAAGAATACTTCCACCTACACACAAAAGAGAGGAAAATGGTTGGGGGGTTGTATAGGGGTCTGCCTTAGTTAGACCCTTGTTTTAGTGTTTCCACCTCCATGGACAGCCAAGATGATGATAATGGAGAAAAGTATGATAAAGCAAAGAATGGAGTAAAGAGCACTAAAGCACTACAAAACAGTGTTATGCTACTCAACCAAATCATAGAGGAGAGGAGTAGAAAGCTTACCACCTCTACCAAGAGCTCACTAACTAATGGGGGAGAAAGTGAGAGGACTCAAGCCTCTTCTACAATGGTGTTGGTTCCACACTTGCTCTACGGAGTTGATGGAGTATTGATATTGTTGCTGTGAAGTAGAAGAATGTTGCTTGAGAGTGATGGATTGAAGGCTTAGAGATTGAATTGAATGCTTAATGCTTGGAAAATCCTCAATGAATGAGGGAAGAGTGAATTTGAAGTATAGGTGAAGGAAAATGGCCATATTCATGTCGGTTGGTCGAAGGGGGAATTACAATTTGACTTCCAATGGGAAGTGTAACGCCTCTGCAGGTTCCAAATGTGGGAATCTGTCAGGGACGTAAGTGCACAACACAGGCATCCCCAACATTTATTCCTCTACCGACACACAAAAAGGACACCAAGTGGAACAAAGGCAGCGAGCTTATGTGGAATTTCGCGTTCGGATTTGGTTTCCTAAGGTGAGGATGTGTAAGAGGGGAATTTGTGTAAGGGGTGAAAATTCACTCCTATACATTTTTCCCCCACTTTAGTGAGCACGAATACTGATGAGTGCTTCAATAAATTAGATCGAAGAGGTAGTAGAGTTAGAAATGTATACTTGAACCATCGAGGAAGTAGATCACGATCTGGCGAACCCGAGAGTGCAGGACAAGAAAAGGACTTCATAACTCTGCAAATCTATGAAGCTGAAGAAAGAAAGCATCTTATAGGCCCGCAAACCTACAAGGTAGGTGTATCCAAATATCTCTCATATGAAGGAGACCCAAGAAGTAAGCGCCTTACAAGCTCGCATACCTGCAAGGAAGGTGTATCCCAAGATCTCTCACACGAAGGAGACCCAAGAAGTAAGTGCCTTACAGGCCCATAGACTTACAAGGAAGGTGTATCCCAAGATTTATCGCATGAAGGAAACCCAAGAAAGCAGACTTCGCAGAGTCAAAAAGCGGCTTTATAGGTGCACCTTCAAAGCAACATGTTTACCCGTAGATAGAACATGTCAGGAAGCGGCCATGCAGACAAGTAAGCAGATAGTCATGCAGATCGTCAACAAGCTGGAAGAATTTCAAAGGGGTCCCTCAGGAACCCTCCAAAAGATAGAGGAGTTCACTCAAGGGATGTACTGTTTGAAAAGCGAGGTCTAGTCAGGCTACCCCAAGCTAGACACGAAGACATGAAATAGGTCTAGTCGGGTTGTCCCCAAGCTAGACGTCATGAGATAAAAACCTTCAAAAGGGGGTCCCTCTGGAACCCTTCAAGGGCCCACTCAAGGGATGCGTTGTTCAAAAGCTAGTGTTCTCTTTCTCGAATCAATTCATCATCAAGGAATCCTTCTGAAAGATGTTCACTTCATCAAGGAATTTGAAAGGAAGAATATTCCCCCACATGAGGGAAAGATCAAAGTTGTTCCCACTTCGGAGGAAGGTTCTCAAGGTTTTCCTTTACGAACCTTTTATGAAGGAAACATGTTCCATTAGGGTTTCAAGTTGAAAATGCAATTCTTACAAAGAAGTGAGTGAAGATTCTTGAGAAAAGATTCATTGGCAATTAATGTGTTTTTTGAAAATCAAAGTGATGTAGGGATGGCCTTTTCACACATGAGAGGGACAACTCAAGCAAAGAAGATAGAAAGATGAAGGCAAAGCGAAAAAAGAAAGAGAATACGAACAAAGGGAATAGGGGTAGCCTGATATTTTGGGGTCAAAACTACTCATTAATATATATAAGTATAATAATAGTATATAAATTAACTGTCATCAACCCCTACTATATCAGGCCATGTGAAGAATGCATGAGAAGAAAAAGTAAAAATAAAAAAATTGGGTCAACATGGAAGGGAATCCTAAATGCTCCCAACGCTTTGCATCATCCCTAATTTGTCGAAAGTCAATCACAAACATGGAAGAATGATGATACACATAGAAGAAGATTTACAACACAAACACCGCTCTTGTATCCAAGCACCAATAAGGGTGACGAGGGTCATCCAGGCACACATAGCATGATTACGGGGGAAACACATACACACATCTAATCTAAAGATAAAGAAGAGGCCTCCCCCTAACACTGATCGACCAAGAGGTCATCTGCTTCCCACTCTACATCATTTTAGGGAGAAGGAGGATGAGCCTGAAGTGGTGGAATTTTAAGGGGAGGAGCTTCCGACCCTCCCACAACAAGGGCTAAGGAAGAGGGACCCACAAGGTCTCCTTCAGTCAGCTCTTGTGGATCTAGGGTCAACGAATTCACGAAGATCTCTGAGAAAGTCGAAACTTCATCCATCAAGTTAAACATGCACTTAACAGGAGTGTCATGTTTCACTTCGATGGACAGAGAGGGTTGTGCCTGAGATTCATTGTTAAGCTCACCGAGTGATTCGGGAGCGATGATGAACTCGAGAGAAGCCAGGATTGGTTTCGTTACTAGGACAGAACAAGTCAGCATGGGGCCACCTTTTGGAGAAGGTGGGATCCTCTTACGTCCTTTATTGCTAGAAGGACCACTCTCTACCTTCTTCTTCATCACGGGGGGGGAGGGGGGAGAAAACTCTCCGCAGACGAGGCAAGAAGGGCAGAGGAAGAGGAGGAAAGAACCGTGGTAGATACAACTAAGGTGTTAGTCACATCTACGGGCTTCAAGAAATGTGGGACATCTAGGATGGATGTCAATAAAGGTAGCTCCACCGAAGGAGCGATGAACACCTACACCTTCTTGGGGTTAGGTGCATATGCACTCGCAATGGAAGCCAAAAGTGATATAGAGATGGTTTGAACGAAAATAGAGGGGAGGAGAGAGGAGGAAGCGGTAGGAGGCCCTGATACAGGGGTGGTCATCTCCTCTTCCTTCCTCTATAAGGTGGAATACTTAGCCATGAGAGCCTTTCACCGACGCTTGCGCTCATGCGCAAGGCAGTTTCTATGACTCTTTGAACTGGAGGCTGAAGGTTGCAAGGGAATGAAAGGCTCTTTCTCAGTCATGGGAGTATCTTCTACAACTATTTCCAACGGAGGGACAAAATCCTAAACGGGAGCAGGAAAGACAAGTTCAAAAATAACGTGAGGAATCATCTCTAACGCCTTGGTGGCTGGCCTTTTCCCATTCACCGCTTTAGGAGTAGGAGCGTAGGAGGTCGCGGAGGCTAGGACATAGAGGATTCCCCATGGGGGGCTTTCTATCTATTGTACCAAATGGGCCTAAGCTCTGTGGGTAGGACAGGAAGCTCGAACACGGGACGCTTGGGCCTTTGCCAAGCGGGCACCATAGGATTCTCTGGCAAGTGTGAGGCAGAAGCATATGGCACCACAATAGAGCAAGAGGAAGCATCAGGCTAAACAATGGAAGAGGAAGGAGGATCTCGGGACTGCTTCTCTTCTTCTCTTCTACATGCCTTGGCGGCATCAATGTCAACTTTTAGGCAAGCCTTATGTGAAACAGCATAAGGTGAAGGAGGGTATCTCACTTTTAACCTGGAATGCCCTTTCTTGTAATTTTGATATGTGTGATACAAGAGGTCCTTCCTGGGCAGGAGAGGACCAACAGGTGTTGGCCGAAAGTAGTCCAAGGAGTAACTACCATGTGCAACCGGCGATCTATAATCGGTGTCATGGATCACATGCACAGAACCCTCATGAATTAATTTTAAACACTTATGCCCAATCGAAGGAAATGCATTCATAGCTACTAGCCAAGGGATACCCAACATCACTCTGAAGAGTTCAGACCCTGGGATAATGTCAAACATAAGGTTCACGGACTTAGGTTCGATGAGGATCGATAGGACAATACTACCTATAGGAGTACAAAAATTTTGTCGTGCGTTCGGATGGTACTCATAGGTGCATTGTATCCATCCTTATGCAGGAAATTGATAAACATGATCTCCTCAATTATAATGTTCACTTGAGACGTTGGATCAATGAGAACACCTGCTACGGTATTTCTATTTATCCTCATAGGAATGTAGAGAGGAGATGGTTCTCTGTTAAATCCCATCGGCAGGTCCTGTGAAGTGAAGGTTATGCCAGTACCACTACTCACAGGCTACGCAGAGGGAATAGGTTGATGCAAAAAATATTCCATTACGCACACTAAATGACACTTTCACGGAGCCTCCTAAAGGTTACAAGACAAGGTAGTGACCCAATTAAGGTTTCGTTATGCAGTACTTTTGGAAGCTTCCAACTACATCTACTAGGGGTCGCAGGTTGGGTTGTAAGGTAGAAGCCCCACAACACTTGCACCTACAACGCTCCTAGAATACGAGGAAAGGAACTTTCAGTATCTCAAAATGGAACCAAAATGGTTCACGTCATGTTCACCAAAACTGTAAGAGAGGAGGATAAACCACGTCAAGGCCCCAGGTCATAGAGGGTCAAGAGTAGAAGTCCCTTCCCTAACTTACCTCAGCTTAAGGGAGTGTTAGGAAATGCAGGATGAGAATGATGAGGACTATAAGGTCCTTTGATCACTTTGCAAACCCGAGACTTGAAATGGGGCTAGGTGAGTCAGTTTTCAGAATCAACACTATGTCTTAGGAAGCTCTTTGTCTGAGGACAAAAGCGTGGCTCCAGGATGACATCACGACGTGCTAGCATTTCTCATGTGTGTCGGTGTCAGTATGACTAAAGGACTAGAGAGACAAGGATGGACTCGAGAAAATTGACTAACAGCCTAGTTAGCTACATTCAAAAGGCCAAAACAACACTATGACATCAATAATGTATGCACGAATATGATAAATCAAATAAACAAGAGTAAGGATAGCAAGGATGATCTCACAAAGATGTTTGTTTTCCAGATAGCTCCAAGAATACTTCTACCTACACACAAAAGAGAGGAAAATGGTTGGGGGGTTGTATAGGGGTCTACCTCAATCAGACCCCATTTTAGTGTTTCCACCTCCATGAACAGCCAAGATGATGATAATGGAGAAAAGTATGATAAAGCAAAGAATGGAGTAAAGAGCACTAAAGCACTACAAATTAGTGTTATGCTACTCAACCAAATAATAGAGGATAGGAGTAGAAATCTTACCACCTCCACCAAGAGCTCACTAGCTAATGGGGGAGAAAGTTAATGGACTCAAGCCTTTGCTGCAATAGTGTTGGTTCCACACTTGCTCTACAGAGTTGATGGAGTCTTGATATTGTTGTTGTGAAGTACAAGAATGCTACTTGAGAGTGATGGATTGAAGGCTTAGAGCTTGAACTGAATGTTTAATGCTTGGAAAATCCTCAATGAATGAGGGAAGAGTAAATTTGAAGTAGAGGTGAAGGAAAACGGCCATATTCAGGTCGGTTGGTCGAAGGGGGTGTTAAAATTTGACTTCCAATGGGAAGTGTAACACCTCTGTAAGTTCCAAACATAGGAATCTGCCAGGGACATAAGCACGCCACACGGACGTCTACATGTCGCGCGGGCGTCCTCGAAAGTTATTCCTCTGTCGACACACAAAACTGATGCCAAGTGGAACGAAGGCAGCGGGCTTATGTGGAATTTCGCCTTTGGATTTGGTTTCCTAAGGTGAGGATGTGTAAGAGGGGAATTTGCATAAGGGGTGCAAATTCACTCCTATATAATATTTTAAAAAAATATGTTTTCTTAGCAAAAATTTTGGGCATGAAAATATTCTATAACATCAATTAATTTTCCTTCTATAAAATTAAAATCAGTCATACACCACACAAGATCTAGACAACAATGACAAAATTTAGGAGTCACCAATCATATACTGCACAAGCTAGACAAAAATGATAGAATAATAATTTAAGGGGTATAAATCATCATTTCATGGCTATAATTTTGCAAGTCAAGACAATAATGGTGACCATAATTTGAATTTTTTATGTTTCCTTTGTCATCTACTTTTATTTTTAGGCTGCAACAACTATTTAGCATTTGAAAATCCATTACATATAATGAATGAAACAAATTTTGTATTATATTTGAACAATCAAACCATAGTAATCAATCATAAAAAAAATTAATTGTAAATAAATTTAACTTAAATAGATTTACAAACCTTATGTTTTAATAGTATTCTCTTTTTTAAAATTTTGTACATTTTAATATGATGTCTCTAGATTAATACCATTTTATAGCAATCTACTTCAATAACATTAATTAATCTTCCTTCTAGATAGTTAGAATTGTTCATACACCACACAAGGTAGACGATGATGAAAAATAATAATTATAGGGGTATAAATAATTATTTCATAACTATAATCTTGCAAGACAAGACAAGAATGGTGATAATTTGAAATCTTTGATGTTCCCTTAGTCACCTAATTTTATTTTTAGGCAACATCTATCCAATGCTTTAAATGCACACACACACATATAATGAATGAATTAGCTATTGTATTGTATTCGAACAATCAAACCATATTAATTAATTATAAAGAATCTTAATTAGATAAATTTAATTTAAATAGTCTTACAAACCTTATACTTTAATATTTTTCTCTCTTCTAAAAATATTTTTTATATTTTAATGTGATATCTCTAAATTAATATCATTTTGTAAAAATATACTTTATATTATTAATTAATTTTCCTTCGAGAAGGTTAGAATTGGTCATACACAAAAAATATTGAAATTAATGAAAAATAATTATTGAAGGGGTATAAATCATCATTTTATTACTATCATCTCACAAGTCAAGACAAGAATGGTGATCATTTGAGAATTTT
Source organism: Sequoiadendron giganteum (assembly GCA_007115665.2). Classification (NCBI taxonomy): domain Eukaryota; kingdom Viridiplantae; phylum Streptophyta; class Pinopsida; order Cupressales; family Cupressaceae; genus Sequoiadendron; species Sequoiadendron giganteum. Next base: position 140,056,792 of record CM021109.1, on the reverse strand, counting down.
GATGTTTCACTTCACCTATTTTATTTTTAGGTGACATATATCTATCATATTTGAACAATCAAATAATCATAATTAATCATAAAAAAATTAATGTAAAATAAATTTAACTTAAACAGTTATATAAGACTTATATTTTAATAGTTTTCTCTTTTTCATAGATATTTGTATATTTTAATATTATATCTTTAAATTGATATCATTTTGTAACAATCTACTATATAACATCAATTTATTTTTCTTCTAGGAAGTTAGAATTGGTCATACACCACACAAGCTAGACAACAATGACAATAATAATTGAAGGCATATAAATCATCATTGCATGACTATAAGCTTGTAAGTCAAGATAAGAATGGGGACCATTTGAATTTTTGTATGTTTACCTTGTCACCTAATTTTATTGTTAGATAACAACATTCTAAATGCATTTTATATATAATAAATGAGATGGCTATTATATTGTATTTGAACAATTAAATTATAATAATTATCAAAAAATTATAAATGAATTTAATTTAAACAATCTTACAAAAAAATTATTTTATTTTTATTTTTTTCTAAAAATATTTTAGTATGTGTAAATAAGGGATGAAATGTAATGACAAAATGTGTTAACAAAAACTATTAAACAACTAACGTAAGTTTTTAAAGAAGCTATAACTATAATATAATTAAGTAAATAAATAATAATAATTCTTAGTAAATAAAAAGAAAATAGTTCTAAAGTAAAATAAATAACTAAATAAAAATAGCTCTTCAAATAAAAATATAAAGTAAAATTAAATCATTTTAAAATAGTTCTTAAGTATATAAAATAAAATGAGGTGGAAGCCCGACGGCTTTGGGACAAGTGATCACGGTACAAAGGCAAGTGATCACAGTGCAGTCTCCTATATAAAATAAAATTAACATACATATATATATATATATATATATGAGACGAGATATTTTTTTATATGTTTATTTTTAGTCAAATTTTGAAAAAAAATATAAAAGATAAAATACTAATATGTTTAACATGTTAAAGATATCAAGTTTCCACAATCCATCAATTATCTGAATTTGTTTTCTGGATTAGATTGTGTTGTTAATTTTTCATCATCAACGTTTCGAATCACACTACGTGATCCATCATCGTTTCTGGATTAGATTGTGTTGTTAACGTTTCATCATCAACGTTAACATGACTTTTTTAAATTAATATTGTTTTGTCTACTATATCACATCAATTAATTTTTCTTATAAAAAGTTAAAATTGATCATACACCAGACAAGCTAGTCAATTAATTTTGTAATTGGTCATACTAGACAATTGTAAGGATATAAATCATCATTTCATCACTAAGGTTAGCAAGTCAAGACAAGAATGGCGGCCATTTGGAACTTCTGATGTTTGCCTTGTCACCTACGTTTTGTTTTTATGCAACTTCCATTCAGCATTCTGATTCATTATTAATAAATAATTATTAATTAAAACTTAACAGTTCACAGACCACCTAAATAATCTAAATAAATTGCAAACATATCCAGATCCACGGAGTCCCCCTTGTGCAACAGTCCTAAATGGAGCCTCCTCAACAAATATGCTATCATTATTATAATAAAACTAAACAATTGGAGATAAACAATACTATGGGCAATCTTAGACCATGATAATTGTTGGAGGATTGTCTCAGACACAGAGCTAATTCCATGGCTTCAACCAGTCATTCTAAACACAATGTCTCCTCTAGCCATTATGTTGTTCTGTCTGTTGTATTGGCATGCTCTTGTTTTACAGTGATGAGGATTTTTATGGCCTCAGTTGAGAGCAGAAGTAATGGAAATTCCTTGGTGATCAAACATAAACTTACTCCAAAAGAAACTCTGCCACCTAGTATCAAGAAGGCAAAGGCAAAAGATCAGCAAAATGAACATGGTATGTGTTATTGTAAATTTATATCTTATTTATATCAAATTTTTGGATTCGAGAGTTCTCTGTGTTTATTCTGATGATGGATCACAAAATGTGATCCAAAACATTGATGAAAATGATGTAAATAAGTATTATAGATTGTAGAAATTTGATATCTCAAATTTATATCTTTTAGATTTGTACATTATTTGGATGTCAAGGGATCTTCTCTGCATCTGATTTGATAATATTTTAGTGAGTTTGATGAAGTGGGTATTCATGGTTTCTATTGTAACTTGGATCTGCTCACTTGGGTATCCTGATCACTGCCCTGAAATATAGTTTTTCCTATATGCTAGATAAATTACTCTGATTCTGATTAGAGAATTCTTAATGAAACTGCTTGTTTGTTTTAATTTGTTAGAGATCTTCTTTCTTCTAGATGTTATCTCAAGATTTCTGCATTGATAACTAAAACATGGCATTCTAATGCAGGTGAGGAGAATAAGGTAGAAAACGAGCAGATAGTCCATGACAAAACATGGCATCCTAATACAAGTATGGACAACAAGGGAGAAATCAAGGAAAACAAGGCAGAAATTAAGGAGAACAAGACAGAAGTTGAGCATATATTCCATAACAAAGCCATTTTTCTTCAGGATTATAAGGAGATGAAGAAGAAATTCAAAATCTATGCATACCCACATGAAGCAAAAGATGCCTTTGCAAATATTTTTCTACCAGAGGAAAACGAACCAGGTGGAAATTATGCCAGTGAAAGCTACTTTAAGAAGGCTCTCATGCAAAGTCATTATCTCACAAATGATCCCACAGAAGCTGATCTTTTCTATTTACCATTCTCAATTGCAACAATGAGGAATGATAAAAGAGTTGGTGTTGGTGGAATTCAAGATTTCATCAAGGCATATATTGATAAAATCAGCCAAAAGTATCCATATTGGAACAGAACAAATGGTGCTGATCATTTCTATGTGGCTTGTCATTCAGTGGGCAGGACAGCAATGGACAAAGCAGTTGAAATCAAGCTTAATGCAATTCAAGTAGTGTGTTCTTCAAGCTATTTTGTTTCAAGCTATGTTGCACACAAGGATACATCAATACCTCAAATCTGGCCCAGACAAGGGGATTCCATGGAACTTTCTTCTATCAAAAGGTATTCTTGATTCTAACATCTTTTTTCTTTCTTATTTTGTTTCTTTCATATTTTATTTCTCTCTTCTTTCTTTTTCTAGTTATAAACTAATCATGATGAGTAACATGCATTATAATACACTTAAGTCTGCAAAGCTGCTTCGATAGATATATAGTTATCAAGTCCCAAGATTTGCATGTCCATCAATTGGTACATGCCAATTTACAATGTTTTTCTTATTCCCAGTTGCACATTGTGAACCAATTTAATGCAGAATCAATACACATAGGTGAAACATGTTTCAAGTGGGGAGAATAAAAATAGTTGAACTGAGTGAACAAAAAAAACAAATCAGTAAACATATTTTAAAATTAATGCCCAGAGAGAGGAATCAATTGGAGTATAATGAGAACAAGTTTATTTCAATCAAAAATAACTTATACACGTTGTTTTCCAGACATGTTTATATAATATTATGGACTAGAATTGGTATTTAAATCTCTAATGATAGTAGATTCTTTTATGGTTTATGAGAGCTGTTTGGAAGTGGAAGCACCTTTGCTATAAAGAAGAAGCTGGTTCTTGAAGATTATTTACATTTAAACTGTGTTAAGATCCATTTAATTAGCAATATTCCTTAGTATAGGGCAACGACTCCTTGGCCTAGTTGGATTCATATGAAAGTACGCAAGATAAAACATTGTTTTTTTGGATTCATATGAAGGTAGGAAAAATAAAAACATTGTTTATTTTATAAAAAAAAAAAAAAAAAGCAATCTAGATAGTATTAGGGCAACTGTTGTCTTACAATACAATCGATTTTCAATCTTATTCTTTTATGGTGAAGATATTGAGATTCTTCAAGTAATGGGTCAATAAAGATATTGAATCTTCATTCATTAGGATATAGGCATAGCACTTTCTCTTGTATTAGAGAAATTGTAACTATTTTACTTAATGAAGATAAATCGGTTATTCTTATTCAATTCTTCAAATATTCTCTATTAAAAAATTAAAATTAAAATTGATTTGATTTCATGTTACTTGTCTTGGTATTTTAAATTTAAGACTAAATTAGGACATTCTTGTTAAATAAGTGAACACTATCAATCAATTTGAATTTGTCTCATTTTTAATAATTTTTCCATAAATTGAATATGTCAATAGAGTTCCTTGCTAATATAAAGTTTCTAGATTTATGTTGATAATTTAGATAATAATACACTAGTTGAGGATTTATATATAAACAACAAAGAAAATTTACCAGAAACAAGCAACATAACAACTACACAACAATAAAAATTGTTAAGTGAGAAAAATGATCCTAGATCTAACTAGCAAATTAGCTTAGATCTATTGTTCCCTTTGCCTTAACATTGGAACACAAGCCAATTAGGATTTTATGATTAGCTAACAACCTCAAAAGAGTGTCAATTTGTCTAGGTTTTGTTCCTTTTTTGTAAAGAGGGAAAATTTGATGTGTATAATTGATTAACCTAATTGACATAAGCCTAGATCTGAAAAATACAAATAATCACATAGATGAAAAAATGAAAAAGTGTAGAAACAAATATAGATCTGAAGAGTGTAGACAAAGAGACACCTATGATTAAAATCTAAGTCTAAAAAGTAGGGATAGGGGCATGGGCCACCCTAGTCCTATGATTTGAGCTTGTTCGTAGGTTTGGTCACTTTTGTATAGTCTGCTCTCTGCTCTTCTACAACCTATTTATGATGGAAGTTTCGGATCTAATCTGTACACACAAAAGAGGGAAAAGGTTGTGTTGTATAGGATTTTTCCTCAATCAAACCCTTGTATTGGTGTTTGCACCTCTACAACAACAATGATAATGATAGTATAAATCAAATTCCCTTGGTAGGGCAGAAGCAAAGTAAATAATAATGATTGTAAATAATGAATAACATAAGACAAAGTTACCTTAAGCATGAAACCCTTGATGAAGTGATGTCACACCATAGATTTTCATAAAGAGTTGATGAAGAATGGATAATTTTCCTTAAAGACTTGCAAGGGGTTAGTCCACATAACACAATATAGAGCTGTAAAAAATATGTAGAGGGGAGGTTGCATGTATCTTCACAATTTGCACATAATAGTTGCTCATAATTCATACTAGAGTGTAGATGTTCAAATGAGAGGGAAAACTTGTTTATATATGCATCCTAAATGATTTTTTGGGCTTAGGTTGACCTAGGATCAATTTTAAATCACCAAAGGCCAACACTAAAGGTGATAATAATTTGAAAGCATATTTATAGGACTAGGGTGCCCAAAACCCATGTCTGAGACTTTTTAGCTCAAAATTCTAGGATGTTAAGGAATTATCTATATTCTCCCAATCTAGACCCAAACTGAACAAATTATTAATATAGTTAATTATAAATTTAAAATAGGGTGCCCAATATAGTGTGAAATTGATAGGTGTAACAATTTACTATGCTACTAAAATCAGCTAATAAAGGGGAAATACAATACATGATAAACAACCAACCCATAATTCAAGGTCGTTTAAAGCCAACTTGTTCCAAAAGTCTTTGATTAACCTCAATCATCTTATCCTTAATTTTGAAATCCTTCCACTCAAATCTCCTTTTTTTCAAAATAACTTGGAAGATCCAAAGGGCCACAATGAGTCCCAACTCCCAACCTTAATGCCTCTTTTAAACCTCCATTGAATGGGTCTCTATCACATCTATTTGGCCTTTAGGACATAACTATTTGGTCTTTAGGACCTCTCCCCCTACTGCTTTCCTTCTATGCATCCTTAGTGGCAATATTTTAAGTATCATCAATAGTTGGCACTTGCTCCTTTTTTTGCCAAATGGAATGGTATTTCATGTTTCTTGATGAAACAACATCAGCATGACCTACTCTGAGGAAACAATGGAACACAACTCAAGAATCTTTTAATTCAATATGTTACACCTAATTACCCAACTTGGATGATAAGGTAATTTGTGAAGGAAGTGTCATGTAATCCTCTAAAAGAACTAAAATCTTGTGAATAGTAAGTGTTTCCTAAACTTCATCCTCTCCATCTATGTCATCGCCTTCATCCACTCCAAACCCACCCTCACTTTGCACTCAACTCAAAAAACCTTTCCCACTCTCACTCCCACCCTTGGATATTTTTTTCCTTGTTTGAGTTTTATTATTAAAGAATTAAATATTTTATAAGTATCAAATGAATAAAATTTAAACAAAATTAGATTGATAATTATTGAATAGATTGAAATAGAAAATTCTTATTCTAAGTAAGATCCTTTACAAATTCAAAATATATATATATGAGAAAATACATTACACCTACTTTAATTGCACACTTTGAATTTAACTATCGCATAGCTTTATACTAAAAGAAACATAATTTAACTTCTAAAAATAGTAAATATAGGTTCTTGGGGATAATCAAAGTACTGCCACAAATGACACCAATATGTAATTATTAAACTTGATAGTCATGTGATCATAGTTAGGAATTTTCCAACCATATACATTCAAAAGTTTAGGGAGGCAATATGACATGAAAGAGGGGATTATATATATAGTTAAAGGGTAAACTTTTAAATAGATAATTGTAACAAAAAAATCATTAAAAAGTAGGATCGATCATCAAATTTAGGTCATGGACTAACCCATGTCCTTGGAAGTTGAAATAGCTAATCACATAATGTCAAACTTATGAGAAATCGAAAAGTGATTATTACTATAATTTTATTTGATGCATCTTTCTTTTTGGGTTATAAATTTTAGTCCATTACTTAAAATTTAAAGTTAGTATTAGTATTGGAAATATTAGGTTATAAAATAGAAAATTTAGTTTGGATAGTATCATAAATATGGTCCAATAGTTATATCACCAAATATGACTTTAGAGTGCCTAAAAATGAATTATACAAAAATGTAGAAAATATCTGAAAAAAAAATAGATTTTAAATTTTTCATAATTCTATCCAAAAATACCACTTAGATGAATTGATATATTTTCCAAATCATTCATCCCTACTTGAAAAGTAATGGGGCCAATTAATTTTTAATATGATATGAAGGAAATTTTAATTAATAAGGTTTCTAGTCAACCACTTACCTTAATGCATAAATTGGCTTGCCACAACTACTTGATAGAGTGGAAATTTCAAATTTAAATCTTCTTTACTAATGTATTAATGATTTGATCTATAAGGATGAGAATTATAGTGTTATAGTTTAGTTCTAGATTCTCTTGAACTATTCAACAAAATATGATGTGTCTAGCAATGGTGGAAAGTATCGCTAAAGTAATTATACATTAAGCAACTTAAGAGAGTGGAAATTCAATAAGTTCAAATGTATTTTCATTCACATTCTTATTAATCATGTATAGGTTCAATACACTTTAAGTCTTGATTATCTTTTTTGGGCCTTAAGTCCTTTTTTTAAAAGGTTTAATTATACCTAGTCTCCCACTTGGAACAAATGAGGTACACAATGCTAATCATTTTTTTATCAGAAGTATTTTTTGGTGGTTTGTTTCAAATTTTGATGAGCCTATTCTTAAATTTATTGAATCTTTTCAAAAAAAATATGTCATTATCAAATTCATTTTCTAGATGTGTCATGATGTATCATCGAACATATCATGTTCTTTTGTGTTAATGAGTGTCAATAATTGGAACTTGATTAAAACTTAGAATAGATGATGCATTATGAAGCTATGAAGACTTATTTTTGAGGGATTTAAGTGAGAATTCTTTGTGGACTCTCTTAGCACCAAGTATGTGCTCCATTTGGTATCTGACAAGCTATACTTTGTGCTTAGAGAAGGCAATGTATTTATTTGTTCATTGTTTATAATTTTCTTAAAACTCCTAATACTTATCTTATCCCAAGCTTTAGTTGAGTAGCCCTAAAGAAGAGCCAGCAATTTCTCCTTATGACATTAATTCCACAATATTGAGGAGTTAATACAGGTTTTATTGTTTTCATTGTCCTTGTTTATTAGTATTCTTATTTTCTCCCATGCTTTCCATAAGGTTTTAAAAACATTTGATCTAGAAGGAAAAATTGGGAAAAATTTACATTTTTATATTCATTTATCTTCAAAAACACTATTTCACGATATTAATCTCAGGATACATTTTTCTTGTGGATTTCAAATGAAGAATCCAAACAAATATCTTAAAAATAATTTTGTATTCATAATCATAATATTAATGTGTATTTTTCTTGTGGTCTTTATTTTGTAGAAGTACATTGGCTTTCTTTGCAGGAGAGATCAACTCCCCTATTCGAGCTAAAATATTACAAGAGTGGAAAGATGACCCTGAGATTTATGTCAATTTTGGAAGGCTCCCTACTCCATACTCTGAAGCTATGTTAAAAAGTAAGTTTTGTCTTCATGCAAAAGGATATGAAGTGAACACGGCAAGGATTGGAGATGCTCTATATTATGGGTGTGTACCAATTATATTTGCAGATCATTATGATCTTCCATTCAATGATATTCTCAATTGGAAATCATTCTCTCTTGTTGTTTCAACTATGGACATTCCATTATTGAAGGATGTACTTTATGGAACAGGCTTAAAACAATATAACAACTTACGAAATAATGCTCTTAAAGTTAGGAAGCATTTCCAATGGCATATGCCTCCTTTAGACTATGATGCATTTAATATGGTGGTGTATGAGCTATGGTTGAGGCGCCATGTATTAAGAGTCCCTTTGTAATAAATTAATTGAAATAAATTTAAAAATAATTACTCTAAGTGTGACTTGAAATGGTTTTTATATAAAGGAGTAAAATATAAATTTAATATTAAAAATAATCTTATAATAAATTATATCAAAGACTTAATTGTATATGTTTATGTATATACATATATACACATATGTATATATGTTAATAAAAAGGGTGTTGTACACCTTGCACAAGAAAAGAATTATTTTGAATTATGTAAAATAAATATTTTATTTATGGTTCATCTTAAGAGATGTGTTTAGCCACATTAAATATTTATTTTTATCCACTTGTAAAGTTGTATTGTAACATTGGTAGATATTTTATGAATGGGTTGTACATTGGAAAACTATTTAATATTGGAAAAATAGTAACAAAAAGTGAATGTTGGGGTCAATGGTTTTGTGATGTGAGATCCACTTCTCCTCCTCATGCTTACACTTTATTTTGATAAGCTTTTTTATGACACTCATGGATATGATATCATACTATGTTATGATTATAGACTATGTTGACATTGATATTATGTTTAGAGTAGTATTTTATTAATTGTTTTATGATGATTTGGTGAATTAATGATTATGTAATTTTTTAAAAAAATTATATCAAATATTAATATTTATAGTTATAAATTCATTTTAGAATGAGATTAATTGTATTGTAACGCCCCGCCACAAGACCCTTGAGGACAACACATAAAAATGGTACAATTTTTTTTTGGAGTGTAAATATATTACAGACTACAAATGAAACAATAGCTCGTGTTCCAATCTAAGTCCTCTAAGCTACATGACTATGCTACTAGAATCTCACAATCGATCTAATAAGAAATGTAATTCATTACATTAAACATACTCAACTAACAATATGAATCTTCAATTGATCTAGTTCATTTAAAATATCAACTAATATAGATCATTCATATCATGTCATCTCTAAAGAAATATAAAGATCCATTTAATTAACTAATAGTACAATCATCATCATCATTTACATTATCTATTACAAGAGAGTATAACATTGCATTCCAAGAGATGATAAATGTATCTAAACATACATAAAGTTAAGTTGTGCCATAAAAATTAGGACAAGACTGTGATTCACCATCTCAAACCACATTTAGGTATCTTGATGCACTAAGAAGTGAATCCTCAAGATACTTAAACCCTAGGAAGTCACTCCTCAAGATATCAAATCTTGGATACCCCTCAGTCCAAATCGGTGCCCTCTAATGCTCAATGACTACAATACTCATTAGAATCAAAACATACATCTTTAAATCATAATTTATCAGAAGAAACATCATTACCCATAACATGTCATCAATAGATACCATTCAAAATCAATTACATTAACTAATATAAAATTGGTTCATCATTAACTTTACTAATTACAAGATAAGGTTTAACAATGAATTATGTAACGCCCCGTCACGCAACCCTAGAGGAAGTTGCAATTAACTAAACAAACGAACTATTTTTTTTTTTTAAAGTATAATTAATATGCAAGTTCGCAACGTATTGCAACAACCTCTAAGGTTATGAGACTGAGATTACTTAATAACCCACGAACAACATTAACAAAATGAACCACAACATTTAATTACTTATGAAATGAATAACACATACATTCCATACAAGACAAATTCATCAAAGAAAATTAAAGATATCATGAGATCTCTTTTAACAATAAGATTACAACACTCATTCCCCGAATGAGGTAAATCCCAAAAGCATGAATACATATTACAATTTCCACCTCAATAACAAAGAGGGGTAACAATTACAAGATTAACTGAATGAATAAGGCATAAAGATGACTGGATCCCACGAGCTCTCCAACTGGAAACCTCGTCAACACGAACAAGAAGGAAGCCCAACGGAGTAAGGTGCACACCACCCAACCAAGTGGAACCCAAAGGCCCACCCCCCATGCTAGGAGATAGTAACAAGGTACCATGACAAGACCAACTACCTCTAGACACAGGCAAAAACCAAATTGATTCAAACTGACTCACGAATCACACAAGTACAACTCAAGATCAATGCACGTGCAACTCAATTACATCACAAGTACACCAAGTAAAACTCTAGATCAACGCACGTATAACTCAATTACATCACAAGTACAACTCTAATAGGGTTACATTGCTTCCAAGTATAGCAGATCAGGTATGTTAGGAAAACCGTACACAAACAATCAAGTACCAACTACAGGGACACTATAACATCACTGACATGGATCACATTGCTTAAGATGACACTCGAGTAAACTCCTTCCAAAGGTTACCCAGTTTACCTCTCATGGATCTGGCCCCTAACGGAAGCCACTCTCACTTTACAACACACATTCAACCAATACCATGGGAAGCCCAAGAACAAGCAAACAGATAAGACGAACACTCCAATACCAGGAGGAAACATAAGTCAAGCCCTCTCCAAACACTGGAGGAAATAAGCATAACAAAACCACTCCTTTCACATGAGGCACAACGCATCCCCGTTCATGGAAACCGGGTAGAACATTGACACAACCTCAAGTACTAAACAAGGAACTAACAAAAGGTTGACCTCACAAACAACAACTCCCAAACTCTAGGGTCCACTGGAAGACTTACAATCAATGACACTTAACCCACTACCTCAAACATGAACATAGAGGAATCAATCACACAAGCATTTGCAAGGAATAAACTAACTTTGGATACCTTAAATCCACTTCCTTAATATAACTCAGTAGTTTAATGACGCAATGAAACTAATTAATTAATGCCTCTTTCAGGCAAAGGAAAACAATTTAATCAAGGTATTTAATTCCCTAATTGCATTATAAATAATACTGAAATACGATATTTACTTCATCATTCCAAACAGGTTGATACATGATACGACAACCCACCTAATTTAAAACCCCTTCCGAAAGATTTTAACAACTAAAGACATATTTAACCCAAATGCCAATACAAGAACACGAAGGGAGTAATCATTGACGCAAGTGAAATATCTACCTTTGGATATTCTAAATCCATTTTCTTTTCAAAAAGATCTCACAACAAAGATAATAATCGTCTTACCAAATTAATTGATTAATTCAATCAATTGGTTCAACAGTTGTAGCGAAGGAAAATACTAACTCAATAACTAAATCAATTCCCTCAACTACTTTAAAAACCAACATAATCCTTTTCCCTTTATAAAATTCAATAGCTTATAGTCTTAACAAAGCTAATTTAATTTTATCTCCTTCAAATACATGCCAAAATTTAAACCCAATATTTAATCCTATAATTGCTCTTTCAATAATAAGAAAATCAACATTTTAAACAAGCAATTTAATCATAACTACATCTTCTTCGGATTTCCTAAATCCACGTCATTCAATAAAATTCAATAGATTGTTGCCATAATAAATCAGATTTACTAATGTCCCTTTTCGACATAAGGAGAACTTTAAACTAATATTTAATTCCTCAATCACTGGTAATTATTAAAATAATTATTTACTTGGTCATTCCAGACATACTACTTCACATCATCTATATCTTCTTTCCGAAATAATTCATTTAAACATTAATTAATTTCTCTATTAAATATATTATCTGTAAATCAAATAATTATCCTTTCCCAAATATAATACTTTAACTCAATCCACTAATACGACTATTACACCTGATTTATAATTTTCTCATTTAAATCTAAATCAAATCAATAATTTGAACTGTTGAACTATTGAACTTAAATTTAAGTTTCTCAATTACATTTAACTTCAACATCATTTAAAACTATATTTTAATATATATGTATTTAAAAAAACTATACACATATATTAAAATAAATGGCACAACTAAATATTTAAAAATCTAATAATTCGCCTATTAGCAAATTATGTTCACACCATTTATTCTCTTCTAAACTATATCATCTTAATTCTGTTAATTCAACTATTATTTCATAATCAAGTATTTAATCCTCAAATGTTTGCAATTAATGATATTAAAATAAACCTTATTCCTTCGATTTAGAATATAATATCATTTTAAAATAACACTCTTGTTTTGACTATAATACATTAATTAAAATTTTCCCAACTGCATTTAAATTATGCCATCATTTAATCTATATTTTCATAACTACACAATGTGTATATAAATATACCCATTTCATCATTTAATCTTGATATATATACATACCAAATATTATATAATAACATATTAAATATAATATATATATTTTATTATATATATACATATTAGTATTTAATATTATAAAAGTATAATATTTGATATAATAAATATATTTTATTTTACAAAATATAAAAAAATCAACAAAGTTTCTTTTTATATAAGGCGAACCCCTGCCTCGGGCCGCGCGCGCTTCATAAATATCCGTGCCGCGTTTTAGGGCAAGGGCAGCGGCCATGTTTTGTTGCAGGGTGCGGCCATGTTTTGTTGCAAGGCAGCAGATTCTTGCATGGGCGGCGGATTTCGTTGAAGGGAGGGCGACGACTGGCATGCACAGCCGAACCCCCATAAGGGGCCGATTGTGTTTAAACACAGTCACACCCTTTTAAGGGGCGCGACTGTGTTTAAACACAACCGTCCCTTCAAGGTGGTGGCGGCAGCCTAGGGCGGCCACATGGGGCGTGGCTCCCCACAGCGCCTCCCATGGGAGTGGCTTTGGGTCGAGCCCCCTACAAGGAAAAATTCATTTTGTTTTATTTATTTATTTAGTTTTTTTTTAAATAAAACAAGCCTGAAACCCTCTACGGATTTCGTCCGCCAGAACCAAGAAAAAAAACCTGGATTCATTTCTCTTTGATTTATTTTTATTTTTTTCTTTAAAGAAATATTTTCCCCAGCATAACCCATGCACCCAAAAATAAAAAATATATATCTATATGAAGATTTCAATATATATATCTATATAAATCTCAAATTTACAGTCTCACAATTAATTGAACAAATAAATCTAGAAATGAAACAAATATATTAAAATTGCACAATTCTTTTGAAAAAGATCATTTTAAAAACTGAGGTTTCAAGTTTTGCAACAAGATCTAATCTGGGTTTTTCTTGTAAATCAAATAGAGTTTACTTATTTCCAATCAACATAACAAAATTTGGAAAACCTTTCAAAATGAAACTAATTTGATAGGAAGAAAACTTGATTTTCCAAAAGCTTCAGAGGTAGTTAAATTGGTGTAGAGCCCTCTCCTCCAATGCAAGCTCCTTCCCCGCAATCCAACTGAGCTTTTCCAAAATTCCTTCCCTTCTCCATTTTTTTTATTTTTTTCATCCCCCCAATTTTTCCCCCAAAAACCAATTAATAGCAAAATAGAAAATATCTCCTCAAACCCTAAAGTCAAACTTTTGAAAATATCCCTAATTTCCAATTTTGCCTTTTTCTAATTTCCAAAAATAACATTTAACATTTTCTTAAATTTTCAATTTAATATCAATTCAAGAAAAACTATAATTACCAAAATGCATAAATAACTTCATTTCAACATAATTAATTTAAATAAATTAATAAAATAAATCAAATCCAAGATTTAATTATTTTATTAATTACATTAAATTAATCCATAAATAAAATAACATTTTCTTAAATTTTCAATTTAATTTCAATTCAAGAAAAACTATAATTACCAAAATGCATAAATAACTTCCTTTCAACATAATTAATTTAAATAAATTAATAAAATAAATCAAATCCAAGATTTAATTATTTTATTAATTACATTAAATTAATCCATAAATAAAATAACATTTTTCACAATATAATCGGATTAATTAAATCAACAATTTAACCACATAGGTCATTTATTTAACTTTTCTAACTTGCAATATAATAAGATCAAAGCAAGAGAACAATAACATTTAATTCAACAGAACCAGACAAAATCGATGACACACACAAGACTAGGGTGATGGCTTGACACGAGAAACCTAGCTACTATCTCCCAATCAAATGTCGTTGGCAATGGACACACTCAGACCTGTGAAACCAGGTGGAGTCGGTGTCTTGTACCTGTCAACCTGCGAACAATAGAATATCGTACATGTATATCTGCATCATAGAAAACACACCGTGAAGAGGGAATAATGAAATCGCAAGGCGCTCGCAAGTGAGTGATGCAATCTCATCCCCTTCACCCATACAATACTACTAACTAACAAATTTAACATCAATAGTTTAATCAACAGCATAAAGCATCATTAATTCAAATATTTGCAATGCTAATCTAAGCATGTCATAATAATAACACCTGAATAAATCACCATTATGTCAACATATAACAAGCACATCATTTTGCAGACAAAGATCAATTAGAAATCAAGTACCACAGTCCAAGCACTAACAGGAAACACAGCATAACCAACAGGACACTGTTCGATCAAAAGAGCAAAACGGAGGGGTCTTACAAATTACAACATTACATCAATACATCATTACATCAAGAATAGTAATGTCTCCTCGAACACATATGAGGAGAGAACATCAAAACTATAATATATGATACAATAGATTATGGTACAATACAAGTACATGAAATTTAATCCACGAGAACTAGAACAAATAAAGAAGTTTTCATAACCAAGAGTAGTCACCACAAACATAAACCAAGTGAGGGAACCTAATGAAGTACAAGGCACATTCCACCCGACCATGTGGAACCCAAAGATCCACCCCCCGTGCTAGGAGATAACATTAAGGTCCCACCACAAAAGTCAAGAGATGTAAGAAGACACAAGGGCTAACATAACACCAATGTACAAGTATAGTACAACATCATATGATAACAAAACCACTTCCAAAGGCACACAAAAATCAAAGGGATACAAGAGGCAGAGGAATACTAGGTTGTCATAGGAGGAATGTCATCACATAGTTTTCCATGGGTTATCCAGGTAGATTTTCCTAGGCCCCGACCCCCATCCTAGGTTACCTTGGTAGCCTCTACCAATCTCCAACCCCTCATGCAAACCTATGCAGAATCAACATACCTCTCGTGAGGATGAGGTAGTTGATCTTGCCATTCTAGGCCTTCTCGACTCATATCAAGCCTATACGAGCACTTGATCCATGATTGAGGCATTCACTCATCTTATTTAGTGTGATAATTACCTAGCCCCCTAGTTCTTTTTAGGTTATCACTTAATTATAATACTCTCACATGGGTTACCCTAGCACCACTTTGTGCATTGGCCCCCATTGAGAGCCACTCCCCTACTAGCAATTAGGAACCCAATGAAATCAACAAGGGCAAGGCCAATATGCACAATCACAATAACCAGATTAATATACACAACAAGGCAAGGCACACAACATCCCACATACAAGTTCCAACCACAGTGGAGAATATAATGGGCAAGGCTAATGACCCTCGTAACTCATTCAATGCAAACAACCACCAAAAAATGGATAATCATAGAATCCATCAAATAGAAAATTCCCCCTAGCCCCTGAAAGCCAACCATTACCACTTCTCAAAGCACAAAAACTTAAACAAACTTGCACCGAGGATATTCATCTTAACCACTTGCACAAATGACTCTTCACTTGACACAGTTATCAAAATCATCCCCAATACCGCAATCAAACATGATAAAACAAGAAGTAACTTACACTATAAAATACATTATTTCCCTAACTTGGCCACTAATGCACTCAATTAGTAATTAACCATAATCACATGTATTCTAATAACCATTCATATACAGAAATTACAATCAAGACACAATATTAAAAACAAACACTCATAGTACCACAACTAAACAGATAATCATTCATTTTATTTAATCCCATTATTCAACCAAATATTATTTTCCCCACTTATTTTATATCTAACAATAATTATAATCACACAGTTCCAATTAAATAAAATACACAATAATTCTATAAAAGAATAACTAACTTGCACTAACTTACTAGTTAACAGCTCGAGAGAGAAACCCATATCTTTAAAACCAAACATTTAATCCTAATATAATTGCAAACTAAATTTCTATATTCTCTAGTATTATATAAATCATTTAGGAAACAACTTGATAGTTAACAATTATATAACCAATACTCCATTGATGAGAATGCATATCTATCCACTATAAGCAAACCTAATATCATTTCCTTCATACTAAACCTATTGCACATTTTAGGAAATTATATATATATATATAGTTCATAAGCATTCTCCTAATTTGATCATTAATGACTTACCAAATCGTAGAAGAGATTTAAGGTTTATTAACTTATTGACTCTTATCAATTTATAGCTTTTCTTCCTTCTTATTTATCATCTTGAGATGATGCTATCTTGATATGGTAAAGAAGATATCTTAAAGGGTTTCATAATATTGCATCATATTAGTATTTAAAACCATGTCTATTTAGTAGGATAATGTTGTGTGACCACCACTAGCCACTCATTATTTTGTTATTTATTTAAATCATATGAATGTAAATTTCATATTAAAGGTTATATATCAATTATAACACTTCAAGTTAAAGAATGATGATTCCCTTTGTTAAGCATTCATCAAGTTACAACAAAAGATTGAGAGTAACTCCATTAACGAATTAAATAAGGATATTGGCCTTTAACTAAATTTGTAAATTATACCCTTTCAAGGCTCTATTAAAATCAATGGCCAAAAAAGAGATCAAAGCTCAAATTCAACATCTCATAGAGAAAGAGATTCATTATTTGTACATTCTATGGATCCATATGTTATCATAGGAAAAGATGTGCCTATTGAATTTACACAAATTTAGGAGATATATATATACATAGATTGAGTTTTTATTCACCCTTAAGCTTATATAAAAAAAAATGGGAAGTTGTATTGTACCCATGCAAAGCTTGTGTTCCCTTAAGAAAACCTGATGATAAGGTATATTATGATAGTCGAGTGAAAGTGAATAATAGTCAACGTCTAGGAGAGACTCCTCCTGTGGAATAGTCTAGGACCATCAAAACATTTCAAGGGAATCATTATTATACTATACCTAAGTTGTATTACAAGACTAATCTTAATACGCTAAGGATAGGATTATCATATTCTAGATCAAGCTCTTGCCTTCGAAATATTATATATATATATATATATAGTTGGTGGGAGTATCCTGAGGAAGTTGACTGTGGGGGATGATGCACCCATATATTAGTTCGATAGCGGGTGATCCCACAATAGTGGTTTACAATTTTTGGCCAAACTGGACACTAGAATTATTATTTATAACTAAATCTTCAAATTCAGGCACCTATAGCGGCTAAACCATGAGGAATTGAAGATGATGAAAAATAGAGTCTCATCACATTTTGTCTGTAGATTCTAAAAATATTTTTTTCAAAATTTTTGGAATAAGATTGCACTTCTTTTTCCATCTCCCACGAAAACTGGTTTTTTTCAGAAAACAACATTTTTAAAAAGTGACGCTCACCATATACAACATAACTTTTTTTGTATGAAGGATAAAATTCTAATTTTTTTGAATTTAGATTTTTAACTATGATATCTAGCACTTTAATTTGGTCTCATAGGTTTTTATTGAATATGTTTTCCTTAATAGAGTTTAGAAGTCAAACCAATTGCAATTCAGACATAGATGGACTGTATACAACATAAATTTTTATGTATGTATCAAAATTCATTTTTATTTTTTTTAATGGATCAAGGACATAAATACCCAGCACTAACATATTTTTTAAAAATTTATTTTGATAATTTTCTATTTTTCCACATGTGCAAAATAGAGAGCTTGATTTTCGGTGAAAACCCTATGTCTAATAAAACTAAAAAAACACATACATAATAAAACCAAAACATATTAAAATTATATTCGTGGGATAGCTCATGTTGAGGACTACCATAATAATTTTAAATAAATTTTAAATGAATTCATTTGATCCCCCAAAAGGTAGATCAAAAGTGATTTTTTATCAGCATTTTGATAGGTGCAAAGGAGACTCATTTATAGGTATGGTTTAAAACTAGCGAGGTTCTATCCAAGGGGGTTTGATATAAGGTGGTTTGATCAAACCCTCTTCAATTGGAATCCTTAAAATGGAAATTTTAAAGGCTTAAATCATTATATTTTCTAAAAATATGTGATTTCAGCAAAAATCAGTTCCTCTCAAAAATTGTAAACTAGCTTTGTGGGATCACCCTAGCCCATTAACAAGGACAAGGAATCTAAGGAGACAAATTAGGGTAAAATTTTAACATGTATAATGCATGATAAGAATATCTAAAATTTTCTAAATCGTGACCTTTAGTGGCTTAAACTCAATAAAGGCATAAAATAAATCCCTAAATCCGCATACACTATCACTGATACTCGTAGTTACAAGAGAAGTCGATCAGAGAGATCTAAGCTATTTCCATCGTGAAACAAGGGAAACGATCTTATAGTGAATATTGGTGATACTTATTATGTAGAGGTTGATTCTAAGAATAATTTAATGTTCAGCTACTTGCTCAAGTGACCTAGACATAAGGAACTCGAATTTTCCCATCACAGAAGCAGGCAAGTGTGGTGAGATTCAAATAGTAAGGAGATTAATGAAATACAGAGGAATTAAAAAGATACCCCGATGTAGTTGGATTGAAGGCCTTAAAATGGTACCTTCTTATTGTGTATGAGACAAATCACATCCAGAAACATGAAAGATCTATGCAGAGACAGAGAAATTGGCTTGGAAAATGGAGGCGGCAGGGTATCTCTAGATTCAAGACTTTTACCTAATGTTGTGGAAGAGAAGAAAAAGGAATCATTTGTCTACCACCATAGTTAAAAGTTAGTGATTGCATTAGGTTAGTTAAACATGGCCTTTGGTACAACTATTAGAGTTGATAAGAACCTCTGAGTATGTTTTGATTGCCAGCTGCATCAAAATTCATCTCCAAAATTGTAGCAAGAGAAATTGTTCTGAGAGATGTCATCTCATGGATTGGAGTGTTCATAGGATATGAACTAAATAATTTGATAATAAAGCTCTCTAGCATGCATTCTAATATTTTGATCCATGCTTGTGTTCTAGTCGCATGTCATCATGCAGGTGGATGAGGGTTGTGAGTACTTCACACATTAGGAACCTCATTGCATTACATTGTTTGATTATCGAGACTCAAATAGTGAATGTTATATCTCTTCTAATC